>CM051010.1:4124632-4222132 GCA_027704905.1 Muraenolepis orangiensis | reverse complement strand
CAGCAGCAGTTGTGATTGAGGTGTGTGATGTACTTACTGAGGGTGGCTCATGTTGATGATGTTGTTGAGTCCTGACAGAGCGATGAATAGGATGTCCTCCAGCAAACACAAAACAAGCACCAATTCTCAATTCCGCTGCATTCAACCACAGGCGGGCCTTGGCTCCTACCTTTCCTGAGAGCAAATAAAGAAGAAGGCAAAAAAAATGGAGACCAGCAGGAAAAAGAAGCCAGGTGTGTTTTTAGACAGAACTAGCCGGATACGCATCACACTTCTTGCATAGCAAGTACAGCAGGATGCTAGCTCTTTGTGCCGTGAGATAGAGCGGCATTGAGCTCCAAATCCATTCACTGAGAACCCCTCTCCAGCTGCTAAGCAGGGACCTGACATTCAAGACCAGACACCAAGAAGCCCAGGATATACCACAGATTCACATGTATAACCACATAGTTATATATAAGAGTATACTGTTACATAATACAATTACAATCAATAAGCAACTGGGAGTCATTTCTCCAATTGATTTACAAAGCATTGCACTGGGTGGTAAATGAGGCACCGAGGAAGGCTGTGAGCGATGCCTCTAAGAACCGCACAGAAGACTCAATACCACTCAACACGAATCAATCCACGTCATTTAAAGTTGTGTGTGAGTTATGGTGTGTTATGCGTGCCACGTCCAAAATCATAGACATTTTGTGTGAACTCTGAAAAGTTGAGATACTAGATCCACTATATGAACACACAGGTAGTATGATGGTGGAGCATTTGATGTCGCCTACCTAAAGAATACTCGTTGCGCATAGTATTTGCAAAGCCAGTGTGCATTTAATCACCGTACATGTCAACATAAAGCGCAGCTGGGTCTACGCCTGGGGGTATTAGCATAATTAAGGTGTTCGCCGTGCAGTTACACAGCACTACCAGTCTCTTACATTTCATTGGACACAAATGCATGAATGACTTAAGACATTAACAGCTAAAGGGCACCTATTATACTTTAAAATGTAGGCTAGGCTTCTCCTTAAACATGTGTAAACGCCATGTAACGCCGCCTTGGCATTCTGAAATAGATGTAGCGGCAATGTGTAACTAATGATAGCTAAAGATCTCGAATTAGAAACCAGGACAAAGAAAGACCTAGACGGTGTATGTGCAGCTACTTATGTGTGCAATTCCACTGATCGTGGTCTTACCTGTTCAGCTCTACATGATGGAAAGTGTGGTCGTGACTCCTTTGCCCTCGCAGTGATGATGGTCATATCTCCATCGCAGACGATCGTTGTGCACAGAGCTAGCTTTCTCTTTCTGTGTGTAGGCTGCGACTCTCCGTCAACACAGCTAAGACAGCTATCGAGGGCTAAAAGCACCATACTTCTTTCTACGCGACGAGCTATCGTTGAGCTATAAAGTCAGCGACGCCTTTTTTCTTTTTGGTATAACATTGATGGCACAATGCTTACAACTTGCGCCAATGCTCACACAGGGCATCATCCCCCACAGTCACACGAGGGACTGACTCCATGTGCCCCCAATAATAATAATAATAATAATAAAGATACGAGGCTCACGACCAGGAGGAGACCAGGAGGAGACCAGGAGGAGACCAGGAGGAGACCAGGAGGAGACCAGGAGGAGACCAGGAGGAGACCAGGAGGAGACCAGGAGGAGACCAGGAGGAGACCAGGAGGAGACCAGGAGGAGACCAGGAGGAGACCAGGAGGAGACCAGGAGGAGCTGTCCAGCTGCTGAACACTAGGATACCATCGCCCCACAGATGTGTGGTGAATCGACGCAGTTACCTTGTGTCATGTCATTTCCTCAGACTCAATTCATCTTTGCTGTTTTCTCAGTGGTAAGGCGCACAAGCCTTACGCAAACGTATTTTTTTTTAAATTGATTTTATTTTTTATTTGTTATATATATACCATCGTAGAAAGAAACGTCGACCGAAAAACCTCTCGCCTCTTCAATCTTGAGCTTCAATTCCTCGCGATAACAACACATGAGGCACACTATATTTACTTGGGGGAAAATACACATTTTGACCAACGAGTACACACACATACTGTTCAAGACAAAAATATATACATATAAATATATATACATATATATATTTTTTTAAATTGTAGGTCTAGTTCAAAGTTGTGGACAGTTTCAATATTATGTAAATATGAACAGAGCTATTGTAGTCGACTTTCTTGCTGACAACCGGTAATTAGAAATACATATCTATATACACTGTATATATATCTATATATAGATATCTATATATAGATATAGATATATCATTATACTGAAAGAATGCATCCAATAAAGGAGCTGCTGAGAATGAAAAAGTCTACTGATGAGTCACCTAACGGTTCGGAAAGCCGACGCATGTCAACCGGAAGTGAGGACAGGTGTCATTAGGCTACAGGTACGTTCCCACGACTCCATTCACGCGCGTGCTTTTAATTCCAAAGACACCCGCGCGCCACTCATTCCATTGTCTCCTACCGAACCCTGAGCTCGAGACGCAGACCTTCTCTGTCGCCATTCCACAGATGCTATTTCAAGACAACAAAGGGATTTGTTGTTTGTACTATAAGTACTCAGATGTACTATAAGGCATAATGGAATTTCAAAGTCAATATCAAGTATCTGGTTTTTAATATATATATATATATTATAGAAATGATCAGCATTGTAACCTCGTTGCAGGCCTGACTACAGTGCTGACAAGTAATAAAGTGTCACTTTACTGTAGTAGCCTATTGGTTACTTTGTGTCTCTGGAAATTACATGTGTTGCCTGAATGCGTTCCACATCCACACGGGAAAACCTACCTAAACATTCTTAAAATACTTTAAATAGAATTAAAAGCTTTAATCCTCACTTCCAGCGTGTCATGGAGGCCTACAATGTGGACAAACTGCAATCACAACATTTTTTAGGTGCAAGGTACCCGCCCACATGGCTTTTCTTCAGGAGCCATACAAAAAACACATCGGAGTTATTTAGTCTTTACTATGACTCACCTTGGGAACCTGCAGCAACCTACGGGGACCTGGGGTTTCAAAAGCTGGTAAGATAAAGAGACTGTTTATAGGAGTGAGGGAGATCTAGAGAGAGAGAGCGAGAGAGAGTCATTGTTTGACAGGTAGACATCTAGTGTTCAGTTGATTCACGATTGTTTTCGATGGTGACGAGAATGGATCTAGAAAATGTAGGTTATGCTTTGCTAAACTTCTCTCTCACTTTCTCTCGGCACAGAGGCTATTGTTTTTGTAGCATTATTGGGTTTGATTTCTTATTGTGTGAAAGTTGGTTTTGTTTATGTGCGTAGATATTTGTGAACAACAGCAATCAGCTCGGCCGACAAGAATCCCAAATGATGGCAGGTAATATCTGGATCTATGACATGTTTTATTATATTATTATTTACGGTTTTTGGTATGATAAAGAAAATACATCGAGGCATTTACAAATTGTTGTTAATACACATCTCAATTTGTAACAAAGTATGTTTTATTTAGTTTAGGCAGCAGTAGTGGAATGAGTGGTGGTCCACTAGACACACTGACTAAAACCCAGTTGTGACACACAGACTGTGACTCCATATTTCTATCCTAGATCACGGAAACCCCTGCATTGCCTCGGAGGCCTCTTACTGCATGAACGGCGGCATATGCTATAGATTACCCGTCATGAACTCCCTGTCCTGTGTGTAAGTGACACCCAATTTCACCAACCAGGAAACATCATGTCAGTCACTATGAGCCGTTTAACTGGATGGTCGTTTCCTACTCCACTCTTTTCAGCCGCCCTGCAGTTTTGTTTAGTTAGTTGTGTGACACAACATACCTCAGCCCGATGCATGCCAACAACCAACATAGTCATAATGCTGTGTGTGTGTGTGCTTGTGTGTTTGTGTGTGTACACAATAGGTGCAATTCGAGCTATAAAGGCAGCAGGTGTGAGCAGTTCCAGCTCTCGAGCACATCCAGCACCGGAGGGCACGCGGGGTTAATCACAGCTGTGGTGATCGTCACTCTTCTCGTCTTAACAGTACTGGCCTTTGTCATCTACTACGCATGCAAGTAAGTCTCGTCTCCTCCCCCCCCCTCCACACACACACACACACGACTATATACATGCACATACAACAAATGTGTAGTTCTGTTGATGTTGATTGTGTCGTGTGTTGATGCAGGACGAAGAAATACAAGTCAGAGAGCACACGGAGTGGCCGACAACAGTACTGGAGGGTGAAGTCCAGAGTATGACCCTACTCTATTCATGTACATAACTCCTATTGGACCATGGATGAATGAGTATATCTTGATATAGCTATATCTATTGGCCTATATATGTGTTTCTCTCTCTGAGGGACTGGATACTGCCTGGGATGGGGCTATGAATCAAAACAGGCCAGTGTGGTCACTGACCCTCTCCGCATTAGTTAAGGCTGGTGATAATCTATCTGGATTAGGTATAATGACTGCATCAAGTGTGTGTATATGTGTGTGTATATATATATATATATATATATATATATATATATATATATCCTCAATTATGTAGTGTAAATTACAGATTTGATGCAGTTGATAGGTATAATGACTGCATCAAGTGTGTGTATATGTGTGTGTGTGTATATATATATATATATATATATATATATATATATATATATAGCCTCAATTTATGTAGTGTAAATTACAGATTTGATGCAGTTTGATAAAGTATTACATATACCTACATGCTTTTACATAGTGTAAAGAGTGAATGAGCCATTCAATGGCCTCTAACGTTAGTGCCATTTACTGTGGCCGTTTCATTTGTGATTCACCTTTTTTCCATAGGTAAATATTCAATTTGATGTAAGAAAGGTTTTTTTTTTTATGAGATTATTATTAAAAGTAAATATGTAAATATATCTAAAGAGCATATTAAATAATATTCAACACAGACATGTCTTATTAATGTCTGTTTGTATTGAGTGTTATGTGAAACTGTTTTAATTCTTATTCTTGGAAATAAAAGCATTATATGAAACTCTAGGTAACAATTGCTTATGAATGATGGCTGACGTTAAACCTAGGTGCAACTTATGAATAAGCCTCAATCAACACAAACTCGCCGGACTGCATTTTGAACTCCTTTCTATAGTTTTGTCTGTCAAGTACGTGTAAAATAATAAAACAATAACTACAATCAATTAATCTCTTTGAATGTGTTCAATTATCCGCATATGTGATATGTAGTAAAAATGTAGGGTCACAGCAAAGCAACATGATACAAAAAAACAACTGTGATGCTATGCTACCAATATGAGGTGCTTTTAATTTGATGAAACTTAGTTGTAGCCATGTTGTATAAAACATTTGCAAGGAAAGTCATTTAGCCACATGCCATTTAGCATATAATTATCTTTTGATAAACAAATCTCAGTTTTTAGAAAACCCATTACATTGCTACCACCTAGTGGTGAGAAATGAAACAGTCTCGTTATAAAACAACATGTCTAACAAGAAATGCATTTCAATCCGAGTTTACAGAGAAAATACAACAATACTGTGCGTGTCGTTTGTTCGGTCGAGGTCAACAGATTCTTCTTACGAGATCTTCTTATGAGCTTTGTCAAACTCGTAGGCTATTTTCAGTGCTGTGCCATTAAGCCCCACAGATTGCATGTTAGTGATGATGGTGACAACTATTCCCTTGGGGAGGAACTCGGCCCTCATTCCTTCCGGCTGAAGTGTCCCTTCGCTGGGTAATACCAACAGAACACTACTAGCCCCCACAGCGCCCCCTGTGTGTGAAACGTAGTGCCTGCGACTCTTGCACTGGCCATACTTTTGCGATTTCTCAACCACTAACCAGCCTTGGGCATACAGTCCGTCCTTATCCCAGCTGGGCTCGGTTCCGTCCACGGGTGCCCAGAGTTCTAGGGAGGTCTTTGGGCTTAGGAAGCCAGGCAGAAGGCCATTGGTTTCCTTGAGCTGGGACAGCTGGTAGCTGTAGAGCAGGGTGTTCCCGAACAACAGCAGATCTCCGGCTGTGGAGAGAAAGCCACCTCCTGCCCACTTGTAGGAGTTGTCTACATACGGGCAGTTCACCACCCTCCCTTTCTTGTTCAGGTGATAAAATCTGAAACAGCAAAAACATGCGATTTAAAAGATACACAGGACACATATAGACCCCTGGGACTGATGTTTGTATGTAATAGATTGCGGTTTTGTTTTTTTAAGTATCAGGGTATACTATGGTGTGTATCGGTATCATACTGTACAGATCAATTATATAAATTACATCTATTTAAAAAAAGCTTTAACAGCCTTAAGACATTGTGCAGTCCTTTAGATTTGCCTGGAAGGTGGCTCAGAGGTTACCTTGAGCGGTGGTATATAATGGGGTCATTCTCATCCGGCACAGTGTGGACCATCCCCAGCTCATGGAACAAGTTCTTCATGAGATCCAAAAAGCTCTGTCCGGCCGCCCGTTCCACCACAGCACTGAGAAGAGCGAAGGCGTGTGTAGAATAATGGAAAGTGGAGCCTGCAAACAGACAGGATGTTAAACTTCCAACCGCACAAAAACCACACTAAACCAAGTGCGGCACACTAAACCAATCCAAGATACCGTCCCTTGGCAAACAAGCCTCACCGGGTTTGAAGATTAGAGGGTCATCCTTGAAAAGGTCCAAGGCCTGGATGACATTCTCAAAGTTTGTTTTAAGGTAGTACTCCTCCTGCTCAAACTCCTTCTTCCTCTCTGTGGTGTTTGCTTGTTTGGATTCCTTGGTAATGTTCTCTTCTGCCTTAGCATTCTTCACTTCATCTTTATTCAAGCTAGTCGGCTCTGTGATGGGTGGCCTCAAATGTCCCCTCGCTTTCTCCCTGTTCTCTCTCACCTTCTTGGCATCTTTTTCGTAGTGCCGTATACCACTGAGGTGAGAGAGGATCATACGCGTGGTTATGGTGACCTGGGGAAAGGACAAGCAGAGACTGCTAAAGATGACCTATACAAAAGTGTCTATGCTAATTCCACTCCCACGAAACTCACATCTTCTCCATCAAACAGTTTGGCAGGAAATTCGGGGACATATTGCTGAACGGGCACGTCAAGGTCTAGTTTTCCCTCTTCACAAAGGCGCGCAACAGCTGCGGTTGTGAGGGGTTTACTGATGCTGGCGATGCGCATCACCGTCTCTGGTCTGCATGCTGTGCGGTTTTCCAGATCAGCATAACCGAAGCCTGTATTTGATTACAAAGATAACGCTCAATGTGTTCAAATATTCTGGAGAAAAAAAACAACAATTTTGGCGTTAAGATAATTTGCCACAAACGAACCTTCACACCACACCTGCTGGCCATCTACAGAGACTCCTACGACCAATCCAGGCGCCCCCACCTCATCCTCGTCCGAGGGAGGAAGGAAACACTTTTTATTGATTTATTTACACGTCAACGTAAACAGTGCTTTATACAACAACCGGACATGCAATGACACCGAAAACAAACAAACAAGCAAACAAACACGTGTACCTTTACGCCTACCTTTATCCGTCCCACAAGGTCTCTGCTGACACTGACGGCAGAACGATATCTGCCATCGTTGTTCTCATCTGAAACTTCAGCATCGCAAACACCGCTGTCTCCGTCATGATGGTACTTGAGTCCAAGCGCTAGAACTACACCCGCTCCGATTCCGCAAAACCACAGATTAAACGGGTTTTTCCAAGTATCTGTGCTAGACTTGCTCATATACTGCCTTTGTTTTTGTGTCCAGGCGTTCACCGGCTTATCCAAAAGTCGATAGCTACCAGGCGATCTACCGCCTTTTGTCCGCACATGTGAATAACGTGCGAAGACGTTATATTTACACGTAGAACAAAAACGCATTGGTATTGACACACGCGACATTATGACAAGCTGCATAATACTTATGCGGTGGGAATACGACTAGGCCACTAACATGACGGCGAGCTAACACGTAGCAATTTGTTTCCTGTTTACATCCGCGATCCAGACCAAACCAATCGACCCATGACTTAGAACGAGGATGCATAACAACTTAGGCCAACTAAATCACAGTAAAACACCCATGGCATTGGCAACATTGGTGTTTCTAAGGCGTTAACATCGTGGAGATGATTCATAGCATTCATATAATTCTACATGCATGCATTTACCTTTGTACTTTGAACTACCAGATAGTCTTTTATATTAGTTACCGTTTGCCAAACCTTAACTATCAAGCTGCTGCCCTCATGTCTTGTATCAGTGACAGTGACTCGTTTATCACCATTAAAGACCAACCCATTCAATACAATCCACACTTGCTTTAATCAGAAACAACCACGCACATATACAGATTCACTAAGCTGTTGGAGGCCCTGTGGCCTCTGTCTGTCTGTAGCCTGTAGTACAGTATGTAGTTTCAACACACTTTTTTTTCTTTAGAACTTACACCTAACACCTAACTTACACCTTCCTAACACCTATGGATTTAGCAGTCAAACATCCTACTGGAATACAACTTATATGTAACCTGGGTGCAGGATAGTGTGAGGAGAAGGTATTGGCTGGGATTTTAGTTTAATTATTATTACTATTAATATTATTATATTATTTTTATGTATTACTATTATTATTATAATATGATCAATTATTAATATGTTATCTGTGAAGTCTAAGAGTATGGATGTTCAACAGAATGAATACCAAACACAAGACAAGACAAATTCGAAAAGGTCAAATGTGTGCTTTTATTTAAATGCATTGTACATTCATATGATTTGCTACTGGATGCATCCATATCTATAAAAACAAATGCACAACGGGATGATTTAAAATCATACATGGAAATTTCAGAAGAAATAAATTAAAACTTTTAAAAAGGAGCTATCCCTAAATA
The DNA here is from genome assembly GCA_027704905.1 of Muraenolepis orangiensis. NCBI lineage: Eukaryota > Metazoa > Chordata > Actinopteri > Gadiformes > Muraenolepididae > Muraenolepis > Muraenolepis orangiensis. The sequence continues at coordinate 4,213,228 of CM051010.1, read as the reverse complement.
AAAAGGTCAGGAATGACTAATTAAACTTTCTCAAAATGTGTAATACAGTAGCACCAGTATACCAGTGTGAACAAACACATGGTATACTTTTACTTGTGAGGTATTTTGGGGGACACAGGACCTAACTAAACATTTATTCTTTGTCCTGCCATAGAAATGATTTTCTAATGTTTATTTAAGTGCTAAAATGCTTCATCTTTGTACTATCAGGACAGCTGGAATGGGATGTATAAGACTCAATTTGAAATGTATAAATTCTCTAGGCAGACAATAATCATCATATCAACTCCCTGGATACAAACCACACGTATAGCTACAAGAATTACAATTCATTAAAAATTAAGTTTTTTTCAGTCTGGGCTTAAAGAGCACCACATGTTAGCATTACTCCGTGGTTGAGTCTCAGGGAAAGCTGGATGGTGCAAAAAATGAAAAAACTAAAAGCATCTGGCTGTCTGTTCTTCACCATGGGCCATGAACACAGGATTAGAGGAAGCAGGGTGCAAGTACAAAAGCCAAAACCAGTGTGTGTGTGTGTGTGTGTGTGATTGAGTGTGTGTGTGTGTGTGCGTGTTCACATATTGTTCAGTTCCATTAGAGTCTGGTCCAGCATCTGATGCATGTCAAGGTTCTCCTCTTTAGCATGTGCCAATTTCTCTGTTAGAACACCAAATAAAGGAGATTAGTAACATACACAATGCCAATTAGCATAATAGGTGAATTTAATTTCAACAAGTGAATTACATTTTCAAGATAGTAACTCAACTCAGGCCAGTCACTTAATTCAAGTAGGATTAACCGTGCATATGATAATATATGCACAAACCATGCATTCAATAGTCTATGATGTTGCATGATGCTTCATAGAAACAATACAAGACTCAACTCATTCCAAGAACCAAGATGATGCAATGCCAGTTAATTGGACTGCAATATGTTAATAACAAATCAAATTGTAAGTATATTTTTAATTAGTTTGTTAACAAAACATATTTTATATTTATATTATACATTTAAATATATATATACATATATAGTGTATACATATATAAGTATACACACATACAGAAAAATGTTAAAACATTATATACACAGTACACTTACAACAATGAACAGTCAAACCATTTAGTCCTCATTCAAAACCACTCTTAGCTCATTCGTGAGAAGGCGGTTTTTCTCAAGTTGCTGGGAGACACAATCTTTGCAGTCAGAAAGCAGTAAAGGAGGAAAAAAGGAAAAGAGGAACAAAGGAGCGATCATGACAATTAGAGAGCTGCAATGGCAGAACTTTGGTACCTACCTGTTTGAGAACAATTTGAAAGATACTGAAAACTATCCTGACATTTCCTTTAAAGGGTCCCTAATATACCACCAGGCGTGAGAGGGATTAGCCATTACAGGCCGTTTCAATTTAAATTGTCATGTGACTAAACTGGCCATGGACACAGTGGCATCACACAGTGGTTGTGTCCAAACAGATGTATAATGGACAGATAAGCCTACCAGTTGGTACTGTCCACTGGGTAGGCTGGTAGACTGATCTAGTCATCATACACCTGGGCCAATTTTCCAAAAATGGCTTGTAATGGACACACTCACACCTGGTGGCCCTTTAAAACATTCCTCAAATGCTTCATGAGAATGACGTCCATGCCGTCTTTCAAGCAACACTAATCCACGACGGACCATTAAGGCCGTGTGCAAGCTCGATGCATCCGATGAAGAGTAGCAGACCGACTGTAAACTCCTGTTCTTCTGCATCGACCGGTGATTGTTCTATCATGTGCATGTCGCTTAAAGAAAATAAGACGGTAGAATGGTAGGCTGTGTTTATTTAAATAAATGACAGGATATTGTGTATCATACAAACACTGTTTGTCCTTGACCTCCATTACAACTTCTGTGCCATCCAGAGAGTCAAGCCTTCTTGAATAAAAACAATCCACCTTTTTCTTTACCCACTTTTTCGCGATACCGGCAAACTAATGCTTTCCTTCATTCTACGCTCAATCTATTACAATGTATGTCTTTCCCCCGGGTTACAATCTATCATGGTCAGCACTTGACAGCCACTTTTCCTCAAACCTTCTGTACTCCCGTGTGTTTAAAAAGTGGTTGCACGCATGTGTCCTTTAAAAAACGCAAAAATGGAAAATATGAAATGAAATGAAATCCGTGGGACAGAGAAGCCACCGTTGAAAAACGCATGAAGAAGAGCAGTGAAATACATGTTTTATTCATTCATATATCAAGGCTTCCCAGGTTGAATTATAGTCACTTGGATGTACAAATAGAAAAGAGATACTCCATACATAGAAGGGAGGACGTTTATTTCTTTTTTCTTTATACAACGCAGAAAGAGTCTAGGATTCTGTACAATAGATGGGATAAAGCTACCGTTGACATGAGGGTGAACACATGTGGAAAGGGGGGAAGAGTGAAGAAGAAAGCCAAGACATGAGAAGAAAGAAGAAGAAGAAGAAGAAGAAGAAGAAGAAGAAGAAGGGAGGGGAAATGGAGAGAAGGCTGGAGAGAGCGGACAAAGTCCGCTCAGCCGGCAGGTGGCGTCTCTGATGATGAGGTGTAAACAATTTATCTGTTTGGAAGAGAGAAAGAGTATAAACGTAAACGACATGCGAGGCCAGAGGGCGCCGCAGTCGAAGGATCGGAAGAAAGGACCGAAAACACTACCGACGCCACAAAACAAACCCACAATGCATCACAGAAATTGTTTGCATTTGCACGCAAACAATTGCATTGTTATAATTATTTTTTGGCAAATAAAATAAAGCACAGGGCACATCGGTGACTGCACCGGACCCTAGTAGTGGTGTTCAGCCAATAAGCTAAACCAATCAGGAGGACTATCACTTTCACTAGAAAAGGTGAACCTTGTGAATCTCTCACAGTGAAAACGCAAATTCGGCGGGGATGCAACAGGCCAAATTTAGTTGTTCAATGATGATGAACACATGAAATAAGTTTCATGTTTGCACAACTGGCGTTGTGACAGGGCACACAGAGGACAGAGGGCCTCTCTTCCAGACAGAAGAAGACCGTGTTAGTAGCACAGGTACATCAGAGGATCAACTTCACGTCAAGATGAACACTCTTGAAGAACACCGTGAGTGACTAGGATTGGACACACTCAAAAGTACCACAAACAGAGTAGTGTGCATGCTACATGTCAAAATATCTTGAAGGTACAGAATATTTTGACAAAACGAACCAAACAATGTCGACAGGAAAATGCACACGCACTCGGCTTTTAACTATTGTCCAAATAAAATGCTCTGGGGGTTATCCCTGCTACACTGATGACAACAAGACAACTCAATTCACTCCCCCTGCCTTTGCAGAGGTGCAGAGTGAGCGTAACGTATAGCGACAAAACAGTTAGCCGACACCATAAACAACTGGTGAACAGAAACAGCAGCGGGACGGAGTTGTCACAGTGCAGACCTGACCATGCGGTGGACGTTGAGGGAAGGAAACAGGAATGGAAGGAGGAGGAGGAGGAGGAGGAGGAGGGGGAGGGGTAGAGGAGGCGGTTGGGGGTGTGGTGTCGAGGAGGGCAGGCACAGCCAGTGGAGAATTACATGGAAGTCATGTCGTTGAGGGCGTGGTCCAGCTCCTCGCTGATGGCCTTGTACTTCAGTTTCTGGGCGTACAGCTCGTCTATGGGTGGGCCAAGGGAGGTCGGGGTGAGACGGTGGTGGTGGTGGAGGTGTCGGGGGGAAGCGGTAAAAGATTGAAAGGAGAAGTGGAGGAGAGATGGAGCAGGAGAAGGAGCACATGGACAGGACCACACATAGAGGAAACACACAGTACAGAGGACAGACACAGAGAGAGAGAGAGAGAGAGAGAGAGAGAGAGAGAGAGAGAGAGAGAGAGAGAGAGAGAGAGAGAGAGAGAGAGAGAGAGAGAGAGAGAGAGAGAGAGAGAGAGAGAGAGAGAGAGAGAGAGAGAGAGACAGACAGACAGAATGGAAAAAATAAAAAGAAGAAACGAAAAGGAAGAGTTATACCAGAAAATGAAATAGGAAAAAAAAATGAATAAATCAACAGAATGACGACATGGCAACCGCGGTGGAGGGATTCACACAGCACCGTGTCCTCTGCCCTAACCCCGTGACTCAGACACGGTTGTAAAAACGTGGATGATTTACCGGTCCCTGTGCTACAAGTCAACGATCTGCTCCTGCGGGCATGCGGGTCAACCTACCTATGCTGCAAGCATGAGCCAACTTTGATACTATCGGCCACACGCCCTCAACAAAGAGGAGAAGAACAGGCCTCTTCAGACCTATCTTCCCTATCTTCACTTCACCATTACTGCTACTAACCAACAGGGTACGACCCATGTGACAATAGATTAGATATTGATTCAGAGAAAGGTCGATAACAAAGTCAGGTAGGAGGAAACACGGAAAGGTTGGAAAACCAGCAGTAGCAAGAAATGAGAATAAAAATAATCACTTACCCCCCGTGTTCCATGATTGACTGAATGACTACGGCGGCGACTGACTACCACATAGCTGACCTGAGTACGACCTACGTACTGCGTAAGAGGAAGTGTAAAACGGACAAAGACAAATGAGACGATCATACCTTCCAGGTCATCAATGGTCTTCTCCAGCTTGGCTACTGATCTCTCAGCGAACTCAGCACGGGTCTCAGCCTGTTTGTGTGTGAGAAAAGAGAGAGAGAGATGACACATCCGTAAGACCTCCGTCGTCACAGACACTAAACGCCAATCGGCGGTTCCCGTTGAATTTGACGCGGCCCGTCCACCATGGTGGCGTGGCTAACGTAGCGCATGGGTCACTCGCCTCCTTCAGCTTGTCGGTGAGGACCTTGATCTCCTCCTCGTATTTGTCCTCCTTCTGGGAGTACTGTGGGCGGACAGAGATGAGCGGGGGTTAGACAGACACACAGTCGCACACACGAGAGGGGGGAGCAGGACTCTGTGAATATGGGGGGGGGGGGGTCATGTGTCCCGCTACACTAACATGATATTATGATGTGCATCATGTCTACTGAAGGATATCCAGCACTGAGAGAGAGGGGAGGGGGGTTGAGGACTAGGGTCAGAGGGTCAGGGGGGGACGTGGGAGAGCGAGCAGAGAGCTGGCTTGCAGGGGGGGGAGGGAGGGAGGGGTGGTATGCTTACCTTCTCAGCCTGGGCCTCCAGTGACTTCAGGTTGTTGGTCACAGTTTTCAACTCTTCTTCAAGCTCAGAGCATTTGCTGGCGTTTTAAGACAATGGGAGGGAGGGAGCGAGGGAGCGAGGGAGGGAGGGAGGGAGGGAGGGAGGGGGGTCCAGTGCAAAAGGAGAGAAGAAGACAATGGAAGGAGGGAGGACAAATCGAGGGGAGGATTGGGGGAGAAAAGAGTTGAATGAAAAGAGAGGGTAGAGACATGGACAAGGGGAGAGGAGGGGGAGAAAACAGGTAAGGACTAAGCAGAACCAAGAAAGTACAGAATCCCACAGTCAACCCGAGGTGCCCTGGAAACGAAAGAAGCAGGAAGGCGAGACTCGGCATTTGCTCAAGTAGTGAAACCTAAGCAAGAAACAAAAAACGTTTCTCATCTCACACATCTGCAGCTTATAGCTTATCTTATCTTATCTTATCTCAACCCCTTTAAGCCTGAGTCATTCTCACACACTTCCTGCCCAGTTAGAGGTGAAGAGTGAGGCTAAAATGTCATAGCGTAAATCAAGCATGTTAAGATCAAGCAGGGGGGTTGTAGAAGGGGGTGACGGCGGCAGGGGGTGGTGGTGGTTGGAGGTGGGGCGGGGGGGGGGGGGGGGGGGTAACGGCTAACAGCAGAGCAAGCAAGACACTGATTTCGTTCATTAAGGTGAAACGAAGGTGACATGGGGAAGGACGCCGGCCGGAACACACATGTGCGTGTGTGCCATGTGTGTGTGTGTGTGTGCGGTGCATTTGTTTCGCTTTGTCATTAGTACCTGTACACCGGAGGAGTGGAGTGATTTTAGGCTTTGCTCCAACACTCTTAGCTCCTCGTCCGCCCTTCTCACCCGTCTGTTAGTGGGTGTGGCCAGCGGAAGCAAACAATATTCAAACCCGAAGCAAACATGCAAATACTCATGACATGCAATAGGAGAGACTATGTGTGCTCTTTGGGGTGTAGGTGACATATGCCACACGAGCGTGGACCGCATGGACGAGAGAAGCAGTGTGCATCGGAGCCCTTACCCTTCTGTGAGCTCAGCGCGCTCCTCTGTGCGCTCCAGGTCACTCTCAATGATGACCAGCTTACGGGCAACCTTTAGGTTTCAAGCACAACAACAATTACTACTGTTGGACTACATTACCCATGTTGCCATGTCGGTGACCTGCAAAGTATCCCTAGCTGGTTCAAAATTGGTACTTAATAATAATAACACATATGTCCTCATAATGTGAACAGTATATGAGTACATAAGTACCTATGATATTAAATGCTGTAACATACAGAAAGTGTATAAGAACTAAAGCGTGACAGAACAAAACCTGCCTCCTCATATTTGCGGTCGGCCTCCTCAGCGATGTGTTTGGCTTCCTTCAGCTGGATCTCCTGCAGCTCCATCTTCTCCTCGTCCTTCATGGCCCTGTTCTCAATGACCTTCATGCCTCTATAAGGGAAAAAAGGGGCGGAGTCAGCGGTGGAGGGTCGTGGGTCCACGGCCCCAGACCAGGGGGGGGGGTGGGGGAGGGGGAGGCCTTGGACCCATGGACACAGGGGATGTTTACCCTCTGAGGACATACACAGGTACCTACAGTACACTGTTCAGAAGAATATCATTCATTGAATCTGTTCATTTTATATCTGTTTATATACAGTATATATATAACTTGAGAGCTTGCTTATATTGTGTTGAATCCCATCAAACTGAGGATCACTACGTTGAATGTGATTATTAAATAAACATTCAGACTGCATCTTCTGCTTTGGTTGAGGGGCAAATCTGGTCATCTTTTTGGGCTGCACCCAAAGTTCCAATCAGCGGATGGTGTCTATCTGTCTATCTGTTTTGTCTAATGGCCGTTTGCACTCAAAACAAATAACATGTAAACTAGGTTTGTGTACTATAGTGACACACAATGCATCACATTGTTGATGCATGATTGATCATATCCTGATGCTTAGCGTATGGACTTTGGGGTCATCCAGGTGTTCTAAGTGGCTAAGACCACCAGTGTACCACAGGGTCATAGAGAAGGTGGGGTGGGGGCGGGGGGGGGTGAGGACGGCACAACCGGTTTCGCTGCGGGTAGCGCACCTCTCGCTCTCATCAGCGGCCTTCTCAGCCTCCTCCAGCTTGGTCAGGGCAGTGGCAAGACGCTCCTGGGCACGATCCAACTCCTCCTCAACCAGCTGGATGCGCCTGTTAAGGGAAGCCACATCAGCCTCAGCCTAAAGGGCAGAGGAAGGAGGGAAGGAGGGAAGGAGGAAGGAGGGAAGGAGGGCAAAGTCAGGGGCAGCCCGGAGGTTAACAGACTGGTCCGGGATTACACACAAAACAGCAGGGACCGTATCTGCTTGCACACACACACGTGTACACACGCACACACATACAAACACACGTAACTTTTATCAAACACATAGTACAACACAAAGAAACCACGTCAAGATGTTTCCTGTTTTGTTGCACTGTCCTGCCCAATATCAATAGTCTTACAAGGTATATCTTTTAGTTGGCTAAATCTATGTGCAATGCCAGTATATTTATGTGGGCAGTTGGGGAAAGCCCGTCTCATAGGATTAGTTGACCTCCTCTCCGTTCATGTATAATGATTCAAATCTCACAAGGCTCGTTACCAGACCCCCTAAGAGACCGACTAAGGGACAATTACACACATCTCACAAACGTGTGGCTGCAAATGATGCAGCCACACGCGAGTAGCCCAAGACTTAACACTAACTGTTACTACATTTTAAGGAAACGGGTCCCGTTGGGCTCAACGACCAGAAACATACGCGTGTTGGTAAGAGCTGAAAGAAGGAAAAGGAGAAACAGTTTCTGTCTAACCACTTCCTTAAGACGGGCGCAGAACACAATCGTACGAAAAACACCCTTGTTTAGTTTGTTGCTACTTTTAACACTGCAGCCTTGATTTAACAACGATGTACGCATGGCGCTGGGATGAAGTGTTTTACCCCAGAGGGGACTCTTTATGGGTTTAAATAAAGTGGCTTTTCAGAGGACCGTGTGTGTGCGTGTGTATGTATATATGTGTATGTGTGTGTGCGAGCCATATAAGCTAAACTGGCTGCCAGTGCTTCGCTGAAGCTACACTTCAGAGGCACCTTGCACGGTTCCAGCTCAAGTGCCCTTATATGGGCAGGTTCTGGAACCCGAGAGACGGCCTTCATCATTGTGACGGCCAATTGAGTAACTCTCTTTTTTCAACGCAGCCTATGCACGAATTGAAAAGTTGGAAGAGTTTACCTTTGATGCATGATGCATGCGATACATTTATATGTAATACCATCCGCAAACCCCCGTTACAACAACGACGCTGAAATGTTGCAACGTAATGATTCGATGGTGCATTATTGCTCAATTGTACCGAATGGGTTACTACACATTAACATCATAATATACATCAAATGCGCACCGACGTCGTTCAAAAGCAACGTGTGTACCTTTAACAGCCTATGGATGAGGCTGAGCTATTAGGCGTATACTGGCTATGTGATATCATAGTCATGCTTACTTCTTCTCTGGCTTTTTTCTGCAGACGCAACTCATTCTTTAACCGCTCAGCTCTGTCTTCTGCAACGTCTGCCTGGTCTTGTAAAGATTTGATTTTTCGTTTCACTGACTCCAGCGATATGACCCCGGCCATGATATCTCTAAATGTAACACACAGGCTTTAAGCTGCTGCAGAATTTCCTTGAAATTGAAATGAGGCGCAGTGACGCTTTGAATGGTAGCCTACTACAGGAAGACGTTTTTGCGCACGCTCTGTCATGACTGTAAATTGTACAGAAAATAACATTATTTCCGAAAATAAACAAAATATTAGACATGTCGGACGGCATTATTTTATGAAACGGAATGGTGCCAGGTTAATTTCGCTAAATCAAAACATAATATGCAGACTAATTGTAAATAACGATGCCACTTTAATTACGAGAACACGCCCAGTTAATATAATCAGCATCCTTTTACTGTTTATTAAATTGTATTACAGCGCCATCTGCCGTCGAGATTGCAGTAGTACAACCAACGTTTTAAACTTAGTCTCCACTCAGCCAGTGCAGGCCTACTCCTAAGAAATCTTAAACTATTACTATAACTATTATCATTCGACGTGGGTATACATTACAAGTTCATACAAACGTTTTAGTTTAATGTAATGCCACTGTGTGAAAATGAATATGATTATGATGTAGAAAAATACGAATCATGATACATTTTTTTAAAAATGTAAAAACAATTTAAAAAGCAGTTAGCCGACCTTTTTTATTAGAATAACCTAATATTGCGGCTCGGGATTTGGTTGAATACACATAACGCCTATTCATAGGGCCTACAACTACAGCTCTGTCTCATGGGGGCTATTCCCAACTTTGAATTGAGAAGGAACTATTTTGCTGCCGCAAGCAGCGCAGCGCAGCGCCGAGACGCGCGAGCTCCGCGTTGACCATATAAAGCAGTGGGCTATATTAAGCACGCGCTCGCTCGCTCGCTCGCTCGCGCTCTGCCTTCCTAAGAAACTGCATATTTAGCTCGCCCTCCACTTGACGCATTTGAACTGCGCTCCAGAGAAGTATCTCCAAAAAAAACCCCAAAGCCCCAAAAGAGATGAAACCATAAGGGTTTAAACCACCCAACCCCCCCCCCCCGCTAGTCTATCACCATGGTGTTTATTGATCGTTGTTTTCTACGTCGTTTGGTGTTTCATTCAGTCTGACGTGCTTTCTTTGTGTTGATTACTGTTAAGTATACTTGTGTGCGCCGTGACAATTTGACATACAGTATAACGACACTATTGACGCAAACATTTGGGACGTATCATTATAATTTAAAAAAATAATGAGCAAATTGTTACCAATAACAGGAATGTGTATTTCACATGCCTGTTGAGATAATGTTGGGTCCAGATAATTGTTTTAAGGGTATTTTATATTGGACACCGTCCACAACAGCAGACCATGGGGATACATCCCATTGGCGAATGGGATGTATCCCCATGGTCGTTAACAGTGTTCTAGACACAGCAGGAAAGATGTGCAAAGGATAGCGCAGAAATGGTGCGTTTTGGTGTGCTGTTTTTCCCCTGTGTATACCTCCCCTGTATACTTACGTCGGTGGCTTTCTTCTCAGCCAACTCAAGTTTCTCCTGTGCGTCTTTAAGAGCCTCGGAGTACTTGTCCAACTCATCCTCAGTTCCCTTGAGCTTCTTCTGCAGAGCTAGCAAGTCGTCCTCAAGCTGGTGTTATATGAATGTTGTTGGTTTGGGTGTGTGGTGGGTGGTGATGGTTGGGTGGTGATGGTTGGGTGGTGGTGATGGTGGATAGTTTCAGGGGGGGGGGGGTGATGGCAGCAGCAGCAGGAGGAAACGGGAGAGCGTGAACGCGTACAGGGACGCGTGAGAGAGGCAGAGAGGAAGAAGAGGAAAGGAAAAAGGAAAAAGGAAAAGAAGAGAAGTTTAGCGAGACTCGGGTGTAGGGTACCTTCGTGGCCACCTCCTCCGCCGCCAGCAGCTTCTCCTCGGCGGTCTGGAACTCCTCAAACACTTTGTCTCGCTCGTCCTCGGTAATGCGCAATTTCTTTTCCAACTCTCTTATGTCATCCTCTAACTACACATGCATTTAAACATACACAGGGTTACGTTAAGTTGCGTTTACATATTATTATTATTTTTTATTATTAAACATCATTGACTGTTAGGAACTACTTTGCTATGACCTGAGTCCTACATACAACTGATTAAGCGCTATAAGTCTAGTATAAACATACATAGGCTAGACAAATCAAAAATCAAAAACGTGTGACTTAAATGCCATTTTGAATGAATAAAACAAGACAAGAGTCTTGTTCTTATGATATTCATTCGGCTCCAAAAAAACCCCCATTTCGAGTCATCCATGAATTAATCCGCATTGAATAGGCGATCCATAAACATCCAATTTTTTTTCTCGTTCCCACTTTTTTTTAAATATTTCTTTTTTTAATAAACGCGATTTTTTTGGGGGGGGGGGGTTCAAAAAGTGAACCGACCTGTTTGCTCCGGTCCTCCGCGGCCTTCTTGTCTCCCTCGGCCTGCTCCGCTCTGTCCAAGGCATTCTCCTTGTCCAGCTTCAGCATCTGCATCTTCTTCTTGATGGCGTCCATGGCTGCTTATTGTTGTTTTGGCCACACCAAAATGTCCAAAGAAACGGAGGGGAATAGAGACTAGAGCGTCTGTACCTAACTGAACGCTAAGCTGGAGTGCAAGCTCTTCCTGATTGCGGCCTGTCAAATATGTACTTCCAAGGGGGGGCGACTGAATTCCTTTGGACATCCAATACTTTTTTGGAGAAGGCGGTGCGGGATACCTTCGGGCATGCCCCCGTCGTCTTTAAGGTCCAGCCTGCTGATTCGTTGCGCTCCTAGACATTTGACCAGTGATATGACTATATATGGGGAGTGGGTGGCTTGGCCCACTGCCTCCTTGAGAGGGGCTTCTTGCTGCTAATGTAATAAAAGCCACTGGGTCCGCCTGAGAACATGGTGAGCAGACGTGAAGTCGTCTCGCTCATGTGTGTGGGTTGGATGAGTGATAGACCCATCTCTCTTGTATTCAAAATCAAACACATATTCTCACATTTGTTCATCTTTTTTTGTTGTTGTTGTGGTTGTTTTGTTTCACGTGTGATATCACATTGACACCAGCAGTGTCATCACCCTGTTAATGATATTTCTGATATTTCCCCCCCCCTTTCAACAGAACAGGGATCTGGACCGAGCGAGGGACAGCTGGTTATATCGGCAGCAGCAGCATAGCTGAGCTACACGGCTAGCCCATTGGGGCTTAGTGCTTTGTCTCCCAACAACCGCAGGGGGCTTAGCGAGACAGCCACGAGGAGACCCCAGAGGCATTGTTCACAACGTGACAGACATAGGAGAGGCCTGCCGGACACACCTGATAATGCACAAGACTGTAAACTGTTGGTGTGGTGTGTGTGTGTGTGTGTGTGGTGTGTGTGTGTGTGTGTGTGGTGTTGGGCCGCCAAACAGCAGACACTCAACACATACTCAGGACTCCCATTTTAGAGCCATTTAGGCTACCGCTATTATACTAAGCAGCTGGCGGACTTGGGCTTAAGGCTAACAATGCAAACACTTATTACTGTCTAATATTAATCAATCATTTAAACAGCGATCACTCCAAAAATGAAAGGGCACATACACATGATTTAATACATTTGGACAGATCCACATTAATTGTACTACAAGTAATGACTTAATGAAGTCATTCTGAACATTCAAGAACCTTCCCACTTTCCACTTCAGTCCTGAAGAGCCAGAGAAGAAGTCCGGAGACAGACAGACAGGAGGATATATTGAGTCTCTGCTGGGTCTTCATAAATATTCTTAAGAAGATATTTTTAGGGCCTGCCTTGGCTTCCTTGCACCTGCCTTGGTCTGTAAAGTAGGACCGAGACACCCGGGCCAAGTGTCCGATGGCCGGCTATCAGATGTACCCCCGAAATAATCTCTCTATCATCTCTTGGGTCTCCACACTCCACAAGATTTACATGTCAGATTGTCCCTGAGCCCATCAGCACAGATACTTACCAGCCCACGAATGATCTACTGTACACATCAGCACACAGTACACCATAAACCAGTTAAATATAAATATAATTACAATAAATAATATAGAAATACATTAAAAAAGATCATAACATTCCTAGTTATTTTGCCTTATGAATTCATTCAAGTATACTAATTGGGTATTAATTCATTATTATTAATTGGTTTAATTAGTTGTGTCCCCCACTTCCTCATTGTAATGTTATATCTTGACTGGTGGGGTGGGGGTGGGGGGGGGTGATTGGCTGTGATGACCTCACCCACGCAAAAATAGGGTTAGGTAGGGTTACCCTATTTTTTATGGTGTTACCTTTAAAGTACTTTATCTATATATGAAGCTTTTCAGAGAACGTAGTACAGCACATGATATTGCATGATATGGCATGATAAACAGGAAGATAAGAATATGATCCTGTGAAAACTTTTATTTTGGAATACAGGTCTAATAATACAATTGGAAACCTAATTTGATCCGATTGGTGGAAATAAAAGCACTACGTTTACGTACTATGCACTCACGTTCGCATTAACTTGGTTATCTCTGTCAAATGAAAAGCAATCAAAGCAGCGCTGCACTGAGGATTGCACGTCATTTATTGTACAAGTGAAACACAGACATACAGTCCTATGATACAAACGCAAGCTCTTACACTGTGAGCCATGGGGCTTTTACTTTGAAAAGAACAAATGGCCCATGAACATGAATTTGTCGGAACACTGGCCCACAATGTGGTCCATTAGACCACAGAAAACCACGTAAGAATAAGATTACTATAACAGCTCCAGCAGTCCTTCCCCACACTACTACTCCTGTTAGACGCTATGCTACCAACACTTTCACCACTAAATAAAGTAATTACACGGCTGGAAGCACTGCAAATTGTGCAATGTGCAATTAGTAACGACGCAAGCTGCTATATTTTGATAATATATATTATTATTGAATAATCAATCGATGATTCAAGCTCATTTCCTCCCAATTACAAGAAAAACAACAACTTGATAGAACACAAATGTTGCTAAATTGCTCGATTCTACTTCCCTGGATTGGTTCATTTGGTAGGGAAGGACCACCCCCACCGCCAACAGACCCCACCCATCCTCAGTGTATATGAAGTGCCCCGCCCCCTCTTTTGAGGGCTATTTTGGGGGGGGGGGGGAGGGGGGTGGGAGGTTAGTTAGAGACGTAGTAGTGTGGAGCGGTGCTTGGCCGCTCTGTTGGAGAACATGCTTTCATAACAGGGCCCTGGGGGGGCGGCGAGGAGGTCCGTCATGGCTCAGACGCCGTGGAGTGATAGGCCGCCATCTCTCTGCCTCAGCGGGGGACCTTCATAATAATACTTATAATAAAACCGCTCGTTGTTGTCCTTACTATGATTGTCATCATAAGCTCCGGCCTGCTGTCCAGGCAGAGCAGTGGCTCGCCAAGAATGGCGCCCATGAAATACAAAGCATCCGCAACATGGCATGATGTCCTCCCCATCACTCCTCACAGACTTAAGGGGTTCCATACCCCACCACACACACACACGCACACACACACACATGCACACACACACACACACACACACACACAACACCGCTAAATGATTCCCCCTTGGTACTGTCCCTACTGTCGGTAGGGAAGACAGTGTTGGTGGACAGCCATCTCAGGATTTGACATAGACATGGTTCATATCTATATAAATAGAGAGAGAGAGAAGGAAGGAGAGCGAGACGGAGGGAGAGATGGTGAGGGAGAGAGAGAGAGAGAGAGAGAGAGGATAGAGAGGGGGTGAGAAAGAGGGGGGAGGGAAGGACAGAGTGAGAGAAAGGGAGAGAGGGTGAGGGAGAGAGCAGGGAGGAGAGAGAGAGGGGGGGGGGGAGGGAAGGATAGAGAGAGAGAGAGGGGGTGAGGGAGAGAGAGAGGGAAGGAGAGGGAAGGAGAGGGAAGGAGAGCGAGAGAGGGAGAGAGAGCCCCTTGGTTCTCAGTGACAGGACCTCTGGGGGATTGGAAAGCTCCATGCAGGGGCATACTCATTTAGCACAGCAAAAAGGGAGAGACTAGAGAGAGAGAGAGAGAGAGAGGGAGGGAGAGGAAGGGAAAAAGAGTGAGGGAGAGAGAGCCAGCAAGTGTGTGTGTGTTTGTGTGTGTGTGCGTACATGAGTGTGTGAGCGGGGGGGGGGGCAGCAGAGTGCAGCCCCAGCTGTAATTCAATGCCATAATGTCATTAGGTTCCCTCACAGTTATGTTGTCTTGGCTTATGTACGATTCCACACCTCTCACATCTTTAATTTGTGCACATCAGAACACACACACACACACACACACACACACACACACACGCACACAATTACAGAACATTAAATGATGATCACATTTAATTCACAAAGTGATGATTAATAAAACCTTGGCGTTTCCCAGGTGCCGCTAATTAGTGTTGCGTGTGGAACACATCTCTCCAATCAAAACACACCGTTAACATACCATGCTTAATTAGGTCACGGATAGCTTCAAGCTGCGCTCCAAACCTAACCAAGCTCTCTTCCATGTTCCAGTGGACTTCTAGGATTTTAGGAGTCAAATTCTGTGCCAGGGCGGGAGAGGTCACATGTCTGCAGGTGCGAGAGAGAGAGAGAGAGAGAGAGAGAGAGAGAGAGAGAGAGAGAGAGAGAGAGAGAGAGAGAGAGAGAGAGAGAGAGAGAGAGAGAGAGAGAGAGAGAGAGAGAGAGAGAGAGAGAGAGAGAGAGAGAAGAGAAGAGAGAGAGAGAGAGACAGAGGCCGGGACAGAGAGAGATGGAGATGGAGAGAGAGCAGGAGAGAGATGGAGAGAGAGAGAGAGAGAGAGAGAGAGAGAGAGAGAGAGAGAGAGAGAGAGAGAGAGAGAGAGAGAGAGAGAGAGAGAGAGAGAGAGAGAGAGAGAGAGAGAGAGAGGCCGGGACAGAGAGAGATCGAGATGGAGAGAGAGCAGGAGAGAGATGGAGAGAGAGAGCGATAGAGAGAGCAAGAGAGAGGGAGAGAGAGCACAGGAGAGAGAGATAGAGAGAGCAGGCGATGGAGAGAGCAATAGAAGGAGATGACTGGAGTGAGCACCGGACCGAAGAGGGAGAGAGCGAGCGAGATGCAGATAGACAGCAGAGGGAAACAGAGCGAGCGGTAGAGACAGGGCAAAGACATTGTTAGATTCACAGCTCTGCTAAGGTGTTGGCGTCCACATCCAGAGAGAGCACCATGTAATACTCTCTGAGCGAGTGTGTGTGTGTGTCTGCGTGCGTGTGCGTGTGGTGTGTGTGCGTGTGTGTGTGTGTTTCGTATACTCGGGTGTGTGTGATGACGGCGGAGGCACCAGCAGTGCTTGATTTAAGAAGAAGAGGCAAATACAAAGTTGTGGGCGAACTGGAGGAATACAGAGTGAAAGTGAAGGCTTTTCCAGCTGCTGCCAAAGGGACTTGTGGCCGGAGCAGGGCATAATAATGGAGGAATACTTGTGGCTGGGGCGCTCCGGGCTCCTCCCAAACAGTATGTTTGTGTTCGCCTTGGACAGCCGGGATGGGGGAGGTGGGGGGGGGAACAGAGGCAGGGAAAGAGGCAGCCATATCTGATGCTTTGCCTTCTGCTTTGACTTGAAGGAGAGGAGAACAGAGGAGAGGAGAGGAGAGGAGAGGAGAGGAGAGGAGAGGAGAGGAGAGGAGAGGAGAGGAGAGGAGAGGAGAGGAGAGGAGAGGAGAGGAGAGGAGAGGAGAGGAGAGAGAGGGTGTATTTCAGTGGAAAAGTCACGACTAATTTTAACGTCACGCTGGTGGCTGCGATAAGACACTACCCAGTCCCAGCACAGCAACAACAAAAACACAACTGAAAAGTCAACCCAACTGGCATCGCCCAGGATAATGGGCCTAGTGGTATATGGGATAATAGCCCTGACGCCGTATGACGTATTATTTATTTAATACGTCATTATTTATTTATTTTACGTATTATTTAAGATTTGGTTATTACATTTTGGAAAAGTAAAAGAGGACACTCGAGTGAGTGTCACTACTCTGTGCACCTTTTTAGTGGGTAAGGGGACAAGGGGCGAACTAACCAATCTAATAAGGGGAGGGTAAAGTGGTTGTTTACAGGGAGCTCAGACTACTTCCAGCTCCAGATAAGAGATTCCCTACTAGGGAATTGTTCCCCTCAGCACATCAGAGGCTGTTGAGAGCCTACTTGAGATAGGAGGGGGAATCTGGTCGTGTCGTCGACCTGATCCTTGTGTGCCCTTCCACACACATCCGGCAAATACGGAGAATGAAACATTTGCTTTATTTATTCTTCCCATCGCTGCACGAGGGTGTAGCCCCTGCTGCTTCTCCCCTCGTGCAAAGAAGCAGACACTTGTGTGTACGTGTCCATATATGGACTCTCTCTCTCACTCTCTCGTGTGGTTGTGGTGGTTATGGAGGTTTTACGCAAGGAGAGAGAGAGAGAAAGAGAAACAAAAAGAGAGAGAGAAGAGAGAAAGAGAGAGAAGAGAGAAAGAGAAAGAGAGAACGAAAAAGAGAGAAAGAGAGAGAGAGAGAGAGAGATATAAGGATGGATGATGTAGCAGTGGAGAGAAGTACTTTCCGTTCCACAGCTCTATAAAACTTCACGGTATGCAGTTAAAGAGCCGGGCCACTGCTCCTCTCTGCTACCTATCCGTATCTGTCCAGTGCTCTCTGGCACTGCAGCTAGTAGGCAGACACACACACACACACACACACACACACACACACACACACACACACACACACACACACACACACACACACACACACACACACACACACACCACACACACACACACACACACACACACACACACACACACACACACACACACACATAAGGAGTGACTTCTGCTCCCGAGGCTGTGTATAGTAAGGGGCCCATGGCTACATCAGAGTTAGATCATCTGTTGAGAGACAGTGTCATGAGAAGGCTTTTGTAAATGGCTCAATTTTGTCAATGGATAAATGTGCATTCATTACGACTCGACGGCAAATTTCAATCATTGCAACTAACCAACAAGCTCCCAAGAGTTTGAATCGGAACGTGAGAGTCCAAGCGGTACTTTGAGAAGAATGAAAGTTAAAAACCCCAAATGACCCGGGGTTTGGCTGAGGCAAGGCTGCAATTTGGAGCCTGTGTGAGATCTAGGATGACCAGACATTCCAGTGTGGCTTTTTTCTTCTTTCTTCTGGCCTTCTGACTGTTTGCATGCGAGCTGCCTGGCGGCCCGAGCCGTTCATTGACTTCTCTTGGTCCCCCTCTCTCTCTCTCTCTCTCTCTCTCTCTCTCTCTCTCTCTCTCTCTCTCTCTCTCTCTCTCTCTCTCTCTCTCTCTCTCTCTCTCTCTCTCTCTCTCTCTCTCTCTGACGATGAGGAATACCAAGGCTGTCTGTCCCAACATCCCTGCAGGAGTACCTGCATTGTTGGCTCCTCCCCCCCTAGCACACCCCACCCCCATGCTCAAAATACCCCCCCCCCCCCCCACCACCACCCTTTACTCGGGTAGTAACGTACATGGTACAAGCAGCATGGTACAACGGTCATGGAAACGTATTGCAGAGCCATGATTAGTTAGTTTGTAGTTACTAGAGACAGTTAGTTCTTTAGTAGACTTTTATCGCTGGTGAATTAGCATGAGGGGGATTCAGACACATTGAGATTTACATCTCAATTAGGTGGTCAGGGCATCTTTGCTCCAGAATGCCCATTCTGGTAAGACTTCAAACCCTACCGACCCACCGCCATAGAGCCAGATGAATGCAGAGCTATGGAAGGTGCCGTACACATAATGACGCCTGAGGCCTGGTTCACCCAGTATAGCAGTACAGGGAAAAAGGGGGAAATTTATCTTTTCTGGTCTTTAAGCTCAAGTTACACACCATTGCGCCCACCAACCTCGACACACCCAGATCGGGCGCGACAAGAGAGACAACGTTTTGTCGGATCTCTTCTTCTGGGACTTGGTTAAAAGCTATGGATACGTTCTGGCTGGGTAACGAGAGCAAAGGGGGTGGGCATGGGCTGGGGTGGGGTGAGTGGGGGGGTGGGGGGGGTGGGGGGGGGGGGGAGACAAGGGCAGGTCAACAAGCAACTGGTGGTCGTTTGCAGTCTAAATTCACTCAGACCCGTGGCTAACAGGCCACAGAGTATAAGGGAGAACCTGGGGAGAATCCAGCCGAGCTGTTTGTTCAGCTTTAACACAGCGGTGGTGGTGGTGGTGGTGGTGGTGGTGGTTGTGGGGACGTCTTACAAAAGTAAGAGAGAAAAGAGAGAGAGAGAGAGAGAGAGAGAGAAAGAGAGGAAAAATATATTTCCAGAAATGCGGCCTGTTATCCGGCTATAGTGTTCAGCAAACCTTCCATATTAAGACTGAGCGAAGACGAGTGTTACATTTCACTCTAGACTGCCCTGGGAACCAGGAGTTCAGTTCCTGTCCAATTCAACAGTCTAAACGCTATAGAGCCCCCCTCCCTCTCTCTCTCTCTCTCTCTCTCTCTCTCTCTCTCTCTCTCTCTCTCTCTCCTCTCTCTCTCTCTCTCTCTCTCTCTCTCCTCTCTCTCTCTCTCTCTCCCCATCCGTTCCCCTCTTCCAACGCTTCTGTTGAGGACCCTGACACCACCTGGAGAACCATGTCAGAAAGAATCTCAAAGAACACAAAAGAAAAGGAAGAAGAAGAGGAAGAAGAAAAAGGCGTGCTGCGATCTCCGACAGCGTTCATCTAACAGGTTCACCTTCTGCTCCCGGTTGGAGTCGTCCAAAATTAGCCCCACAAAGTTAAAGTCTCAGCTCCCAACCCCAATATAGCCCCCCTTGCCTTGCCTTGCCTTGCCTTGCCTTGCCTTGCTAGCCTTGCCGCTGCTGACTAAGCTCATACCGCGGCTTCCTTACGCCACGTTCAGCCGGGACGCGGCCCTCCTCCCAACGGTCCGACATTCAATCCTCACAGCAAGCTAGCTAGGGGGGGGGGGGGGGGGAAGGGTGGGAGACCGGGACATAGCGAAGCTAACCGTCCGCCGGCCGCTGACATAAACTCGCTAACCAAGGATCTGCTAGCAAAACCACCTGGGTACCTTCAAGTACTGTATGTATATCTGATGAAAAAGGGTGGTGAATAACCAGGGCCGTTACATAACGGGCTGGAATGTGGGCCATTTCCTGCAATTGGACACTTTATACAAGATTGGTTTTATAAGACCGGGGCAGCCGCAAGGTTCAGACCCATTCAAATGTCACCACACATCCTCCCAAACCACAGGTTTAAGAAGATATATAGGCCTGACTACTAAATAATATATATACTTTTATTTTTACTTTACTCTGCATAGTATCCAATTATATAATTAACCCTAGGACCGTTTTTAGGATAATGATAATATAATAATTTGAAGGACAATCCACTAAACAAAATGGCGCTGAAAAACAGCCGGTGCCCTCTAAGTCTAACCAGCTAACTGCTAACCAGTCAACCACTGATCATGTGATTCATTCACTTATTTTGTGATTTGTTTGTTGAATTATTATTTTTCATTTACTCGCTTGCGGTCCCGCTTGTTCATGTTAAATGTTAAAAAAGTGTTACTTCTCTTTGATGAGGACACATTTCCGAAAAGTACTCTACTACTATTGTAGTAAGCTTTTGAAATGGATAAACAAAATAACTCCATTTTACTCGGTTAAACGGTTAAAACAGGTTTAATAAATATCGATTAACCTTGACCGTCTGAGCGGTTTTCGGGACACCCCTGTTTACCGGAGAAGACTCAACGGGGGTGAGTTATGGAGGCCGGCCGGGAGAGAACCACTGTTGGCCTAAAATAGTCATAGTATTCAGTCAGGGGCCCCTTAGTTAAAAGGCTCCTGTCCTCCATGTTTATGTTACGGGAGCATTGCTGGCTCTCAGGACGTTGTGTGTGTCGTCATGTGTCTCAGAGGACTGCCTTGTGTTGTTTTTCTTAAACGGGAGAAGGAATGTGGGCTACGGAGCTATAGGTGGTTAATACACAGATCACAGGCTTAGGGAAGGCATCAAGGTCAAGGTTGTGTGCCAAAAAAACGAATTACAATAACTGCAAGCTATACAAATGCACATATCTCATACTCCCACTCTATAAGTTATTTTATACCTGTTTTTATACCTAGTAGACTGCTTTTACATCTTATTTAACCACTGTACATTATATATTACCATGCACTTTACTGCAACATTTGGTATTCTGGTTAGATGCCAAATTATTTTTTACTTGCTGTGCAATGACAATGTAATCTAATCTAATCTAATCTAATCTAATCTAATCTGAAAGGATGGGAATATAACACACACACACATGTCTGTATTCTACATGACATGGTTTGAATAGGTTGCGCTTCGGTGTCTGCCGAAACAGAATGGAGCCAATGACCTTCCTTTAGAGGTCAGCACAACGCGATACATACAGTATCTGTAGCACAATTACCCATTAGTGGTCTCCATTTATACACGTGTATCACAAGTTGGAACAAACGAGGAAATTAGCAAAACAATAACATTTTCCAACATATGTTAGGACGGTCTGACTTGTATTACTTCATGATTTTCATCAAAATCATAAATGGGCATCAACCTTCTTTTGTAAAACATTGAAACTTTAGCAAAAAAAACAAAAAACATACATTCAAAGATCTATATCTATATATCTATCCATCTATCTCTCTCTCTCTATATCTATATATATAGATATATAGAAACAGACACACACCCACACATACGTATACATACAACAGTTGCCTTTCATCTCGAGGAATGCGAGAGCAGTGCTTATATATAGAGCTTCTTCCACTGCTGTTTAGTCTAGTCAAAGAACAGTGGAAGCAGCTTCTCAATGGGATCAATAGTGAAACACGTGTATCCCCATTTCTACAAGTATTCTTAAACGGCACAGCAAGACACATACACACTTTCAACGCCAACTAAAACCCATTTTCTAAGTACACCCACTAGCTTCAATACTTCCACAGCACAGCACAAAAGCACACACACACACACACACACACACACACACACACACACACACACACACACACACACACACACACACACACACACACACACACACACACACACATACACACACACACGCAAACACACGCACACACACACACACACAGACACACGCACACACATGCACACCCGCAAACACACGCACACACATGCACATACACACACACACACACACACACAAACACACACACACACACACACACACATACACACACGCAAACACACACACCCGCAAACACACGCACACACACACACACACACACACACACAGACACACACACATACCCGCAAACACACGCACACACATGCAAACACACACACACACACACATACACACACACACACACGGATGGAAGACATCCAACTAAGGGACAAGCTTCAACTTCAAGTTTTATTCAATGACATCAATTTGAATATGTGTTTTATGAAGGCTTTGTAATGGCTGTCAACATGGATCAACCCCATCCATCATGTTTAAAACAGAACCTGGCTGTCGGCACACTGAGCACCGCTTACCAATCCCAAGGCCGAGAACAGAGCGCTGAGGAGAGAGCTGAAATATGTGGCGGGGCCTTGTAGTGTGGCAAGGCAAAGGCCAGGGTCCACCGTGTAAACTCTGGTTGACGCTCAACTCATTTACAAGGAGAGTTCTCTCCACATGAGAACCTCTGAGAACGTTCCGAGAGGAGAGACTCGTCAGGACCCACCGGGTTTGTTGTTGTTGACGACGAACGATGATTCAAGATATTTAAGATTCAAGATGTTTTAATATTTGCCATACACACAACAATACACACTATTGTAAGTCGCTTTGGATAAAAGCGTCTGCTAAATGACTGTAATGTAATGTAATGTAAAAGTACAGTGGAATGCTTACTCCCCATACACACGTGTGGCAACTTGTGAGACTTCACTTGTGGCAAAAGTTTCATCCCTGTTGTGTTCGACACATTTACACGTTTACAAAACAGAACGCGTGCCCCTCAAGTCTTAAAGGTTAAAAAGTGTACAACTGAACAACAATAACGATTAAAAAAAACCACCTAAAATAATGTGTGTACGAACAGACCCGTTGGCGCCAAATTGAATTCTTAGGAGAGCCAAGATCCGGAATACATTGGCGCTGTGGGGGGAAGTTGTGATTGCGGTTATGTTACTGTGGTCGGCTAATCAGTCTGCGCTAACACACAGCGCTAATGGTAAGATAATGGCTGTGTGAGACCAAGGGCCCGTTTTACAATCCCAACCAAGTGAGGGCTTTTGAAAAGCAAAAACATGTGCCAAAATAAGACCCAAAAAATGCCCTCTTGTTTGTCTCACAGTCTGAGAGGAAACTGAGAGAAAACGAGTAAAGGGGGGAAAAAAAGGAAACAACAGGGAGAACAAAAACATAGTGAGAGAAAGACAGAGAGACACCGAGACAGAGCGAGAGAGCGCGAGAGAGAGAGAGAGAGAGAGAGAGAGAGAGAGAGAGAGAGAGAGAGAGAGAGAGAGAGGGAGAATTCTGGTGGTAAGTGGAACGACACTCCCTATTAAAATGCAGGGCCCGAGATTCCCTTCTCCGCTGTGTGGCCTGGCCTTACACGAGACTCACACACTCAACAAACCAAATATGGTGTTCATTAGCAAAGCTCCATGTACTGTACTCGGCACCTCTGAACCATCCAGCGTCATCTCGGTTCCTCAATAGTTTCCAGCACTGTGATGTAAGTGAATAGCGGAAATAGCGATGTCTTTAGTTTAACTATGGACCGGTAGTGTAACAGGGTGGCCCAAACAATAAGCCACAAACATGGCTTTCACAGTTTTCCATATAGCTTTCCATATACTCAAAAAGATTTTATCTTTATGTAGTAGTGTTTTGGCTAGGCCCGTGAAACCAGCGTGACATTAGGCGCCATTACGCATACATTTCCGATTTCAGAAACGGATGGAAAGAGAAATGACACGCTGACCATATTTGGTGTGGCTCTGGTCTGCCAAGGATTCCACCACCGCATAGTTCTCCACAGACCCGGACCATCCCTCAAACTCAATGTGTGTAGGAAACAGTGCCACCCACTGGAGAGGATCTGCAATGTCAGCACCAGCTCCGTCGTATGCAGTTAATGTTTAGAGCTTAACAACTGCAAATAAATAAAATAAAATAAATATGAATACTTAATATTTATATGTGTTTATATGTATATGACAGTCTAATCGGCTAATTTTTTTCATTGCCAAACGTTGACATTGTGAAGTCAAGGACAATGCAAGGAAATAAAATAAATAAATACAACAAAAGAAACACGGAAGTGATTGTTTTACACTCTTTTAATTTTTGGTGAATACAAAAAATACCTTTGTGACCAGATAAATATACATTTAGCATGAAATAATAAAACCAATATCGAAGAAAGCACAACACCTATTTAGAGAGAGAGAGAGAGAGAGAGAGAGTACTACTAACGTTTGCTATTCCAGTTAATATATGGACAAATAGCTTCGACAATATATTTCATGATAATTTCATACATTTATATCAATTACAAACTTTATAGTGGTTTGAGGGGGAAGAAAAGAAAAAAAAAATTGATTTGATTTGTTCAACGTTTGAAGAGGGACCGGGGGGGGGGGTCTCATCGTGATCTTCAAGGCAGAACAATGTGTTGCTTAGAACTGAGCCACATGCTGACGGAATGCAGTGTAGTGTTAGTCTGGTTAGTTCAAACCGGGGCGAGTGAGACCATCGGGGCAAAGGCATTGGAATCAGATGTTGAAGAGTTGTTCATCAGAGCCTGACCGAGGATGGGGGTTAGGGTGGGGGTGGGGGATAGGGTTAGGGTGGGGGTGGGGTGGGGATAGGGTTAGGGTGGGATGGGGTGGGGTGGTAGGGATACATTGGCGTTTACGGCTCTGACCCAGAGAGACGACCACGCCTCCCCGTCGACCGGCGCCCATGCTGCAGACTCATGTAAGGCACTAGTACAAAATGCGGACCGGACACTGACCAGAATAGAGAGAGAGAGTGAGAGAGAGAGAGAGATACCGAGTACAAGAGATTATACCTTATAATATAGTACACACACACACACACACACACACACAAAAGATAGAAACACAGTCGAACAGAGTGCCCTGGCCAGAGCGCCCCCCCCCCATCCTCCTTCCAGGAAGATAATGGAAGCCTTGGACACGCCCTCCTCCTCTTCATCCTCCTAGTGTGTGGGAACGTGGCCTATGAGGAAGATAATGGAAGCCTTGGACACGCCCTCCTCCTCCTCCTCTTCATCCTCCTAGTGTGTTGGGAACGTGGCCTATGAGGAAGATAATGGAAGCCTTGGACACGCCCTCCTCCTCCTCTTCATCCTCCTAGTGTGTTGGGAACGTGGCCTATGAGGAAGATAATGGAAGCCTTGGACACGCCCTCCTCCTCTTCATCCTCCTAGTGTGTTGGGAACGTGGCCTATGAGGAAGATAATGGAAGCCTTGGACACGCCCTCCTCCTCTTCATCCTCCTAGTGTGTTGGGAACGTGGCCTATGAGGAAGATAATGGAAGCCTTGGACACGCCCTCCTCCTCCTCTTCATCCTCCTAGTGTGTTGGGAACGTGGCCTATGAGGAAGATAATGGAAGCCTTGGACACGCCCTCCTCCTCTTCATCCTCCTAGTGTGTTGGGAACGTGGCCTATGAGGAAGATAATGGAAGCCTTGGACACGCCCTCCTCCTCCTCTTCATCCTCCTAGTGTGTTGGGAACGTGGCCTATGAGGAAGATAATGGAAGCCTTGGACACGCCCTCCTCCTCTTCATCCTCCTAGTGTGTTGGGAACGTGGCCTATGAGGAAGATAATGGAAGCCTTGGACACGCCCTCCTCCTCCTCTTCATCCTCCTAGTGTGTTGGGAACGTGGCCTATGAGGAAGATAATGGAAGCCTTGGACACGCCCTCCTCCTCCTCTTCATCCTCCTAGTGTGTTGGGAACGTGGCCTATGAGGAAGATAATGGAAGCCTTGGACACGCCCTCCTCCTCCTCCTCCTCCTCTTCCTCAGTGCACTCAAGCGTAAGTAAGTGTTTAGTTGATCACACAGGAGGTACAATGTATTGCTGTAGACAGTCTCAACGTTTGGGTGAAGCGTCTCGACTAGGACAGGTGAGGGCCGGTGAGGGAATGTGTGTCGTGTTCCAGTATTTTTTTCAATTCAATGTACATAATATTATCTGGCTCCTGTCAACAGGGGGACGGGGGGACGGGAATTAAAACCAATTATTAAGACAAGCGAGAACAAACACAACGCGGTTATGTAAACAGTTTCTCTTGGGACAGCTTGGAGTGTGTGTGTGTGTGTGTGTGTGTGTGTGTGTGTGTGAGGGGAATGGGCCACCTGGAGGGGTTAAAGTTCATAGAGCAGCATGACAAAACACGTTTCTGTTCCATGTGGACCCACATTGTTTGACCTGTTCACGTTGTTAAGCACCAGCATTTTGTTCAGACAAGATATGAGAAATAAAAAATATATTATTATTATTATTATTATTATTATTATTATTAATATTATTATTATTAGTAGTAGTAGTAGTAGTAGGAGTTCGAGTTAACTCGGGCTTTACAAACGGCGTCCTGACGAATAAGTATTCCACTCTTCCATCTTTTTTAATTGATTCTTATTTTTTATATTTTTTTTAAATATTTTTTATTCTTATTTTTTTATTCACCGCCTTGGGACTAGAAGGTTTGAGCCCAAAGCCTTTGGGAAGGATTCTCCTCCGCTCCTCCTCCTCCTCCTCCTCCTCCTCCTCCTCCTCCATAAGGTGAACCCCGCCCCCAGTTCACCTTCACCTTAGAGTAAAGTACATAGTGCCCATTCCAGTCTTCAGTTACCCCTAGTTCGGTCGGTAGCTTCAATGATATGTATAGAGGAAGGACCGTCGCAGCGGCGGATCGCGGCGAGCAGATGGCAAGACGTGGGCTAACGGGGCGGCGGGGGGGGGGGGGGTCCCGCCTTTTCTACCGTTCATCGACCGTGAAGGTCGCTGCCTTGCTGGGGGGTAAGGGGGGGGTAAGGGGTGGGGGGAACCACGGTTCCCCCCCATTACCGGCTTTTATCGTCTTTGGAGATGAAGAACACCCGCGGCCACACTCCCTCTGCGTCTCACGCGGTATCACGGGTACCCAGATTGCTTTAGACGATACGCTCATTAAGTAGCGCTGGGTGAAACCCAAAGTACTGTTTCGCTTAGTTTGTTTGTTTTTTTACTTGTTTTTTTTTTTTAGATACATCGTCTTAACTTTTTCTTATAGTAAGTACAGGAACAACCAGGAAGTTTTTTTCTTGTTTTTTGTCTGAAAGTCAACTCTCATTCTGTCACACAAGTATACACACACACACACCACACACACACACACACACGCGGGTGTGTGTACATATGTAAGTACACGTACACACACACACACACCACACACATTGACACATTATAATATAGAGCACAGGCACTTTTACACCTTTTCAAAGAGGCCTGTTTCAAGTTGTATACGTTCCTTCATTCGTGGTTATGTTATTTTAAGAGCGAGCAAAGGAGCCGATTTCACGTGGGCTACGGAGTGTTACTCCGTACTTCCTTCCGGCAGGTTCTGAGCTTGCCCCCCCCCCCTTCCCCTTCCCCTTCCCCTTCCCTCCCCTTCCCCTTCCCTCCCCCCCCCCCCGGCGGCCGATCAGCTCTGGTCCTCCCGGAGTTCGCTGGGGAGGAACTTGTACTGCTGCTGTCGGATCTGAGCCAGCTTCTTCCGGGCCTCGTCCAGCTCCCGCTCCTTCCTCAGCATCTCCTCCTGGGCCGCGATGATCTAGGGGGGGGGGGGGGGGGGGGGGCACGGAGGAAGGATGGAACCAATATTATATATCATGTATGAAAACAAAATCTCTTGCTCCCAAAAGGTCAATAAACCACCCAAATGGAACCATTTGACGACAGAAAAGTGATTCGATATTTGGACCAAAGGAGGGGGGGGGGGGGACCTGACAAAAAAAGAAAGCCACAGCTTTAGACACCCATTTACAATGGTTCAAATGATGGGACACCTCCACCTCCGTTACATTTAAATGTTTTATCTCCTTTTTTGTCATTTCTACTTCTGTCCTGTACTTGCTGTGATGTTCACATTTCCCCGTCTGGGCCTAACAAAGCACCATGTGATCTTAGCAGGTGAAGCGGTGGTCAATACACAGGGTAATTATAATAATAATAGTAATAATAATAATGCCACGAAAATGATCTGCAGCCTCTTACGTTGGACTTGGCGATAAAACAGCATTAAACACACAGATAGGTAGCAGAATAAAGGACCCGTTCTACAATATCCTGAGGTGGAACATTTACCCCTCGGAAATTCTACATGAATGAATGAATATAAATGGAAAATCTCCGGAGACAAAAGGAATGAATTGTGTATGTGTATCTGTGTGTGTGTGTGTGCGTTTGCACGTGTGTGTGTGTGTGCGTGTGCGTGTTGAGTTGGTATTTTCATTGGGCTGGTATTTTCATCAAACACTAGATTCAGGGGAAATGGTATCTGGGTGCATTGTTATGACTGGCCTACTTTGCAGTCAAGGAGGACTCAGGAGGCTTAAGAGAAACCTTGCTGAATAGAGGTATCCAATGTGAGATTAGATATTTTTTTCCCCGTGCACCCGCGTAACCTCATATTCACCACCGTGCGCGTGTAGAAGAAGAAGAACAAGAAGAAGAAGAAGCACATTGTGTGTGTGCGCACACAACTGGGTGCACACACACACACACACACACACACACACACACACACACAAAAGGAAAGAAGAAAAAAGATCCCGAAGATTTTGTGTTTATTCAGCTGTGGATGGGGAAAACCTTGGCTTGCAAATACCGCAGGTCTACCCTACCACCCCCCCCCCCCCCAGTAGTCTAACAGTGATTCTGTTATCGTTTATACTTCTGTGAGATGTGGCCAAGCTGCTTTCGAATGGCCAACATCTAAATCTAAATCTGGAGAATTGAATCCACTTCATTTGTCACAAACATGTACACGCATAGTGAAATGTGTTTCTCTGCATTTAACCCATCCTAGTATTAGGAGCAGTGGGCAGCGTTTGTGTATATATACAGAGCCCGGGGAGCAGTGTAGGGGTCTGGAGCCTTGCTCAAGGGCACCTCGGCAGTGGCCCAGGAGGCGAACTGGCACATTTTTCTAAGTGCTAGTTCTCACTCCATACTTGGTCCGTTTTTTCGGGGACTTGAACCGGCAACCCTCCGGTTCCCAAGTAAAGTCCCGACAGACAGAGCTACTACCGCCCCCCCCCGCCTGCCAACAGGCACCGCAATGTCAGAGGTTGAGAACAGTAATAATAATAATAAATAAAAAAGCCACAGAGCTGGTGTCCCCCACCTGCGCGATGCCTCCCACAAACTTGGTCTTCACCACCACGCGGTGGTCATCCGCTTTGTCGAAGGCCGCCTTCTGCGCCGCTTTCACCAGGTTGTCGGACGCTCGCTTCACAGCGTTGCCTGCGCTCTATAGGTCCACGAGAGAGAGAGAGAGAGAGAGAGAGGGAGAGAGGGAGAAAGAGTGACAAACACGACGGGCAGCATCTTTCAAATGGCCAAGACCGAAGATGTCCTTTGCAGACAAACTTTGTATTCAATACCGCTCGGCTCGGTCATTAGTTAAGACCAGTGGGGAAGCACAGTACGGTACAAGTGCCATTCCAGGCTTCGCTACTCTATTGGTTGGTAGCTTATATTTATAGGGGACCGTTGAGGTGGATAGCGAGAAGATGGCAAGACAAGGCCAACAGGGACCCATTCCCCGCCTCTCTATGTGGAGACTGGGAAATCTGATCAAAATATGGATCACTACGCGCATTGGGAGGTGATCTATATTTTATTATCCATCCATCTTCTCCCGCTTATCCGTAATCGGGTCGCGGAGGTAGCAGCTTCAGCAGGGGACTCCAAACTTCCCTCTCCCTGGCAACATCGACTAGCTCGATTATATAGATCATTTTGTTTAGTCACTGACTGAACACACGCAACGTTCACAGTGCAGAAAATGAAGTTCAGCGAGGCGTACGCGCATTTCTCTACAATCACGTCCTTCCACGTCCCCTGGCTGCTCTCTGCACGACCGCCTGGCGACCGCCTGGCGACCGCCTGGCGACCGCCTGGCGACCGCCTCGTGACCGCCTCGCGACCGCCTGGCGACCTACCTGCAGTCTCCTCATGGCCTCCGAGTCCTGGTCGGCACGGACCTTGCAAGCCACCAGCAGCTGGGCGGTGGAGGCCGCCACCTGCTTGGCCGAGGAGATGAGTTTCTCCTCGCTGGCGTGGCCCTGGACCGAGGCGTTGGCCGCCTCGCACAGGTTGCTGGTCGCCGCCGCCACCATGCGTGCCTACGGCCCGAGGGGGTTACATTTGTTGGTGAGTTGGCGCTGCCACATTGCACCGAGGGCTGGGCAACATAATGTATATTATGCGATGTTAGCGATGTTCTATCAATGTGGTGATACGAGACTAGAGATCGTCTTAGATTTTAGAAAGTACTACTCTTAACTTGGACTTTAAATGGTCATTGCAAATACTTGGAAAGATACTTGAAAGATGTTCCAGTGTGTATTCTGATGCACTTAACATTTACTATACTTTACTACTATACTGTATTTATTTTTCTTCGATCTTTCAAAGTTCCCCTTCGGGGTTCCGTCATTTGAGAACCACCGGTTAATGGTCTAAAGTATCACCTTTTCCTGGTTTTAAAAGCTGCGTTACAGTCAAGTGCTGATCATTATCTGAACTCACCAGACTGTTCTAGCTGTTCCGTTTGCCTTCAACCACGTAGTCATTATATACACATTACTGATGATCAAATCTCATCAAATCTCATTGTGTCAATTTAACCCTAACCCAATTGTGAGAAAGCACCAATCAACCTACAATGTCGTCCCCAATGTCGATAATCGAGGCGTCTGGTAAAATAATATTGTGTAAGAAACTCACGGCAGAGATGAGCCCCTGGGACCACTGACCGTCATCCACTGCGTTGGCCAGATTAGATCCCACCTGAGGGAACACAACACAACACACACTTCAGAGAGAGAGAGAGAGAGAGAGAGAGAGAGAGAGAGAGAGAGAGAGAGAGAGAGAGAGAGAGAGAGAGAGAGAGAGAGAGAGAGAGAGAGAGAGAGAGAGAGAGAGAGAGAGAGAGAGAGAGAGAGAGAGAGAGAGAGAGAGAGGAGAGAGAGAGAGAGAGAGAGAGAGAGAGAGAGAGAGAGAGAGAGAGAGAGATTCCCCAAACCCATCAGGGAAGAGGAAGATGCCCTGATTGGGCTAGAAATAGTCTAAAATCGAAATTGTCTCATACAGAGGTACCTTCTCACAGCGCATTTCCCCCACTCATAGCTGACGGATGGCGAGGCTACTTCTAACAAATACGAGAGCCGTTATACTCCAATACTCAGGACAATACGACCAGCTGGAAACGAGCACCACTGGTGCATCGTCTCCAAGACTGCAGAGCGGACACGCCACTATCTGCAGCACACTTTTACACTTTATAGTTGTATTTACACTGTACTGTTTACAGTGTCAGATTTATTGATTCTGCAATTATAGTGTACGTATGTAAATATGTACATTTGTGTATTCTCTTGTATTTTGTATTTTTTGTATTTCTGTAAATGTTGTAATTATTGTAATTTGTAACTTGTACAATTCTGTAACTTTTGCACATCTTCGGAGCTGGCGATAACATTTCACTGTACACTGGACCTTATACAGACAAATAAACCAAATCGGAATCGGAATCAGAATCAGAATCAACGAGGTACAACGCAGACTTTGCATACGTAGCGTCGTGGCAACCAGGTAGGCCTGGCCTTCGTGTTAATGTTACCGCAGTGTCGAAACATGCGCGTGTGCGAGTGTGTGTGTGTGTGTGTGTGCGAGGAGACCACAGGCTGACCTTGCCTTGCGCCACCAGTTCTCTCTGAGCTGCCGACGCCGACTTGACCAGGGCGCTGGTCGCCGCGGCGATGGACTTTGCCGCCTCCACGATCTGCTCCTCGAAATCCAGCGTCTCGTCCGCCTGCAGGGGGCAGAAGACCGACACCTTTAAGGCCCCTTTAAGGCCTCAGACTCCTACTGACTCCGATTGTAAAGTGGGGCTTTTTAATGTAGATTAGTTATATATTATATATATATTTATATATATATATATATAAATATATATATATGCCTCAGTCAGTAACAGGTATATATATGTAAAAATATATATATGCCTCAGTCGGTAACAGGTGAATACCACAGATCGCTAGTGAAAGACACAAGGCCACAGGTGGCTTGTAGACAGGGCGGGACACTGTAGGAATATGTTTGATATATAGTTGGACTGAATAACAACCTAATATATCAAACATATCAGACAGAGCCCTGCAGAGAAGGCTTCCAGGTCTACACACGGTTCAGAGAGAGAGAGAGAGAGAGAGAGAGAGAGAGAGAGAGAGAGAGAGAGAGAGAGAGAGAGAGACGGAGGGGGTCAGGGACACACAGGGAAGGGTCATGCTGGGTCAGAGGAGGAGACGACCACCCCCTGCTGGACAGGAGGGGGAACGAGCCAAACGGGGGGCAGCACATAGGAGGAGGAAACATGAGGGGTGAGGAGAAGGAGGAGAAGATGGATGTTAGTCTCGCATTCTTGTGTTAAAGGCATAGACTCGAGGCTGATGATACTCACATACATTGGTTAATTTGTTACATTTGCCATGCATGTCACGCATCAAGTATATACAGTATGACCCATCACTGTTCAAGCGCTGGGAGAAATCAGCTGTGGTCTCTAAGTCTTTTAACCCCTCCCTGACCAAGCGCTCATGTTGTTTATTTGATTTGTGTGCCAATAAATCGGTTTATTTTGTAAACCCAGTCTCTGCACTTGAGCCAGCTTTATGTTATCCCCTCTATCCCCCAGACTAGGGGGTCGTAACCACAGAACTCTACCACTCCCTCACTAACTTTTCCTGCAAAATAAGAACAACACAACTATGTAAGTTTAACGTCGTATCGGCTATTAAAAACAAGAAACATCGCAAGAAAAAGGGTTCCAAAAGGTCGACAGATCAGATCACTTTCAACTACGGGATGATTAATAAACCCCCTTTGATCGGGTCAGGTCCCGTCGAGGTTCCCTCGGCCCCCTCGACGGGAGCTAAACATAGACTGAAAACGCTGGTCAGCTCTGGGCCACAGTCGGCCTCAGCCAACACTGGCAGCACTCCTCCTCCTGCTGCAGAGGCTGCTGACTCACATCCCTAGGAGGCCTCCCCATGCCCCCTGTTTTATAGCCAGCAATGAATTATCCTTACCCTGATACCCTAGTAGTCTATAGTATTGTCCCACACACACACACACACACACACAAACAGCTATAGTATGTCCCACACACACACACACACACAAACTAGTCTATAGTATTGTCCCACACACACACACACACACACAACAGCTATAGATGCCCACACACACACACACACACACACACACACACACACACACACACACACACACACACACACACACACACACACACACACACACACACACACACACACACACACACACACACACACACACACTCTTGAAGACAAAAACAAACACATTTTTTTACCTGATTTGAAATGCTGTGTTGTTCCATGCGATACGAACGCTCAACACTGGTACGAACACGACATACTAACTAGGTGTCATTTCAACATATCACTTAGTAGCTGGCATTCCAAACACACAATACACCCTGGGAATACAGTACATGCTATGTATATACTCCCCATGTTTCTCCATATAGGTATACAGATTGGATGGAGGAGGAGGGGGGGGGGGGGGGGTTCGGGTGTGAGGAGAGAGGAGGGGGGTTAAGGTGGGATTGTCTATTTGGTCTGCGTCGAACAAGCCTCATACATACGCTACGACAAAACCATTTTGACGCGCGTTTGGTTGTATTTCAATTCCGCATCGCACACAACGCTCTATTTTATAACCCCAGGGCAATCAGCTCGATAACAGCTCTGACCTCCTCTCCCTTCGATAGAGAGGACAGCATCGTATTCATTGCTCATTTTGCACTCGTTCCAACATAAATCCCAGGACCTTAGCGGTGTAATTGCGCACACGTCGTCGAGTTAAAGAAAAAAACCATTGAGAGGAATAAAGAAATTTATAGAAAAGTGAACTCATGATTCAGGATTATCCTTAGAGCTCATCTCAGGATGCTGAGCTCAGGCATCAGTAAGGTTCCGTGAAAGCCGAGGTTAATGTAAAAGAAAAAAATGACGTTGTTTCATGTCACCGTGTATGTAAAGGGATCTCTACTCCTAAATCCTCAAAAAGTCTGTATTACATTCTCTGGTACGCTGAGCTGCTATAACCAGATCCTTAGCCCACACCGGCCCTGGGGCCGTTTGTTAATGAACACCAAATGTGGAGGTGGCCCGCCCCCATGTGTGGAGGTGGTGTGTATCGAGGGAGGGGGGGGAGTACCTTGGGCTTGGCCCGGGGCTTCAGCTGCTCCAGCTTCTTGGCCGCCGCCTCGATGGACGCCGCGGCTCCCAGCAGCTCGGTCTCGGCGATGACGGTGGGGTCCTCGGGGTCAACCCATTCAGAGCCTGAAAGTGAGTGCTGGTAAAACCACCATCTCCTCCTCCTCCTCCTCCTCCTCCTCTTCCCCCTACTCACAGGTCTCGGGACCTGACGAGAGGGGGGGGGGGCCCTGACCTCACCGTGAGGCAATTCCATTCAAATAACTTTATTTTTTTATCGCTAAGGAGAAAACTAACTTGGTTCGCACGGTACAAGGTTACAGTGCAAGACATGCGAGACGGACAGTGTACACGTACAAGACAACAAACCAGAGCTAATGTATAAAGCAAAGTCTATAAAACGTCCCAAGTGCTAAAATGTCGGTATGAGGAGTGGTTTAAAAGCAGTTTAAACGACAAAATTCACAAGGAGGTGGAGCCAAAACAATCATGCGGCACAGCAAAAAAAATACAATAACACACGACAACGACACAACGCACAAAACAAAAGTCCAATCCGCCTTGACCTTGACCAAGCTGATGGTCCAAGCAGATGGAGGAGGATGGTTGGATGGAGGGATGGATGGGAGGGGACGAAACAAGACAGAACCAAGCCCGACAACAGACAGTATGAGATGTTGAGTTGATGGTGTGTGCTCATGCAAGGGGGGGGTTGTTAACGTTTTGACACCCGATCCATTTCCAAAGGGAGTTGTCGTCAGTCTCAGGCCTCAAAGTGAGCCAAAGTTTACCGAAAAACAAAACGTGCTGCACATCGCACTTGGACGGCTCCTTGTCATTTTATATATATTTTAAGTGGCCGGTAAAATAAATGGAGCTGTTTCTGCTGGGGGAACAGCTTGGGGACACAGACGGAATGATGTTTTTTCATCGATTTTGTCGAGCCCTGGGGAAATCTGCTCTCTCCAGCGCCACAATACCCCTCCCCCCTCCCCCCCACTACCTCATGGCTACCCCCACGGCCCCCGCCCCCGCCCCCACCCCACTCAGTCTCCGGGAAAGGTGATCCTACTTACCTCCATCTGAGGCCATACAGAGAGAGAGCGAGAGAGAGAGAGAGAGACAGCGAGAGCGAGAGCGAGAGCAAGAGAGAGAGAGAGAGAGAGAGAGAGAGAGAGAGCACAAGGGACATTAAAGGGGTGAAGTGGATAGCCCCAGTGGGTCTCGGGCTATACGGTGAAATCTAATTTTCCCTCCAAACACAATCCATTGCAGCTGTCAGAGATATGGCAGCGGCCGCTTGCCATCACCGGGCCCGGCAGCGCTCCATTTTGGAACCGTTCTCCCTCTGTGACTCCCTGACAGCACATTATCCTAAAGATGATTTCCATAAACTACCTTTGATTATGGGAGGGGGGGGGGGGGGGGGACGCCGAGTGTCAGCGTGACACACTAAAACGGGAGCCGGATCAATCTCAATATTAATGAATGAATGGCACACAGAAGGTTTCACGGAATGTATTTATAGATAAATGACTCTCTGAAAAAATATTGATCGTATGCATATAAATGTAAACATTTCTTTTGAATTAATGTATTAGAAATCCACCAATATTTCTTATTTAAAAGTATTTGCGATTGGATGTTGTTACATTTAAATGCAACAAACAGTTGCACCTGAATTGACAAACTGGTTGTCGTGTGTGCACTGCACTGCATTTGTGTGTGGGTGTTTATTTCTTTTTTGGTTGACTAGATACACAAATCACGTGTAGTGTAGATTTGAGGATATGATTCAATTAAATAGCGTTACAGCTGCGCAGTCTGCAGTAATGAACAGGATGTCCCTTGGACAAGTCTATTTTTTCCCGAGGACGACAGAAGGAACCTCATGAATAATTATTGAGAGCGTGATGAAACCCAACACCTGGTTAAATCCAAGTTACGAGCCAACGTCGACAACTTTGGTAAACAAATTCAGTGGCACACTGATTGGTGCGTCTGGTGTTGGTGTTGGAAACCCGAGTCACTTACCGAATAAATATCCATGGATCCGTGTGCATTGAAACATATTTATATACAAATCCCATATATATATATACAAATCCCAAAAATGAATGGTTCTGTGTGCCATTCATTCATATTGAGACTGATCTGACTCCGAAGGCAGGAATCTTAGGCAGTCCCAAAAATGATTGACTGAGATTAGGCTTTTTGGATTGTGCTTTTAGCAGTTAAGATGTGATTCTGTTTTTACCAGGGACTAGAAGGCTGAGAAACACACTTGCAAGAGGGGAGGCAGCAGTATGACAGTTTGTGTGTGTGTGTGTGTGTGTGTGGTGGGTGTGGTGTGGTGTGTGTGTGTGTGTGTGTGTGTGTGTGTGTGTGTTGTTTGTGTGCTCACCCTTCATGGCCTCCGCTGTCTGGATAAGCTCTGTGACACACGCTGCCACCCGTTTGGAGTGTACCACCAGCTGCTGCTTCTGCTCTCCTGTTGGTCGCTGGAGCACCTGAACACACACACACACACACACACGCACACACTTTTTGTAACACACACAGCCGTGGAAAAGTATCTTTCATCACACACACTGACACTTGTGTGATCCACAGCATAACAATGAGCGACACAGATCACAACAATTCAATAAAGACCCAACAAATAATATAACAAAAAGAGCCACACAAATGTCATGAAGACATACACATGCACACACAAACACACACACACACACACACACACACACACACACACACACACACGCCTCATGGTCTGGACTATTAGCGGTGTGACTGCTGCGTCCTCACCTGCAGCACCTGCTCCAGCAGGTCGATGTATCCCAGGGTGCACTGGGAGCCATACTGGAGGGCCTGGTGCCTCACCTCCTCGCTCACCTCACTGTGGCACGCGGCTTGCTGCGGGGGAGGGGGCAAGACGCTGGGGTGGTGAACACACACACACGGTGAAGCCCAAACAGCACACGGCAATGCGGCACACGCATTTCACTTCATGTGGTAAAGCGCCACCCAACCAGGCTTCGGATAGGACTTGTTTTGGAAAAAAACATTATTTTGTGCCTGTCCCGAACATGTGTGGTTTGTGGTTTAAAGCAGTCGTCTCCAGCCAGGGGGTCCACGACCCCTAGTGGGTCCGCAGAGGTACTGCAAGGGGTCCACCAATTTGTGTCATAAAAATTGACCATTTTTTTTTCCAAAATAATTTGTTAGAATGAAAAAATATAACAAAAATGATATAGAGTAAACTACAAGCATTAATAGGAAATAATTAGCTACTTTTGACAAAAACTATTTACAAACAAATGATTCCCATGATGCAAAGTCTGACATAACGTGACCAGTGTGAACAATTATAATAATAGAAAATATAAGCTTCATCAACAACACAACAATTATTATTATTATTATTATTATTATTATTATTATTAATAGAATAATTATGCATGAATGTTTCATCAATCATGAACACATATCGGCTAATTACCAAACAAAGGGTGAATAAAGTTAATATAAAAGCTACGATAAGCCCCCCCCCCCCCATTATAGGGGGGGTGGGGGGTCCCTGTTCTGTATGGCTCTCGTCCAAGGGGTCCTTTGGCCGTTAAAAGGGTTGAAGATCCCTAGTTTAAAAGAAGAATTACTATGGTTAAACTCCCCAAAGGTGGTGGCCCTGGACTCTGGATTGTGAAGGGAAAACAACTTGGCTACAATACAAGCAGCAATGGGGTGATTCAACTCACACAATGTTTTTCTATTACATTCGGATTACATTTTTGACATTTGTCACTTGGTTTCATTGTATTTCGATAACTGCAATACACTATTTCAAGAGCTCTGCAGGGAGATTTGCGTTGAATGCCAGTGTGTGTGCGAGTTTGTGCGTGAGTGTGCACACAAGTGTGTGTGT
The DNA here is from genome assembly GCA_027704905.1 of Muraenolepis orangiensis. Classification (NCBI taxonomy): domain Eukaryota; kingdom Metazoa; phylum Chordata; class Actinopteri; order Gadiformes; family Muraenolepididae; genus Muraenolepis; species Muraenolepis orangiensis. The sequence continues at coordinate 4,174,899 of CM051010.1, read as the reverse complement.
GTGTGTGTGTGTGTGTGTGTGTGTGCGTGCGTGCGTGTGTATACTTAAAGGTGAGAGGAAGCGGCGGAGTGACGGAGATCAGAACTGAGGATTCAGTTTAAATATGCAGAAATCAATATGCAGTTATGATGTATGGACACACCAGCTTTGATCAATAAACATCGTCATAGTCCTCGTATGTCTTATCTCTCTACAAACACGACATCAAATCACGCTAGCTGATTAGTAACATCACTTAACATCCTTGCATCTAGCTTTTTGTTATATTGCCTTCATGTTCAAGGAAAAAACTAATAAGTGAACATATCCTACAGCTTCACATTGAATCTTCAACACTAACTCAAGGACACACCACCCCCCCCCCCCCTACCCCCCAACACACACATACTGCTCCTAATGATCTGACTTTCAAAAAGGACCCCCACAGGCTAAGGTGTGCCAGAAGGTGTAACAAGCGTGTGTGTGCATCTGTGTGTGTGTGTGTGTGTGTGTGTGTGGGCTGTGGATCGGCACCTTGCAGGTGACCAGCATGTCGGACACGACTTTGCGACTCAGGTTGGCCGTGGCGATCACGTCCTCCTGCTGGGTGGAGTTCCCGGCCGCCACGGCCTTGGCGGTCGCCTTGGTCATGCCCTTGGTCATGCGCATGAACTCCTCCGGCGTGGTGGACTTGTCCGGGATGTCCTTGGACTGGAACACCTGTGCCGACGACATCAGTTCGAAATACTAATAAATAAATGAATACAAATACATACATATATGCATATTTTTTGACTTGCATACAATTCAAATATGTTCTATTATAGTTTTCACAGTCTATTTGTATCAAATTAAACTTAACAGCGCAATGAGCAACCGAGTGTGTCACCAATCGGAAAGTGGCCCAAATGAAGCCCCTTAGTCGCCTGGAAATATTTTGTGCATACCAATACAACTATTTTATTCTTAATAATGGTACTACAGTTGTTGTGTCTACTAGACAGATTAGATGAGGCAGGCATACACCCATGACCAAGGTCAGCCTCCCCCTCCTACCTCCCTACCATACCTGGCAGAGAAAATATTTCAAATGTTCATTCCACAGGGGCCACAGTAACATAAAAAGGTTGAGGAGCCCTGACCTAAATTACAAAGAGCAAACCAAAGAAAAGGAGGAGGCTATTTAGTTTTGGTTCAAGCTAAGCGTGGGCGGTGTTGTAGTTGCAGGCCAAGCCCCGGGATCCAGTCTGGACCTGATCTTATGATGCCGGGTGCCTGCCGATAAGAATTAGCAAACATTTGCAAAGAACAAAAACAGAAGAAAAGCAGCGTGTTCCAGGACTCCGGCGTGCGTGCTACCGACCACGGATAAGATGGAGATAAATGAAACCCGGGGGCCACAGAGGACTGAGGTAAAACAGGGAGGCGTGTTGTTGCTCTAGCTGCTGCTTAGCAAAGAGGACCTCATCCGTACACCTGTGACCTGCCCCTCAGAACCAGTCCGCCAGGAAGGGCCTCGGCACTCAAACGCTTATGAGTTATACACTTCTGCCTCCAAGAGGCGCCGGAGGCAGGCTCTGACTCTCTCTACGACACAACCAGTCTGCCACGTGCACCTCTTAAAAAAAGGTAATGGCCTGTCGGAGTGACACAAAGACAGAAGAGTTCCTGCTAGGTTTTTTTTTTTTTACAATATATGTTTGCCAATGGTGTGAAAGCACAACACAGAGCCAATTAGATATAAACACATTTCCGCGTTACAAAGATCACTATATGTCAGTGGTTGCCATTCTTTTTAAGGTCCGGTAACCCCCTCAAACATTGAACCCCCTGCTATGTACCCCCTTTCTAGCTCTCACCTGATGTATCATATGACGACAAGACATGTTCTTAACTATTTAAGGTCCTGTAACCCCTCAAACATTGAACCTCCTGCTATGAACCCCCTCTCTAGCTCTCTCATCTAATGTTATGTTCTATGAAGACGAGATGTGTTATTAACTATTTAAGGTCCTGTAACCCCGCAAACATTCAGCCTCCTGCTGTGTACCCCCTCTAGCTCTCATCTGATGTTACATATGAAGCCAAGACGTCTGTGTTATTAACTCTTTACATTTTTATTCAGCCTCGTAGAAAGCCCTCTCATACGGCAAACAAGTGACATGCACATCAGCTCGAACACAACATTAATGACATTATATTTTTTTTAAAGTAAGTCATAAGAAGAAATACTGTCAAATTGGGTTTTTCTTGCAACAAACCAAATAAGTGGACAATTGAATCAGAGTAGGGGCGGTGTGTGTTTATGGTATGGTATGGAAAAGGTTTATGAGGGTTGATGTTGGCATACCCCCGACCCCTGGGAGGTAGACGTATCTACTTTGGAAAAAGCTGCAATACGTCATTGAATTAGTGTGGCAGCCCATGCACAGAATCAGGGACACGGAAAAACCCTCCTCCTTACCGTGAGCTCCTGCTTGATGCACTCGATGGTGGCCTCCAGGGCCCGGGTGCCACGGGTGGCCTCGTCCTCCACAGCCTTCACCGTCTTCAGCAGCGACGTCACGTTGGTTACCATGACCTGCCGGGGAGGGGTTGGCCGGGGGGTGGGGGCGCAGAACACGGGTCAGACCAGCAGGGGGAGCCCTCTCTCTCCTCTGTCCCAATTCTGTCCCAATTCTTCAGTTCAAAAGTAACACCTGGCGCAATTGTTGTTTTTTTTTCAAACTGACGATGGTGGGTACTAAATAGTTATCTAATGACGCAACACGTTCAGCCACATTTCTGGAACAGTCCGGCACAAAGAGAAAATGAAAAATGAACACATGACACACAGGAACAATTGAAAGCCGTCTTATTTTTCCTCGAAGGAGCTCAGTGGGTCCAGTGCCGTGGGCATGTTTTAAACATGTCTTTGCATCACAGCGCTGTACTGAGTGACTGAGGGATCACTTTCAAAAGGTAACGCCAGGCTACAGGCGGGTGAAGACTTCAGGAACAGGAGAGGAGGGTTTACAGCCAGAGGCCGCCATATGTTAAAGGTAAAGAAACAACTGTCAGTGTGCGCTCAAGAGGTGGGGGGGGGGGGTGGGGGAGAGGGAGGTGTGTGTGGCCCCAATTCCATTGGGATGAGAGAGCAGCACAATGTTGTGCTTTACGCAACCGTTATGGTTTCAAGCTGGAGCCGGACAACCAGTTTGGAAAGAGCTCCGAAGAACATAACGAAAACATAAGGATCCTGGTGGTATTCATGCAGGGGGAGGACAAGCCCTTTGATTAGCCATCGTGTGATATAGGACAGGCCTGCCTTCAAAGACATTGATCTATTCCCTTTCAGGGCTTGCACACACGCCACACACACACACACACACACACACACACATTCCTAGGTACGTTTTCCATTGTAAGAACGATTCATTTTGAATACATATATAATAACTGTTGTTAAAAAAGTGTGTTACATAATACCATAAAAGGTTTTAATGTTCCATACTGAGGTCTGAGCTGATGTCGGCAGACAGGCAGATTGAGTGAGTGCAAAGAACAAAAAATGTTGCTTGTGGCAGCACTTTAGAAGAAGAGCCATGTGCAGAGACCAGAAGACGGCCTGTAGACGTTCCATTGACACACACACACACACCACACACACACACACACACACACACACCACACACACACACACACACACACACACACACACACACACACACCACACACACACACACACCAACACAATCTAGAAACATCTCAGGGACACCTTAATGGTGGTTGACAGAGTAGAAGACGGAATGCCCTGATAAGCACTGTGGCAGTACACAATGTGCCAAAAACAAACTTCAAAACAGAAACTAATCAACCGCTGTGGGGCCAATGCCACAGCCATGCCGCCCTACCTTCGCGGCGCTCTTCAGCTGGTACATGGACGGGTCATCCGCCGGCTTGCCTGCCGCGCACTTGGTGGCGCCGATGAGCTCTGCCAGAGCCTTGGCCACGTCCCGCACTGCGTTGATCAGAACCACCTGCAGGGGGGGCAGCGGCCGTTGGAGGGCATCGCGAAAGGAATCAATACAACACAATAGCAATATACTGTATGGGCTTATCAGCGGCTCCCTCCCGCCCTGCCTCCCTCCCTGCCTCCCGCCCTCCCTGGGGAGACGGCACGCCAACACCACGGTGCTTATCGCTCCCTACCTGGGCCCTGACACGGGAGGCCCGGGGGGGGTGGGGGAATGGGGTGAGGAAGAGGAGTAAGGAAGAGGGGCCGAGAGAGAGAGAGAGAGAGAGAGAGAGAGAGAGAGAGAGAGGAGAGAAGGAGCGGAGGAAGATAGAGGCCGTGTCACACGTGGCTGTAATTACAACAGGGAAGATACAACCTTGGGTGTACACACCGCGGGCAGATAGCTAACAATGATGGATGTGCTTGTCCCGTTTGAGTGTGTCCTTTCATTATTCTATGATGTCATAATATAATAGCGGCCCTGTCTGTATCCATACAGGGTTGATTGCTCAGGCGAACATAGATGTTTATAGCTGCAGTCTAGCCGATAGATATAAACCGATACGAACAATATAAATGACCGACAGACACACAGACAGATAGATAGATACAGACCAATACGAAGAAAGATAGGCCGATAGATAGGCCGATAGATAGGCCGATAGATAGGCCGATAGATAGATAGATAGATAGATAGATAGATAGATAGATAGATAGATAGATAGATAGATAGATAGACAGACAGCTAACATTGTCATTAACATTACACTATCATACTTTGCTGGACTTTCTGGACTCATTACAGTTACTGCACTGTACTGCACTGTATCCATGATGCTGCTGCACTACTGCACTACTACACACTTTAAATGCTTTTAAATCTTTTTGCACAATTCAAAACATGTAAATATCATCAGTCACTATATTGTTCTTTTTATGTTCATTTTTATTGTATATAGTGTTTTTTTATAGTATTGTTTCATACTGCGGGAGGGAATGGGGAGTAAGCATTCCATTGTACTTGTTGCAAATGGCCAATAAAGCATCTTGTATCTCTTGTATCTTGTATAAAAGCACAGACAAAAACAGCCAGCCAGCCATCCAGCCAGACGGCTCACCTGTGTCTCTGGGTCCTCAGAGCCCATGCTGGTGGCTCCCAGTTTGACCACCTCGGTGAGCTGGGTGATGGTCTTGGCTGAGGACTGGGCAGCCTGGGCCAGCCGGTCCTGACTGGAGGCTGCACCCGCCACCAGCAGCTTGGTGTCCTCCACCAGGGCCTTGGCTGTCTTCAGGATGCTCTCCCTGGGGACAGACACACACACAAGTGTTTCACTTCACTTCTTCCTCTCCCCATAAACATACATGATTCAAGCCAATCCTAGGTAAGCTATGGCTTTCCATTTCCCTCAGTGCCCTACAAAAAGAATGCACCCCAGCAATCCCTACACATCCCGGCGGTGTTTCCCCCACAACGAGGCATTGTTTACAACACAATCTGGTCCCCGCCACACGTTCACATCCTCGCAATAATCCCAGATATGAAGAAGTGCGGCTGCTCCTCCTGAAATAAAGATATGAAGAGATATGAAGAAGTGTGGCTGCTCCTCCTGAAATAAAGCAGGCAGCAACGCTAATGGTCGCTTTCTATTTGCGTTTCCCCTTATCGCAAACGGCTTGGCGAATACAGCTTTTAGTTTGAGATGCCAGCAGTATGCTCGGTTTATTTAAACAACAAATAAAGAATAATAAGAAGTTGTTGTTGTTATGGTGTGTGCACAACACCGGTTTGTTTTCAGGGTTTTTTTTAGATTAAAAACAGAAGCAATGAAGCTTGACACATTGGTTTCCATTAACTTATGACACTTCCTTAAATACATTTTGCTTTCAACCTTGAAAGATATCTTTTGGTGACCTCACTAACCCAGACCCGTACGTAAATGAGTATCGTATTTTGTTCATTTAGTTGAGTTAGTTAGTTTAGTGGTTTTTAAGTAGGTATGGTATTCAAGGGGGGGTCACATAAAGACTATGGGGACATCCATAGCAGCCCAGATGAAGAATTGTTGTCTTCAAATTCAATTTCAGGCAATGTGATGGATGGAATAATGTGATGGTATGAGGTTAGATGATTACGGTGTTGGAGAAAGATTGTATAACAGCGCACCAAAATAGGGAGTATTTTTTGTATTTAGCTTATTTTATTTTATGTTTACATCGAATAAGTTTCTTCTATATTTACTCTTAATGTATGTTTTTCTTATTGTGCTCATAAACTATATAAACTAAACGAGAGCTCGGAGCGTTTTGATTTGTGGGCAAACATTTCTGGCTGCAAGCTATTATCCGGAACATTTTAAACTAATTATGCTTTTTATTTAAAGCGATGGGGAACAAATCAGCCATTTCAAATAGTGGTGTTGTTTAACCATACATATTTACCATGTCAATGACACCTACTGAGCACCTAATGTCATATGTACATATGACGTTTCACACCTAGAATGAGCTTTGTTACTTATGCGTTTTGCACAATTCACCATATGTATATATCATCCATCATCCTTCATTGTTCTGTAATTGTGTACAGTATTGTTATAGTATTTAGTATAGTATATAGTGTTGTTTATAGTAAATAGTATAGTACACAGTACAGTCAATCGTTTTGTTTATAGTATATAGCATAGGTAGTATATAGTGTTGTTTATAGTATAGTATTGTTTAGTATAGTATAGTATTGTATAGTTTCGTATAGTATTGTTCATTGTTCAAATTTATACTGCGGGAGGGAATGGGAGTAAAAGCAATCTCATTGAAAAAACACATCTTGAATCTCGAATTTCTTCCATGTGTTATCATGAGCCACATCTTGAATCTCGAGTCTTGATCGAGAGGCGGCGCCTACCGGTGGTCGGCGAAGGACTCGTCGTCCTCGGGGTGGAGCGTGCCGGCCGAGGCGAACATGATGGTGGTGTCCAGGTCGGCGATGATGCCGGACACGGCGCAGGCGGCGGTGATGCACGCCTGCGTCCCCTTGTTTCCCGCCTGCAGGGCCGACAGCACCAAGGACACCTGGAGGGGGGGGGGGGGGGGTTCACGCGCAGAACAAAAAACAAAACCACACAACACAACACACTAAGGTTATTTTCCACGACTTTGTACTTTGTGCATCACAGTTGGGACAACACACTCACCACCATGCACACTCACCACCATGCACACTCACCACCATGCACACTCACCACCATGCACACTCACCACCATGCACACTGACCACCATGCACACTCACCACCATGCACACTCACCACCATGCACACTCACCACCATGCACACTCACCACCATGCACACTCACCACCATGCACACTGACCACATGTGCAGTACATACTGTTGTGAATTACATAATTACATTTTGTAATTCCATATTTTTACCTATATCTTATTGGTGTATTGGATTAACCTTTATCTATTCTAATAGATGTATTTGGAACAAAGGTGTGTATATATATATATATATATATATATATATATATATATATATATATATTAATATATATTATCAATATATATATATATTAAACAAACAAGAGAAGATGAAAATACCTCAGTATCTGCTTTATATGTATATATATCTATATATATAGATATATTAATATATATAATATATCTATATCTATATAGATATATAGATATATATCTATACATATATATATATATAGATATATATATATCTATATATATATCTATATATATATAGATATATATATATATATATATAGATATATATATATATATATATATATATATATCTATATATATAAAGCAGATACTGAGGTGTTTTCATCTTCTCTTGTTTGATTTGCACTGTTCTTTCTGCTGCTGTTACCACCTGGGTTTCACTTGGGTGGATTCATTAATAAGTCGCTGCCTTATCTTCCAACTAGGAGCCAAGGCCATAGGAGACCAAGTCGCGTCACTTAGCCTGCACTACCGAGCTTCCGCACTATCGTCGTGTCACGATGTACGGGGTTTGTGCGCGTTTTCCCGCCACATGCGGTGCGATGCCTTCCCCCGGTGTAATGTAATTATTCATATGGCAGCTGTTGTGGCCACCGGTAATCAACATCAGCCACGAGCATCAGTCATCAACATCAGTCAGGAACGTCGTCGCAGGGATTCTCTGGGAACGCTGGAAGAGCAGTGGGAGGCTAGCTAGCAGCAGCAGCAGCGGGAGGCTAGCTAGCAGCAGCAGCAGCGGGAGGCTAGCTAGCAGCAGCAGCAGCAGCAGCAGGAGGAGAGGAGCGGTGGGTTAACGACGCACTAGAGTTCCTACACTCTGCCTGCCAAATGACATTTGAGGAGTCAAATCGTGAGGTATTACTCTCTTACGCTTGGCAAGTTGAAGCCGTGTTTCTTCTGAGCGACGATGTCGGTTCACGGGTTATTAAGACTAATTGGAAAGCGTAAATGTGTAAGCGTGCGCAGACTCGCTGGCAGCGAGCGAGTGCCGTCGCTAGCTAGCCGGCGCATAGATGAAGCATCTCCTTCGGCTCAGCGCTAATGTCAACACCAGACATGACCTACGAAGGCAAATGGACGAAAAAAACAACCGACCATACATATGGTTCATAGTATGAGGAATAAGCCACGACGGGGCATCCCATAATTGGAAAATAATGTACGACAGGGATGGGGGGGGGGGGGGAGGCGAAGCTGAGCTCGCTTACCTCCGCTGAAGTACATGATTTATAGATAATGGGACACCCCAGAGTGGTTTGTTCCCCCTGTACCACAGTTACCAACAATGAATGGGTTTTACTTCCATCTACGACGTTATCTGTGTTTTATCGACTTAATCGGCTGAAATTAAAATATTGTCCCGCTGTGCTTTTGAGCATATTGGGTTTTTTTACGTCGTTGGTTACGGGTTTTTTTCGGTTTTTAATGCTGGATTTGTGGCGCATTGTTGCTCATTGTGGTATAATCGTTTGATATATATATATATATATATATATATATATACAGAATTTCAAATAATAATCACATAGATTTCTTCTATATTTACATTTCATTTGTTGTCTATATTATTGTATATTTTGTGTTGTATGTTGTATTATTGTGCTAGCGCACAACAACAACAACAAGAAGTCTTCATTTGTTAGTTAACATTTCTTGCTGCAAGCTATTTTTCTGCCTCTGCCTTGACTGTGGTATAATCGATATACTATTATTCCAACTTATAACCACCCCCCATCATTGACTAACTGTCAAAAAGAAAAGAAAAAAACCCCTGTAAAAAACTGGATCACAACTACCCACCTCTCTATAGTTTACATATTTATTACTAAGGTACCTGGTTACTGTACCTGCAATATATATTTAAATATGTTGATAGAACTGCTCCTACTCCTGTATATACATATATGTATATATTACATTTCTATATTTTTATCCTGCTTTCAATAATTGCATACCCCTGATCACTACCTGTTAAATACTCACTTACCTGTATATACATATACCTGTTATTATTATGCTCATATCACATTTATACCTAGACTGTCTTTAACCTGTACATTTAAACTGTAAATGATATTATATTACCATGCACTTTACTGTTAACATTTGCACTCTGGTTAGATGCTAAATTATTTCCGCTGTACTGTACAATGACGATAAATTTGAATCTAATCTAATCTAATCTAATTCAGTCTCCACGCTTACAGAGGCGGAGGAGCTTGGCCTCCTACCTTCTCGGTGACGGCCCGTGAGCACTCGATGAGCTCCCTCTTGGAGAAGCTGTCGGTGGGGCTGACCTGCAGGGCTCCAGCCTTCTGCACCAGGTAGATGCAGCCGTGGCCCAGCTCCTGCACACGGGTCTTGATCTGGAAGCCCACCTGCGGGCACACGCATCAGGCAGCAGCGGCTCAATCAACATCCCTCTTCTTCCCTTCTTCCTCCACCACCTCCCTCCTCTTCCCCCTCCTCCTTGTTCTCCCCCTTCCTCTCCTCCTCCTCCTCATCCTCCTCCCCCCCTCCCCCCCCCCCCTCCTTCCTCCTCCTCGTTCTCCTCGTTCTCCTCCCCCACCTCCTCCTTATCCCCCTTCCCCTCCTCCTCCTCCTCCTCGTCCTCCCCCCCCTCCTCCTCCTCCTCCTCCTCCTCCTCCTCCTCCTCCTCCTCCTCCTCCTCCTCCTCCTCCTCCTCCTCCTCCTCCTCCTCCTCCTTATCCCCCTTCCCCTTCTCCTCCTCCTCCTCCTCCTTCTCCTCCTACTCGTTCCCCTCCCCAGACAGCAAGCAATGAGGCGCCCGCTCCTTAACGGCCGGGTGAATTCTGGACAACTGATTCCTGGGCTTGCTTGGGGAGGGTGGAGGTGGAGGGGCAGCACCACCACCACCACCACCAACACCACACATTCATTAATTTCCTGACTGAGCTCCACGGGTGGGAGGAACTTCATTACAACAAGCTTTTTTAGGCTTCTGGAGGAGAAACGTCACCATGGTTACAGGTTTTTGTTTTTTTCCTGGGCAGATTGCCGTATAATACGAGATATCGAGTAAAGGGCCTTGTGTTTTATTACGAGGGGCTTTTTCCTCTGGTTTATGATCCTGGTTGGGGTGTGGAGGGGACAGAATATACTTTCTGTTGGACTTCAGGCGGGGAAAAAAGCTGAACCGCCTCCGGGGGAAGCACCAGGTCAAATAACAGCAAACATCTGCCTCTTCATGCTAAATCTCTGTCTGTGTGCGTGTGTGCGTGTGTGTGTGTGTCTGTGTGCGTGTGTGTGTGTAGGAGGGTCTGTGTGCATGTGTTTATGGATGTGTGTGTGTGTAGAAGTGTCATGCTGCATGTGTGTGTGTGTGCATGTTTATTTACGCAAATGCCAGTGTGTGTGTGTGTTTGTTTATTTACGTGAGTGCCAGTGTCTGTGTGTGTGTTTATTTACGTGAGTGCCAGTGTCTATGTGTGTGCGTGTGTGTGTGTGTTTATTTACGTGAGTGCCAGTGTCTATGTGTGTGTGTGTGTGTGTGTGTGTGTGTGTGTGTGTGTGTGTGTGTGGGGGTGTGTGTGTGTGTGTGTGTGTGCATAAACACAGCAGATTGTATTTACACAGCGCATGGCAAACAATCATGATCCTGCAGATTGATATCCCAGAGTTTGCACTGGCATTCTCAAACAACACACACACGCACACGCACGCACGCACGCACGCACGCACGCACGCACGCACGCACGCACGCACGCACGCACGCACGCACGCACGCACGCACGCACACACACACACACACACACACACACACACACACACACACACACACACACACACACACACACACACACACACACACACACACACACACACACACACACACACACACATCACATCTCTCCTACCTCCTCTGGCTCGGCGGTGGCGGCTGCCAAGCGGCCCTGCTGGGCTAGCTGGCCGTAGTCCACGGTCACCTGGGAAGCCAGACCCCCCAGTTCCTCGGTGCACGCCACCGACTTTGTCATCTGGAGGGTGGGGAGGGGGAAGAAGATCAGCGAGGTCATCGGTCAGCACACACACACACACACACACGCAGATTGGATCACACTATGGTATCACATGGCAGAGGGAAGATGGGTTTATGAGGTTTATCAGACGGCTGGAGAGAGAAGCGGGGGGGGGGAGATGGAGGTCGGCTGGCGTGTCGACTCACCATCTCTTGTGCGGTGATGGCGATGGCCTTGGAGAACTTCACCATGGTGGTCTGGTAGTCCACGAAGGAGCCCCGAGGGTCTGGGGGGGTCCCTTCATCCAGCTGCGCACAGAACACGGTGACACCTTGGCGTCAGCAATCCATCCATACAAATGGCCAATAAAAAATCTTGTATCTCACATAAATACATCCATCCATACATCAATACACACTCTCTGCACATATCTCATACCTACTCTATAAGTTATGTTATACCTGTTTTTTTAGTAGACAGTTTTTACATATTACATCTACATTATTAACAACTGTAAATTATATATTACCACGCACTTTACGGCAACATTTGCACTCTGGTTAAATGCCAAATTCCTTTCGCTATACTGTACCGTGCTGTATACTGGCAATACATTTGAATCTAATCTCATTTAATCTAATACATCCATCCATACATCCGTACAGCGATATATCCACAAACACATCTGTACATAAATACATTTGTACATCCATACATCAATACAACTATCAATACATCCATACATCAATGCAACTATCAATACATCCATACATCAATGCAACTATCAATACATCCATACATCAATGCAACTATCAATACATCCATACATCAATACAACTATCAATACATCCATACATCAATACAACTATCAATACATCCATACATCAATATATCCATAAATACATCCATACATCAATACAGAAGTACATCCATGTATGAATACATCCATCAATACAATCCATACATCCATCAATACATCCATACATAAATACATCCATCCATACATAAATACATCCATGTATCCATAAAGTATTTTCATCGTTGCACAATTGAAACCGATTTAGCTCATGCAAATACTGGCAAAATGGCTTTATATGCTCGTAAGCATCATAAAACCAAAATCATGTGTGTGCACAGAACAACCATATGTGACATACAGATACGTTTTGTCGTTTGATGTTAAAACCGCTCCCCACTAGTCGATCAGATACAATTATCAACTAGTCCTTGACAACGCAAAAAAACATTTAGCTCACAGCACCGCGGAACTTTATTTGAACGTCAGCCGATCGTCATCGGCAAAACCACCCAATACCGTCGTCGGTGAACGTAACTAACATCTAACCATTGGCGGTGTAACCGTTGTATAAGCGTGGGTAAACGACTCTGGAGTGTGTCCCATTATCTCTAAATAATGTTGTTTTGCGGCGGTAAGCGAGCTCAGCTTCGCCTCATGGGGCGCATCACCAACCACCGTGTCACCGCTCCCCCGACGTACGTTATCGTCCAATAACGGGACGCCCTGTCGTGTTCGTCTGTTCTTCTGTCTAAACACAGAGGAGGATGATCTGCCCTCCAAAACAGGCAATACATCACCGTCACCGACATGGACACCGTACGGTTTTCGGAGACTTGAAATCAGGGTATCAACGATGAATTCATATCACGCGGTAGCCATGGCGACAGCGTCCCTGTGTTGCTGCACACAGCCCTGTTATTCACAGAGCTGTCTGCTACACTGGACGGGGAGGGGGGGGACGGGGAACCTGTCTAGCAGTAGGTGTGGAGCGAGAGCTAACACCCTGACTGGGGGGGGGGGGGGGAGGGAGCACCGTCAGCACCTCCTCCTTAAGAGTGTCTCCGCTTCACTGGAACTTTAAAAGGTAATGATGGCTTTGGCTTCCGTCCATGACACACATATACACACACACACACACACACACATAGAGAGAGCGAGAGAAGAGAGAGAGAGTGACAGAGAGAGAGTGACAGTCATACAGACAGACAGACAGAGAGACAGAGAGAAAGAGAGAGATGCATTGCTGGCCAAAGAGAAAAGCAGCGATGATGGATGCATGTACACACACACACATTAATATGGATAAATGGGGAGAGCAAAAATCCATCAGATATTTAGAGGTTTAGAACACATACACACACACACGCACCATAAATATGGATAAATGGGTAGGGAAAAAAACGATATCAGCTATTTAAAAGTTTAGCGCACACACACACACACACTAAATATGGATAAATGGGTAGAGAAAAAAACTATATCAGACTCTTAAAAGTTTAGCAAGCACGCACACACACACACACACACACACACACACACACACACACACACACACACACACACACACACACACACACACACAACCACACACACACACACACAACCACACACACGAGTAGAGTGAAACACTACACTATCAGATATTCCAAAGTCGAAAACACACACACCAACACACAACCACACACACACAACCACACACACACACACACACACACCATAAATCTTTCGACACAAAAACTCACCCTGGCCATGGCCTCGGCGATGGCCTCCACCATGCCCCCCACCATCCCCCCCTCGCTGGCGGCCTCGTTCAGCGTCACCATGAGGTCGTCCACCGCCTCCTTCATCAGCTGCGTCGCCTCCAAGATGGCGTCGTGGGTGTGCGCCGCCTGGAGGAGGGGGGAGAGAGAGGGAGAGAGGGAGAGGGAGAGAGAGAGAGAGAGAGAGAGAGAGAGAGAGAGAGAGAGAGAGAGAGAGAGAGAGAGAGAGAGAGAGAGAGAGAGAGAGAGAGAGAGAGAGAGAGAGAAAGACGGTAAACAACCGTAACCGCATTACCCATGTTTATTCTCCTCCTCGTCTGGAGCACACAACTCCCCCCCCCCCCCACCACCCCTCCCCCCCCTACGGCGCCGGGGTCCTAAATGTGTTTAAAGCCGCTTTCACACACACACACACACACACACATCGGAACCTCGGGTCCATTTCAAACCAGACATGAACTTTCACAGGAACGTTCCTCTCAGGCGTGGTGTTCACATTGCGCTGTAGGAGGAGAACCACCAGACTGCCTGAAACAAGGACGGCGGCGTCATATTTGCGAGATTTCCTCGCCAGTGATGAAGCTCGTTGTTTAGAGTTTAAACCAATTAGATTAGATTCAAATGTATTGTCATTGCACAGCACCAGTACAGTACAGTACAGCGAGAAGAACAACCAGCGTTAAGCTCCCCTCAGCGAGGTTCCTGGAAGAGGTCTGACAGAAGGAGGCGGTTCCTGTAGTCGGAAAGCGTGTTTAAAGCGCCTTAAACGTGAATCCGTGTCCATGAAGACACTAACTAACGGGTTTCTGATTGGGGTTCTTTTGGTTTTTTTTGTTTTAGTGCCGCGGTCCGTTGCCGCTTCCCAACTGCACAAATTCATTTCCTCTTCTTGTTTATTTAGACGGCCATGAGTCTTGCCATAATGGAGGTCAATGACTTTAAACATTGGCTCTAGACACCAAAGCAAAACACATACACAATGTGTGGGTGTGTGGGAGTGAGATAGGCAGGGAGAATGAGAGAGTGTGTGTGTGTGAGAGTCTCTCTTGCGTGTGCGTGTTATGTGAGCGTGCGCGTGTGCGCGCGTGTGCGTGTGCGTGTGCGTGTGCTTGTGTGTGCTTGTGTGCGCGTGTGTTCTACCTTGGGGTTCCCCCCCCCTTCCTTGGCAGCGTAGAGCATCTGCAGGGCGGACTCAGACAGGGTCTTGGTCTGGTCCAGGATGGTCATCTGCTGCTGCTGGTCCAGCAGCTTGGAGGCCAGGCCCACCGAGGCCATGATCAGAGGATCAAAGTAGCTGGCCAGGCGTGTTACCTATGAAAGTAGGGGGTTAAGGTGTAACAGAATTGTAATAGAATAGACTATAGAGCCCAAACTGCTTTGGACTGCTTTTCTTCCAGACAAGCCGGTGAAAGGTTTAACCAGGGGCTTAAGCTTGCATGGAATTCTCTGAGAGACAGAGAACGGGCTGGATGGAGTTAAGATATTCAATTGAGTCCAAGCCGTTTTGTGTTTTTTTTCCTTTGCAGTCTAGCTGCTGGGGATGATGATGACCATGATGATGATGACAATGACCCTGATGATGGTGCTGATGATGATGGTGGTGGTGGTGGTGGTGTCAGATCTGCACCTTATGCCCCAGTTGGGCCGCCTCCCCCCGGGCTGAGGTGGACACAGGATCGATGAGGTGTCCGATCTCCTGCACGGAGGATGTCAGCTGCTCCTGAAGGGCCTGTCGAGACGAGAAAACAAACAAACAAACACATTCAACAACAGGGGAACAGGGAAAAGGGTGACACAACACAACACAATACAACAGAGGGGTTCTCCGTGGAGGTGGACAGTGGAGGTCACCTCCATGGAGATGTCGCCGCGGCAGGGCAGGGTCATGTCCATGGCAGCCAGGGATGCCTGCTCGATGTCCCTGATGCACTTGTTGATGTTGTCGATGGAGAAGTCGCACTGCCTCTGGCCCGGCGCCTTGTCCCTGAAACACAAGGACGCAACAAACCAAGTAAAAGGCTATTTTAGTCACGTGACAACTCTGAAACTGGCTGTAATGGCTTATCACACTCACACCTGGTGGAAAATATGACCCTTTTAGTCATTTGTGAAAGCCCTTAGGGGAAAATGATGGTGGTTGATCTCATGATTGTGTGTGCGCCACTCATGATCTTCTTGTCAGGTGTCACATTCTTTCGAAGTGTTTACAAAAGGCAAGTGACTGTGTGCCATCGCGACGACTATAGGACTCGTTATTGAGAACAACGCACAAGCAACACAACTATGGCGGGTAGAGCGGCGTGTTCAATTCCTTGATGGCATTAAAAAAAAAAGTAGTTTGTCCGATAATCCTCCAGCTATAAAGAGGGCACAGTCCAGGGGCTTAAACACTCACCTGATGGACGTGATCAGACTCTTGATGGAATCGGACACTGTCCGGGAGTGGCCAGCCAGCACTGACCAGGTGGGCGGGTCCTTGGGGTTGAGGACCAATGAGCGGGCGGTTTCCAGCAGATAAGTGGAGCTATCCAGCATGCACCGGGCCGAGCGCACGATTGGCTCCTGGGCCGCAGATCCCTTCAGGGGGCGGGAATAAAGAGCAAGAAAAAAGGTTTTCATATTCCTACACTTCCTCAGAGAGGATCAAAAAGTCTAATCAAAGATTAGAAAGGTGTTTTTTACTGCAAAACGGGGACACGTTTGGGACCCGTTTTGGTCTTTAAGATGCGGGCATCCCTTTCGACAATTAGATTAACAAGGTGTGGATTACAGTTCTACACATGAGAGGGTACCGGTTAAACAACTGCCCGGCAACAGATTATAGCCATAAAAACCTTCAAAAGTGTGCGAGGACTGCTAGGCTGCTGCTGCTCACGTTGTAAAGGAAAAGAAGAAAACCCTCCCTTTCTCCTTGAGGCTCTCTTAAGAGAGGGAGAATTACACATGAAGCTGATTGGTCCCTGGGTCGCCTCTACAAACCCTGCTCTGCAGCTGCCAGAGAAGCTGTTCTCAGGCAACGGCGGGCTGAAATACATCCCAAACCCATTCCCCTTAATGTCTTTGAAAAAGAAAAAGGGGGCCCTCGAGATGTGGATACGATGAAATAAAGCTGATTTGAATTGTTTTTCCTATAAAACGGGTTCTTGTTGCAGCTCCCACACACACACACACACACACACACACACACACACAAGCAAAAGCTCCAGGCAGCACTGGCCCCTGCGTGCCTATACCTCGTGGCTGATCTGAGCCGGGACGCTGGCGAACTCGGGGTTGCTGGCGAAGATGGACAGGTTCTCCACGGCCCCGATGAGGGGGCTGGTGGCCAAGTGGCACTTGGTCCTGTTCTCCTCTGAGAAGTCCCCGTCTAAGGCCTGAGGCGAGGCATGGGGAATCACATCCGCTGAGTGTGTGCGTCTCGCCATTACGGCTGCTTACATGTCAAAGAACAGCGCTGGGAATGTAATGATATTAAACTATACAATACTATATGATATGATGACGATGATATACAGTATAATATAGATATTTATTATTATTATTATTATTATTATTATTATTATTATCATCAGAACATTGCCAGTGAAATTGGATGAAACCTATAACTAAATAAATGCATGTAACGCCTGTAATGGAAAGCACGGCGTCTTGTGGATGGGATGTGGTGGGATGTTTGCCTGACCTTGATGGTTTTGACCAGGTTGGCCGTGGTGTTGGCCACCTCTTTGGCGGACTGGACGAACTGCCTCCGGGCCACAGGGTTGGAGGTCTTGGAGGAGGCCAGGCGGCAGGCGTTGCAGAGGGCAGAGGTATGCTTGGCTACTATGGTGGCTGCGGACAGGACCTAAACAAAACACCACAACAAAAAGGGTATATTAAAGGTATGCATATATCATGAAATGAATATATGTGACGTTTTTGTGAACGAATAACGATAATGAATGTGCAATGCAGTGTAAACACTAGAAAAAAAGGAAGCGAGAATTAAAAAGAAAATAATAATACTAATGAGCTGTTTGAAATCAGATCACAGACCGTATGAAAACTAGAATTAATTACACAGATGCCTCTCTATCAATTATTTTGGGGCGGAAGTAGCTCAGTCTGTCGGGACTTGGGGCTTGGGAACCGGAAGGTTGCCGGTTCAAATCCCCGAAACACCTGGGCGCTGCCGAGGAGCCCTTGAGCAAGGCACTAGACCCCTCCACTGCTCCCCGGGCAGCTGTATAGCTGCCCACTTCTCCTAATACTAGGATTGGTTTAATGCTAGTAGAAACAAATTTGACTGTGCATGAATGTGACCAATAAAGCAATCCTCCAGATTTCGATTTTGATATTGTTGGTATCAGCTACAGTACACTAAACCCCTCTCTGTATAATAATAATAATAATAATAATAATAATAATAGTGCTGGTGTATCAGCAGTTCGTTGCAGAGGTCCCACCTGCGAGGGACTGCTGGCTGGGTCCACCAGGTTCTGACACGCCATCTGTATGGCCTGGTTGGCCCTGGCAAACTGGATGGGATCCACCAGCCCCTCGTGGCCTGAATGGCTGTTAGGGTCCGAAACGCCCACCAAATAGGAGGACTAAGAAGGAACAGAACACAAAAAAAGCACTTTGTAAAGCTTGTTTTTAAAAAAGTGTTAAAAATAGAAAGTGTATTATTATTATTATTATTGTTATTATTATTATTATTATTATTATTATTAATACTAAGAACAATAATGAAGAAAAATACAAAAAACAAGCAGCACTTTGTAAACCTTGTTTTGAAAGGTGTTATAGAAAGGTTATTATTACTAATACTAAGAAGAATTACAACAAAGAAGACACATTGGCCACATTGGCCCCTGTGTAAAGTGAAATTGGGAGTGGCACACTTTCTTCTTTCTTCCTCACTGGAATCTCACAGCTTTGCACGGCGGGTACCAACTACAAAGGCTTCCCAAGGACTCTGTAACGAGGAGGAGGACAGCAAGGGGGCGGGGAGGAGATGAAAGGAGAAGGAGCAGGAGAAGGAGAAGGAGGAGGAGGATTGATCTGTGTGTGGAGCACACAGTGTGGGGGGGCTGTAATCTAACCTGTCCTGCGGCCTCCGTCAGCCCACACAGAGCCTTGGAGGCGACCCCCACGCTCTCCCCGAACGCTGCCACGTCGCCCGTCTTGCAGTGCTGGGAAATACCCGCCATGGACTCTCCAAGGACCTACAACAGGGCATATAAACGGAGGGTGGACATTGGGGGGGGGGGGGGCTTGAGCTGTATGGATGCATGCATGCATGTATGTATGCATGCATGGATGTATGTATGTAAGTAAAACATTGCGTTAAAGACAAAACAACAACCTTGGAGTTCTCCATGACGCTCTCGATGCAGTCAAAGTAGGACAGCTCGTTCACCGGCTCGTTGGGGTTGTCAAGTAGTCCTCTCACGGCCTTGACACAGACACACACACACACAGACACACAAACACACACACACACACGCAAGGACACACACACACACACACACACACACACACACACACACACACACACACACACAAAACGTATGCAAGGACACACACACAGACACACACGCACAGACACAGACACACAAACAGACACACACGCGCAGACACACACACACACACAGAATGCTATTATAGCAAATATTGTACCACAGAGTCTTGACAATGACACAGCGATTACAAAAAGTAATTTATATGTAAAAAGATGAGTATAATACAGAAACATCATGAATGAACCGTATGTAACTATGCGCCTTCACAAAAATAATGTGTATACTCAACTACACTATACTTGTAGCATAAATGTTGACCATTTTGACAAAAGTACTGACTATTAGGAGTGAACTACAAAATTGCGGGTGATGAAAGCCAGTTGAACGATGGAGGAGGACAGGCCGGGGGGAGCTCAGCAGGAGTAAATGATTGGATGATTAATTCCCATGGCGACAGCGCGGCGGCAGTGCATCTAAATGACACTGTTGATCGCCGCATGCCAAGCAGGCACAAATCTGTTGTGTGCAGTATATGTATATACAGTATATAAATATATATATTTAAACCTGCACTATTGTACAGTAAAAGTGGGCCGCAATAAAATAATTTCAGAGAGCAAAAATAATGGATAGGATGGTGGATGTGCGCATTATATTCTCGGGAAACTTTCTCGATGTTTTTTAATGGGGTAAATAGCTGCAGTAGAACAGTTGCATGGTGCATCTTTAATAGGCAGTATCCATGACAGGGTATTACACTAAAGTGTGGCGTGTCCTACCTCCAGCTCCCTCAAGGCGTTGTCACACTCCTTCTGTCCGGTAGCCTGCTGTGTGCACAGTGTAATGAGCTGGTTGATGCTCTCCGTCACAGCCCTGAAAACAACAACACATACCTTTTACCCATCACGCATCCGTCCGTCTGCCTTGCGTGCAGGCAGCCACGCCGCTGAAAGCACGCCTGCGCTGGGCCTCGCTGAGCACAGACGGGCTTCAGCCAGCGCTTCCATCTTCCTAATTAGACAGGGAGGAGGCAGCCAGGCCTGCAGTACCCCTCGGGGCCAAATCTGGGACTTGGCTCCTCTCCACCCAGGAATAAAAGGATATTTCCTCCAGCAAACACCCGGCAGATACGGCAGAAGGGTAAGAGACCGTCATAAATGGAAGGCGAAGGAACGGAGCCGCAGCATTTTGTCCGTTGCCAATCATTTCTCTCGCACGTTGTATCTAGTATCTCAGATGCGAGCATCCTGTCTCACCTCGCCGCCACTGAGAGGAGGTTCTTGGCGTTGGCGGCGCCTGGATCCACGGACAGAGACTTGGCGGCCAGAAGCAGCTTACTGGAAGCCATGGAGATGTTCTTGAGATTACCGATGACTTGAATCTGATCCTCTGTACTCTGCAAAATCCAAAATAAAACAGCACACCTTTTTCATTTGGTTCTGTTCTGCAGCGATGAATAGATTTATTGTATGAATCCCTTCCCCATTTAGTCTTTCTATCAACATTTAGTTCAATAAATAAAATACAAATAAACTAGAGGGCTCTCCTACGGAATAGGAGAGCATACCTCCGCCACACCAAAAAGCGCAAACATCGAATCAACTGTTCCTTGGCCCATAAGTAATCTAACCACCAAGTTTTGTCCAATTCCGTATATAACTTTTTGAGTTATCTTGCTAACAGACAAATACACAGACAGGGACGAAAACATTACTTCCTCCCATCTTCAATGGGGGCGGTAATAACAAAAAAAATTATAAATCCCATCTGACAGTAGACTCACAAATCAGACTTTAGATGAACATCTAAAGTCGGCTGGCGGACGGGCTGAAGTCTTTCAGCATTTCATTTTCTCTTCGCTTCAAATTGATTTCAATATTGTGTTGCTGGGGGTGGGGATGGAATGGGTCTCTACTGGAAGAAAAACAACCTGACTGGTGAAACCTGCGACGGCTGACCATTCATCTCCAGAAGAGTACTGATAACGTAAAGGTCAGGATTGTGGTCCCACTGTTATATATCCCTCCGTGTCAAACGGCAAACACAAACTCAATGTTCCCCGAAACGGGTGGAAAGACTAGCTTAAAGGGGTCCTGTCCGGACTCCAACGTCCTTAGACAAAGTGTCTCTGATGGTTTCAAATCTAAAAGCTATCTAGGAGACTAGCCACTGTATAAATTTGTTTAAATCATTTCACTTCAACCTCACATCTTAGTTACCTCTCGCAAATAATTTTATCTTTGGAATATTATATAATATATTATATAATATTATATAATAATAAATGTTTTGTAACAAAACAGGAAATGCTGCGTAACTCTGCCCATCACACTTCTGGTCTGGTTCCCTGCCCAGGCTCTTGTGCAGTCTCCAGCCCCCAGAAGTTCGGGGCCATACGGCAAGTTCTGGATCCGAGGTGAATCTCTCTGCAACACTGCTACGCACCTCATCCACGGTTTTAGCGTAAGCCGCGTGCAGTAGGAGGATCAACTTATTGCATTGTGATCAATGTCATCTGCGTGGCCTCCTCTTGACCTTTCCCCGGGCGCCTAAGCCTGATTACAGCCTGTTGTGTTACACACTCCATCTCCCCCTCCCGCTGCAAGATGATCCCAGGGCAAATTAACAAGCAGAATAACCCCCTGACAAGAGCATCATCACAGATCTCATTACCGGTCTCACCGTGCTAATACTCCGATGGACAATCGTGTGCCTGTGAAGGGAATGAGTGCGCTAGCCGTCATCGACAAATGAGTCCAAATGAGTCCTTACAGCGCGCTCACACTGACAGGAAGATTAAAAAAATATCCCACCAACTTGATAACCATCACCAATACACCGACCAACAGTGGATGGATTCGACCATAACACATCTGGGCTACATCAAAGCAATTGCATGGCCGTTCGATTTTAGTTTCCACTCTGGCAGGCAAAAAACACTCTTGTAACAATGTACAAATGTACCAACAAGTACATTTTGGACCCTAAATGTACCGACTTTATAGCACCGGATTTATACAAATAACCTCTAACGTTTAGGGTATCAACGGGGGGTCCAGGCGCAGAGTCTGCAGGAACCTGGAAGAGGAGGAGGCCTACCTGGGTGTGGCCCGCCATCTCGACGCCGGCGTCCAGGAACTCATCGAAGTCCTGGCTGAACTTCCCGGAGGCCATGGCCAGCTGGTTGCTGGTTCCCCGCGAGGAGTGGACCACCTCCCCCGCCGAGTGGTTGAGTTCGGCCGCCGTGTGGTTCAGCTCCGTCTGGGCCTCCTGGTAGGACTTGCAGCAAGAGGGCAGCTTCGACCGGAAGGAAGAGGAAGTGAGAAAGAAAGAAGAAACGCATAAGCTGCAATGAAACTACGAGGTTCATTTCACTGGGCAGGTCTCCAAAATGTGGAGATCCAATCCTCTTTATTGGTCCCATACATGTACACACACACACACAGTGAATGTGTTTCTTGTTCGTTTGCATTTAACCCATCCTAGTATTAGGAGCAGTGGGCAGCTATTGTGTATATATACAGCTGCCCGGGGAGCAGAGTAGAGGTCTGGTGCCTTGCTCAAGGGCAACCTCGGCAGTGCCCAGGTGTTTCTGGGAACTTGAACCGGCGACCTTCCTGTTCCTAAGCCAAGTCCCAACTGACTGAGCTACTGCTTAAACACTAAGGGAAGTTAAGGTGTGTGTGTGTGTGAAACGTTTGATCAGAGATGGGTGGATGTATGAAAGAGGGGGGGGGAAATGAATATGGAATTTGATTATTCTCTATGAACAACACGGTACAAGACTCAAGAGTGAGTCCATGTGTAGGAGTGGATGCTCGTGCAGAGCGGGACTTACAGCGTCCACCAGCAGCTTCTTGCTGGCCTCTCCGATGCTCCTCAGAGCCATGTCCACGTCCTTCTGGCCTGGCAGGCAGTTTACGCAGTTATTCAGCGAGTGTGACACGGCCTTGGCCACCTGAAACAAAAAACAACACACGGCGGCACATCGCTCTCTCTGTAACCAGGTCCTCGTTTATCAGCCTTAACAACACATGGCATGGGGCACGCTATCCCGCGGCGGTGCTTTCAGAGAGAGAGAGAGAGAGAGAGAGAGAGAGAGAGAGAGAGAGAGAGAGAGAGAGAGAGAGAGAGAGAGAGAGAGAGAGAGAGAGAGAGAGAGAGACAGAGAGAGAGAGAGAGAGAGAGAGAGAGAGAGAGAGAGAGAGAGAGAGAGAAAGAAAATAAATAAATAAAGGCCACAACACCTTCAACGAGAATTATACCGCGAGCCTAACAATAACAACCCTTGTCGCTAATGTAACGGCCGCGGTGGCAGACACATGCCAAACAAAGTGGGCTTCCCCCTGGAGCGGCGCCAGCAAAAAACAAAACCCCGAAACAGCTTTAACGTTACTGCACCCCTGAGAGAGAAGGCCATTTTACACCAGTGGAGACGGGGGGGGGGGGGGGGGGGTGGGACGACAACAGTACAAAAAAAAGTACAAAACTGTATAAAGTTAAATATATAAAAATAAAAATGCAATTTATAAAATGCAATATATCAGCAAAAAGAAAAACAGCAATATATATATATATAAATCAATGTAATCAAATGTAATCAAATGTACATTGTTATATGCTATACGCCCTTGTTCAGCAGCCTGATGGCCTGACTGTGGAAGCTGTCTCTGAGTCTATTTGTGCGGCACTTGATACTGCGGTATCGCCTGTACCTGACGGTAAACGTGAAAGTCAGGCTCACCTGTGCCAGCCGCTGCTGGCTCTCGGCGTCCCCCGGATGCAGCAGGGCCTGGTGGGCTTCGTGGATCAGCATGGCCGAGCCCTCCATCACGCACTGGGCCGAGTCCAGCATGGCGGCGGAGGCCTGGGGCTCCTTGGTGCTGGCCGCCACGCCCCGGGCCGCCTGGGCCAGTGTCCTCAGGGCCTGGGCGGTCTCTCTGGCCGCCACGCCTGGTGGGGAGGGGAGAGGGACACACGTGCCCGGGCCGGGGGAAACAGGTGAGTGAGTGAGTGAGTGAATGAATTAATGAATCCTTTCTAGAGTCAGTCTCCATTCCCCTGGACTCCAGGAGTCAACACATTCTTGTCTGCTGTGGGTTGTTGGTGTATTTCTTAAGAAAGGATAACAGCAACAATATTTTTCATTGCATGTTGTTTTTATTGCAATTTGACATGTATTCATCTGATGTATTCAATATTCAATTGATGAGTAATTAGCCGCCATAGTGTTATTACACGACCTGCCATCTGAGATTTAAAGGTGCTCTCAGGAAGATTTAAGAGCTATAATTTGAGTGTAATTAGTGAGAAATGCCACAGCCATCCGTCAGCTATTAGTGAGAGAAATGCTCCGTGAGAATATTGGATTCTGGTTGCGTCTCAGTTTGAGACCAATAACATTTTAGCCCGATCCCAGCTAACAGCAGAGCGGAAGGAAGTCTTATTTTGGTTGTTTCGTTTCAAAATTGCTTGCTCTATTCTGCTCTTTTCTGCTCTCTCGCTTTACAACTGTCGAAACCAACGTACTGCAGCTTTAATGGATCACTTTCTAGAATATTCTCATCATCACGTATTCTCCATCACTCCAGAGGTCAACACACTGTGCTCTGGTTTGGGTTATTGATGAGGACGAGGCAAGGCAGTATTTAAATTTATTTATTTTGACAATACTAGATGAGTAATTTGCCATCATTATTTCACCGCATAACCTGCTGTCTGAGAATGAAGTAGGCCGCCGAATGTACGAGTTCTTTTCACTTAGAAACACAGCGTTGAAAAGAGCGACTCATGACCCACACAACAGGTATTGCTAATTTGAATAAATCCATTGGGTGACATGCTAATTGTTTAAACCCGTCAGCTAATAATGTATTAAAACAGGGGCCCCGCTGGGGAGGTGCCCTTGGCTTATCATCACACATAACGCTCAGAGGGAAGGCGGCAAAATTATATCAAATTGCATTATCTGATCGCATAGAGGCAATTTGCTGAAAAATAACATTAAATTTAATGAAAATAAGATGAATGAGCGAGCAGCACCGCGGACCACAGCCCATGCTGCCCTGAGAGCCCTGGTTGTACGAATTCACTAGTCACTTGCTGTCTCCTCCCTTCCTTAGAGCCTCAATTGAGCGAGAGAAACACAAATAGCCAGGTCCACCCGGGCTCCACTGAAGGAAGTCTGAAGGAAACACCCAACCAAACTCACGGTAAATAGCGACAAAGCCTGACTTGGGTGTATACAGCAAATGTTTCACTTCTACAATAACACAACAAACAAGTTGTATAGTATAAAAGCATTTCCTGCCCAGTGCTGTAGTGTAAATATATACGCTTAAACATATGTTAAATAAAGCAGATTAGTCTCTGAGGCTGCTGGGTGAGGCTGCACACCTGTGGTGCATTGAGTGATCAAGGATAAACCCGCCATCACACACTCGCGAGAGAGAGCTCTGGCATGTCCGCATGGAACATCTGCTCTGCCCTGTAACGTTTTTACAACTTGCCAATAAACTCAAATACACCATCTCTCTGCCTCCTGGTCGTCGTCGTTCGTCGGAGCCCAGCAAAGCCCCACTTAGGTGGCACGTGGCAGGATTCCACTGCTACACTGGTGCCCAACACGGGACGCCAGCCTCCCCGAGCTCCAGAGTCTAATCTGTCTGACTTTGGGCCAGGTAAGGCTGCTTAAACCAGCCAGCAACCACACACACGTGCGCACACACACACACACACACACACACGCACACACTACACACACTACACACCTGTGTAGTGTTCGTTGCCCTGCGCTGCGCAGGTCAGAAGCTGGGCCATGGAGGAGCCCACCGCCTTGGACGTACTGCCCAGGTCCTGAGCACACTTCCCCAGCTGTGGGGCACGCAGAACAGAACAAGCACAGCAGCAGATACCGATTTTTTATTGCATCTATTTATCATATCCAGTCTCATAGTAATCCTATTTTGATGAATATTTTATTATCATCGGATCTATGTTTCATCTCTTATTAGACCGCAGCGTTGTTAAATAGTCAATCCTGATCGGTCAATAGCGTTCCAAGGGTGTGCATTATTTCTCAATAACGGGACACCTCTGCCTTTCAACAGCTCCTAATCGATACACTTCAGACCAATAATAAAAACAGCCATCGACCAGATGTTTCCTTGACAACAAGCACCTGGGAAGAATGCTTTCATTTCAGCCGATTAAGTCAAAAACAATAACCTTAACGAATGATTAACTAATATCTAATCATTGATGGTAATGATTAGATATTGGTATAACCCATTCCGGCTACATCCGTTATTGCAGTTAATCGGGCGGAAGTGATGTACATTCTTTTATAATGAAGAATCATTTTACATTTTATTATGTGTAATTCATAATGTCGAATTATTTAATAACGGGACACACCGTCTGAGTTGATTCCTTATGCAGCTCATGAGTAGATATGAATGTGAAACCCGTGTATTCCATCAGAACTAGTTTGAGGTGATCCGCAGTGCCGGAGTACTGACCGACTCCCCGGGGAGAGGCCTCAGTTGGCCATCGATGACGGACATCTTGGCGTCCTGCAGCTCACACCTGAGGGTCTGGACTGTTTTCAGAGCCGAGTCGATCTCCAAGGGTCCGCACGCTTCATGGGCCTGCGGTAGTTAGTGGTAAACTATAAGTATAAGTATATATAAGCATCTATTACCTCGATAATGTGTGTGGGGGGGGGGGGGACCTCACTACATCCACGGAGAGGATGACTTTGGTGTATCTGTTCACCGACCAGCTGAACGGAGCAGGTGGAAAATATGTTTGTTACAAAAAAAAAGTCTGCTATTTTTAAATCTACAAACCTTCTGGGTAGCGGTCCTGAGCTCAGCTAGGCAGGTGGCCAGGTTCTTGGAACACTGGCCCAGTTGCATAGCGGCGGCCTGGTCCATCACCGTAGGAACCGCTGCCTTGGCAGATGTCACCATCTTGCTGCAGGGCTAAAAGGCGGGCAGAAACGGGAACACAACACGATTCGGTCGCATTCGGTCACACGAGAAGGCTGCGTTAGCTCCATATGCAAATGAGCTTGTGTGTCGCCCGTCCCCCCCCCCACCTGTAGGAAGCTCTGGCTGGCCATAATGAGGGCAAGCTGGGCACTGAGCTCCTCCGGCTGCGCCTGGCTGCTCCTCATCCCCTGGACCAGCTGGGGGATGCAGTCGGCGACCGACTAAAAAAAACAAAACACGTAGGATGGCCCATTTTCTCATTAACTGAGTCCAATCTTCCACTTCTGTACAGTGACTAAGAATAACAGTGTACTTTCATATAAGCAGCAACGTCTGGGGTGAGACCTGGATGTGTGTGTGGTGTGTGTGTGTGTGTGTGTGTGTGGTGTGTGTGTGTGTGTGTGTGTGTGTGTGTGTGTGTGTGTGTGTGCATACCTTGCAGCTGTGCACTAGCTGCTGGTGTGAGGCTGTGTTTTTGTTGGACGCCGCTGCATTCTGAGCAGCTGCGATGGTTTGAGTGGCAGCCGCGGCCGCCTGCTTAGAAGCTATCTGTGTGGAAGAGACCCGTGGAGACCATTAAGGCTCAATGGCCAGCGCCGGGACGTGCGAGCACCACCCTTCTCCGTGAAGTATTCGTCTGTTAAGCGCCGGGCCCCCGTAAGATATTCATATACTTTTACGAGTCTGTAACTTAAATGGCTAGAATAGGCTAGACTTGCTGCAGCGCTGCGTTGTGTTGTGTTTAACTTCACAGCCGTTTTTACACAACAGGCAGCACTGAAAACATATTCCTCAGTTGACATATGTCCACGCAAGCAAACGCAAGGCTGGCTTTGAAAAGATTAAATAGTGGGAAAAAAATGGAGGGAGGAGACGATC
Organism: Muraenolepis orangiensis; assembly: GCA_027704905.1. NCBI lineage: Eukaryota > Metazoa > Chordata > Actinopteri > Gadiformes > Muraenolepididae > Muraenolepis > Muraenolepis orangiensis. The sequence continues at coordinate 4,146,491 of CM051010.1, read as the reverse complement.
CGTGTTTAAAGGAACCTGAACAACAATGCTATCTTTGTCCCGGGGAAAACAAACACGATGACAGCACTATTGGAAGTCAGTTTCAGAGCTGCAAAAACATTGACTGTAAGAACAAAGAGAAATTGTATAGTATATTATATACCCACAGGAATACAGCCAAGAAACAAAAGACTACTAATACTAACAATTTGTTCATCCTTTGAATGTTGTCGGAGAAGAAGTGTTTAAAACTTTTTTGTGGAGAGTTCAATAAAGTACAAACTCAAACAGCAGCAGAAAAGCATGGTAACATATAGTAGCTCTTCTATTGTATGAGCTGATTTCAGAGTTCAGAAACCCAAGAGGACATAGCCGTGAGTGGCTCCACACACATATGTACGGATCTCATCTTTTTACAGATTTCAGATTTCCAGTTCTATATTTGGGAACTTATGCATGTAGGCTCATCTCTTATATATTTTTGAATAATCTACAAAATTACAAAAAAAATTGACTAGCTCATGTACCAAAGATCTCCTTTGTACCTCACACACACTTTTCCATCCATTTGCCAGCCCTCGTAGCACAGGTATTGTGACCGTACAAATACCGAGTAACGGGCATTAGGGTTATGTGTGGTGTTTATGTATAGAGTGACAGCACAATGAGGGTTAGATGCTGCAGATACCAGGGGTATAATATACATCTATCGTTAAACTTGGCTCATTCACGTGGCTAATAAGATGTAATGCCCTTTGGGACAGAAAAGTCAAAAAATAAAAAAATAAACAAGGATATCCAACCATGTCCCAGCCTCATTTGTAAAAAAAATCTATACGAAATAATTTCCGCATTTTGACGTACACTTCCATTACCCGGCTGGGCTCAAGGGGACCGTATTAGCAGTGGAGCAGTGCAGATCAGCACTTATAGATGAAGTCTCTTGTGTCTTGTGTCTTTCCTTGGCTTACGGTCTTGTCGCATGATGGAGTAAATGCGTTTGTGTTTTTGATGGCCCAAGGAACGACAGCCCAGGCTCGTGGTCTCACCTCCAGTCGGTTGATAAGCTTCTTCTTGATGGCGTTCTGCGCGGCGGCGTTGGTGGCCACGCGCAGTCCCTCCGCAGCCTCTCTCAGACGCTGCTGCTGGTCCTCGTTATCTGGGTAGGCTGCCGCCCCCTGAGGACGGACACACACACACACACACACACACACACACACACACACACACACACACACACACACACACACAAAGCCCCCCGTATGCACACGCACATACACACACACACAGACACGAACACATGCATGCGCACACGCACACGCACACACACACACACACATGCAGACACGCACACATGCATGCACACACACACACATGCACACACATGCACACACACTCACACACACGCACGCACGCACACACACACACACACACACACACACACACACACACATGCAGACACACACACACACACATGCACACACATACACACACACACACACACACACGTATAATGAACATGAATGAAAAGAACAGTGCAATCTGGTCTGAACGTCCGCCTCTGAACGTCCGCCTCTGCAACACGTACGACGCGATGAAAAAAAAAACAGTGTTTTTTTTTGGCTGTTGCCAGGGAAACCGGCACTGGCAGCATCCGACCGTTTCCTCAGGACGATCAGCGGCTATTTGATGATTAATGTGTTGTCACAGATCAAGAGCATCTAACGAGCCATACGCGACGTTTCACTTGGAACATCTCATTGGAAATAATAATATCCTGCTCATTTATACCCGCCAACAGGGCCCGGGGCTTATTAAAAACCCAGCAACGCTGTGCATAATTATTAGGAGTTTAAAACCAACGCTGTATTTCACACCGCAATAAACAATAATGTAAATCGAATATATTTCTCAGGAGCACAGCACACGTACACATTTTATGGATTACCAGGAAAGAAAATAAGACACGGTATGTTGTTATTTACAGTTTGGACATTTAGCAGAAGCACATTTTTAGACCTGCACTATACAGACTACTACTGACTAAACTGTCCTGCCCCTATTATTGTTTAATAGTATATATACTATTATAGTATTGTTTATAGTATATAGTATAGCATATCGTTGGTAGTAGATAGTGCTGTTGATAGCATAGTATTGTTTAGTATAGTATAGTATTGTATAGTTTAGTATAGTGTAGTATTGTTGTTGAAATTCATCTTGAATCTTAAATCTTGAAATTGATGTGGATGGGGTCAATATCATTCTGAATTCCGGCGTTGTACACAAAGCCGCTCATCAGTAAGTAACCATGACGGTAAACTGACAGAGAGTTCCGTCCCGCCTCACCTTGGCAGCCTCCACCATGCGCGCTGTAGCGTCGGCCAGTAGCTTGGCCGCGGCCAGAAGCTTCTTAGAGTTGTCAACGTCCACCTCCGCTTCGGCGTCCGACCTCATGGCGTTCACCAGGTCAGAGGTCGCCTGGGCCAGCACCCTGGCCTGACGCACCATCTCCCCTATTCACACACACACACACACCCACACACACACACACACACACACACACACACGCACCCACCCACACACACAGTAGTCAGACATGTACACATGAATGCACATGTGCACAATAACTGGTTATATATTAATAACTGGCTTTTTATGAAGAATAGAGTTCAATAAAGAAGAAGCTCAACCAGCAGTAGAAAAGCAAGGTAACATATGGCGCTTATATTGTATGAGCTTATTATATCAGACGAGGACTGGTTGGCTGGTTTGTCCCGTGTGTGTGTGTGTGTGTGCGTGTGTATGTATGTATGTATGTATGTATGTATGTATGTATGTATGTATGTGTGTATGTGTGTGTGTGTGTGTGTGTGTGTGTGTGTGTGTGTGTGTGTCTGTATCGTGTAGGCAGAAATGTAGCAAACGTATGTATTCATCGTTAGAGAACACAGGTCACATCAATGATGTTAATGTACTGTATGTATAAATGTGTGTATTAAAAAAACATACTGTTCATCCATATTCTAGCAGGCGGCCATGATAACAATTGCCATAATGAGCCGTTCCTTCCCCACAAACCCACCAGCATCTAAAAATAACCCTCACACGCCCACAACAAGCCAGCCGGGCTGCTTCACGGCCACACCTCGTGCTGCGGCTCAGATACCAAACACCACAGCAAATTGGTCTACCTTGTCGGCAATTGAGCTCGTCTTTGAAAAATAAACCCCCCAAAAAAAACCCCACCAAAACCCAAGGTCATGTGCTTATATTTAGGATTCAAAGGACTGTGAACAACGCTTTAGCTCGGCTCCGGGATGGCATGTTCTCCACGACCCCTTGAGTCTAAGTTGGGTTTGGAACATAACATGAGACCTCGAAGTGTGACAAAACGCTTTTGAACATCTCTGCAGCGGAGCGTTTGTCACACTACAAAAAGGTGCGCCGTTATTATGTAGCTCTCACAAACGGCGAGGAGGCTGCTGATGAGAAAAGGTTTTCCACGCCAATTCCTGCCTTCCCTAGAGTGTCATAAAATAACCAGAGAGAGCGCAAAGAAACTTGAGAATGTATAACAGCCCTACCGACATCTCTATTACAGCTCTATCTACAACATGTATAATAGCTCTACCTACAACATGTAGGTATGTATGACAGCTCTAACTACAACATGTATGACAGCGCTACCTACAGCACGTATGATAGCTCTATCTCCAACATGTATAACAGCTCTACCTACAACATGTAGGTACGTAGGTATGTATGACAGCTCTACCTACAACATGTATGACAGCGCTACCTACCACACGTATGATAGCTCTATCTCCCAACATGTATGACAGCTCTACCTACAACATGTAGGTATGTATGACAGCTCTAACTACAACATGCAGGTATGTATGTATGACAGCTCTACCTACAACATGTATGACAGCTCTCCTTACATGTATGACAGCTCTACCTACATCTCTATCACAGCTCTATCTACAACATGTATGACAGCTCTGCCTACATGTATGACAGCTCTACCTACATGTATGACAGCTCTACCTACATCTCTATCACAGCTCTATCTACAACATGTATGACAGCTCTACCTACATGTATGACAGCTCTACCTACAGCTCTAGCACAGCTCTATCTACATGTATAACATTTCTGCCTACAACACATATGACAGCTCTATCTACAACATGTATGACAGCTCTGCCTACAACACATATGAAAGTTCTGCCTAAAGCATGTATAACAGCTCTACTTACACCATGTATAACAGCTCTACTTACAACATGTATAACAGCTCTACTTACAACATGTATAACAGCTCTACTTACAACATGTATAACAGCTCTACTTACAACATATATAACAGCTCTGCCTACAACACATATGACAGCTCTGCCTACAACATGTATGACAGCTCTATCTACACCATGTATAACAGCTCTGCCTACAACACATATGACAGCTATATCTACAACACCCAGTTACCCTTGGGAGATGTGAGCACTTCTTAAGTAAGGTAAAATAGCCATTGCGTTTCAAAGGCACTCGAGTCTCTTCCAAAAGGGCCTTTGAACGAGGGATTACAATATTTTGAAGATGTCTTGAATATATCAAGCGTTGTTCAAAAACCACCATTTTCATAATATCAATCAACTGAGCCAACATTCACCCAAAACTAGTGACAATTCAACCAGATGCAGTGTAGTTTATAGGTCAACAGTACACATAGTAAATTCATATATTCATATATTCTGCAATTATGTAAATGTATACATTTGTGTTTTGCTTTTGGGTATTTTTGTTCATTTTTATTTTTTTTGTAATTTCAGTAACTTTTTGCACATCTTCGGAGCTGGCGAAAACATTACACGGTACCTTTTTACATGTAAACAAATACACCAAATCTTAATCTGAGCCTCCATGGCTTTCCATACATCATAATTTATATATATATACATCATATATATACATCATAATTAATATATATATATAAATTATGATGTATGTATAATCATAATTAATATATATTAATTATGATGTATGTATATATATATATATATATATATATATATATATATATGTATATATATATGTATATATACTTTATACAGTCCATAAATATATTCATTCAAATACAAATATTCACTAATCACAATTTGGATGCTAATTGTCTCCCATTCTCTCTACCTTCCCTCCCTCCTCTCTGCCCCCCCCCCCCCACACACACACACCCCTCCATCCCTCCATCTCCCCTCCCCTTTCCTCACCGGCGTCGCCCATGGAGGTGAAGATGTTCTCCGTGACGTTCATGATGGTGTCGGTGGCCTGGTCGTAGCGGCCGATGGGCTCCCCGCGGCTAGCGTAGCACCGCACGTGCTGCAGCAGGTCGCCCAGCGCCTGGCTGACCGTGCCGGCCGCCGCCCCCACCTGCGTGAGCACCTCGCCGCCGCCGCCGCCATCGTCGAAGGCGGCGCGGCACGCACGCACGCACGTCTCCACCGAGCGCTCCACCAGCTTGCCCGCCTCCACCAGCTGCTCCTGACACACCGGGGAGCTGATGGTGGGGCTCACGACCTGCCGGGGGCGGGGGGGTTTGAAGGGGGAGGGAGGGGGAGGATATACATTTACACCAACAAGCATGGTTGAAGACTTGATTCATTCCCATTGGTGGCTAACGTTCCACGGGTGTGTGCGCTACTTATTTTAGCCGAATAGCCGACGCCGCGGCTGTTCTCGCGGTTCCGATTCAATGTGCTGTGAATCCCACGTCAATAACGATGATCAAACACGACCATCGACCAGCTGTGGCTCCACAACAAAATGTGTGCTCTCCATGTGCCGCAGAAGAACATTAGAATTTTGACTGAAGTCCATGACAAAAACAATGACGTTATCGATGAAAGTATAACCTCATAGGTAATCATCGTGGTTTATTCCTTAGTTATAAAATCGGAATGCTCAATTATTATTGGTGACAGTGAAGGGTGCTAGATGTACAGCATGTCTTATGTACATTGATTTAGGCTTGTGTCGTTATTTGCTAAAATGGCTGTCAAATAGCAAATAGCAGCACCAGCCAACCATGTTACTCCTATGTTACAACCACTGAATTCATACTAGAGGTATACTGTTAAATACTGAGAACAATATACTTCATACCCATGTAGATATTTAAAGAACGACACGTTTCAGTTTTCTTTGCAGAAAAAAAACAACAACTTCATGAGTGTGTGACCCATAAAATAATAATAATAAAAATAATAATAATTATAACATATATATTATATAATAATATATATGATTATTTCATGAATCTCAAAGACACTTTGCAGTATTCAAATAATGTGATACATAAATACATAAATGCATTACAGGTTGAAAACATAAAACACAACACTATGTAGTGGAGTCCTGAAGTAGTCGGTAAGCACCTTGGCTTTCTCCTATTGTTCACCACAACCAGATAGAGATAGGACGCAGCTACGGTGCTGAGCTAGGCCTGGGGGTTTTTGCGTTAGAATTATTTCAACAGGGCTGAACCAAGCGTATTCGTGGGGAGAGTGGGGGACTGCGTCGCCGTCGTCTCGCCCCCCCCCCCCTTCCCGGATCCGTACCTTGGTGCAGGCCACCAGCTGTGAGGTGGACAGGGCGCAGCGGGTGGCCGCCGCGATCACCCGGTTCTGCAGCACGGTGTCCTCGGCCACCTGCGCCACGTTCTTGGCCTTCAGCACCAGCATGGCCGCCGCGTTGGCTACCGCCTTGGCCAGGTTCATCAGGATGTCCTGGAGGAGAATAAGAATGGAAACCGCACCCGGCCCCCAGGCACTCACATGAGATTCACAATCTCAAGTACATAGGAACGCTTACTCCCCATTCCCTCCCGCAGTATAAATCTTAAAAACAACACCATAAAATAAAAATGATATATACAATAAAATAAACAAAGAAAAGAGCAGCAAAGTGACTTAAATGATATGTAAATGAATTTGTTTTTATTCCGCTTCGGTTGTACGTGGGGAGGCCCCACCGGGGGGGAACCCAAGGAATGTTCTGTTTCTTGAGTGTGTGAGTGTGTTGCCTTGAGGAATGTGTTTGTCTTCAGTTGACTTAATACATGACACGCCTATTGATGCCGCTTGCTGCCGCTGAAACCACAGCATTGCCGCGGTTGTTAAAAATTTAACGCAAAAGTGGGAATTGGTAATTGTGAAGATGATGGCTGGTTTAGGCAGATTAGACTCTGGGGCACACACACACACACACACACACACACACAGACACACACACACAGACACACACACACACACACACACACACACACACACACACACACACACGCGCGCTCAGGGGGAGCTGGGACATGTCGGCATTTACCGGTCTGCTCGGTCTGCAAACCTCTTGCCAACTCCCCCAATAAACTGGTTTGCAACAACATCGATCTGTCTCCTCTGTGCCTTCGTGTGGGCAGATGAAACTACCAATGGTGGGGACTTTTTCCCCCCCAAGTCAATTTTGATGTTGTGGACTGTTTGCGGTGGATGGCTGGTTTAAGCAGCCTCACCTGACAGCCCCGAGAGTCAGACTCTTGGCCAGCCATGTGAGGCTGCATCTTGTGATGCATGAGAATAAATCAATGCCCACAGGTTAAACCAGCCACACCACACCACACACACACTCAGGGAGAGCTTGGACATGCCAACGTTTGCCACCTGCTCGGCCTGTAACGTCTTGCCAGCTCTCCAATAAGGTGGATTGCAATGACATCTATCTGTGTCCTGTGTGTCAGAGGAAACCAGCAAAGCCACTTGAGGTGAGGTGAGGTGTGGCGGGAGAAATCGCCATGGTTTAGGAATCACATTTAAGAGAACTTGATAACTATCCCAATGATTTAGTCACACAACAATCAGGCTAACGATTTATATCATATAAGATGTGTACAAAAGTCAGAGGAAACGTACGGCCAGAGTTGGTGCAGTTCAAAGTGAACCAGGTTCACACACACACACACACACACACACACACACATTTACATTTACATTTAGGGCATTTGGCAGACGCTTTTATCCAAAGCGACTCACACACACACACACACACACACACACACACACACACACACACACACACACACACACACACACACACACACACACACACACACACACACACACACACACACACACGTTGGACAAAATCAGTATGCAGGAGGATGTTTGAGGAAGAAAATAACCTTAGATAAAACAATTGACGTAGTTAAGGAGGAAAAAAAACTATTGGCATGTTTGACAATAGTGTTAAAGTACAATCGTGCTCCATAACAAACAAGGGTGTGTGTGTGTGTTGCCTTTTAAACACGCGCGGCCTGAAACCACGCCGTGTGTCTCTTCCTGTTTGGCCGTGGTGCCATAGCAACGGCATGTGCGTGTGTACATGTGTATGTGTGTGCGTGTGTCTTTGTCCAAACCTGGAACCTCTCGTCGGCCTCGCCCTCCCCCATGTGACGGAGCAGGTCCCCGCTGGCCTGGCCGATGCTTCCTGCCGCGCTCAGCACCGTCTGTCTGGGCTGCATGAGGGGGATGACATCACCGCATTCACTACGCCGCTCACTGTAGTTAGGCTCCCACACAAGTTCCCCCTCCCCCCCACACACGCACGCACGCACGCACGCAGACACACGCACGCACGCACACACACGCATGCACGCACACGAACGCACGCACGCACACACACACAAACAAACCCCCACACACACACACACACCCCCACACACACACACACACACAAACACACACCCACACACACACACACACAGACACACACACACACACACACACACAACCCAACGGCATGCATGCAGAACATGTGTTGAAGGAGGGCTCCTCTTCTGGTGCTACAGTAGTAGATCATATGGCTCGTAATTCGGTTGGATCAGAAGGAATAACAGGTTTAATAGTGTTATTGACTGCCTCGGCTACGAAGTTTGAAAAAATAAAACATGAAATACAACACCCTAAGATTGAAAAAGAAACTAAAAAAAGACTAAATCCAAAGTCTGGGAAAGTGTATTGACTGCTTCTGCTATATATATATATATAGCAGAATATAGATATAGATATATATCTATATAGATATATATCAGAAGCAGTCAATACACTTTCCTAGCCTTTGGATTTTGTCTTCTTTTAGTTTCTTTATATATTTATGTATACATATACATTTAGTTTCTTTCTTTATATATATATATATATATATAAAATGAATTCAATTTTGGAACCCAAACAACCAGTGTTTCGGCTCCAGGTGGGCTGTGGGTGTGTACACTGAGCAGTACATTGGTTTCCCCTTACCTCGGCGGCCGCGGGCTCCACAGACCTGAGCAGGTCAGACACGGCCCCCGCCAGCGTCCGGGCGGCGCCCATCAGCTTGTGTCCGCTGCCCACCTCGTCGTCCATTAGGGCCGCCAGGAGCCTGACCCCCTTGGACATCTCCGTCAGGTTGGAGGAGATGGTGGTGATGGCGCAGCCCACTGCCGAGAAGTCCGTCTCCGCCGGCTCACCTGTCGGGGGAAAGAGGGTGGGGGGGGGGGGGGGGGGGGAGTGGGTGGAGATGAGTACCGGTTCATTAGTGAAAGAACCTCAGAGAAGAAAAGTTGGAGTTTGTTTATGTCATTGCTTCAGGGTTTGGGTTCTATTCTGGTTCTGAAAAATATGATCTGGTCTGCATCTAAATCAATCTAAATCTGGAATCTAAATCTTTATTGCTTTATTTAGTGTGTGAACATTTGTTTCTCTGCATTTAACCCATCCTAGAATTAGGAGCAGTGGGCAGCTATTTAATATACAGGGCCCCAGGGAGCGGTTTAGGGGTCTGGTGCCTTGCTCAAGGGCACCTTGGGGGACTGTTAAGGAATTTCTTAAGTCATCGCATAATAGCAACTTCCAATGAATCGAGTGTCATGTCATTAGGGGGGGGCCTTCAGCGGCATCTTGCTCAAGGATTACCTTATACAGGTTAGACTGTGGACTATGGGTGGCGGATCATCCCAAGTAGCCCTTTCCGCTGGGAAGGAAACCACACAACCAAACAACCTGGCAATCCCACTCACTACCCTGACAAAAGACACTTCCACCTGCACATCTCTTAGGATCACGTTCCACCACATGTTCTGCCACATCCATTTACAAAGCCCAGACAAGACATGCAGGTGTCAGGTATAACCAACACCACATGCACACACACCCACCCACACACACACACACACACACACATACACACACACACACCCACCCACACACACACACGCACACACGCACGCACACACGCACACACGCACGCACCCACACACACACACACACAGCTAGACAGGAGCGTCTGTGTCATAATTAGAGCCCATTTGCCATGGTTACCCAGGGATGGACCAATCAAGTGAGTGGGACGCAGCGTCCAAGCAGATGGCTGGGGGAGATTAAATCGCAGCAAGAGGTGGAAAAAGGTGGACAGGATGTGGGCTGGACCCGGGCCAAGCGCCAGGGGAAGCGTAAGGGGAACCACTGCAAACACTTTTATTGTTTTTTCATTTGCTTAAAAGACAACCCCTTTTTTTTAAAGACTTTTTGCAACCAAAGTACAACTCTAGTGATGGTGATTCCCATCACTTTTGACTCACCTGCAGTGAGATTGACAACGGACGCCGTTCCCGCGGTGATGGCATCCACTTGCGAGTGGATCTCATGTTTTGACTCGTCCACTTTGTTCTGTACCCAAACCCTGGACGCCTGGGGAGTGGGCGACATAGAGGAGAAACAGAGACCGGCTATGGGCTTTGATCACAGTGGGAGAGAGTCTAACCCGGCTCATATCAACTCTGTTTTAGTCTCCTTTGTGGAGGATTACAGGGCTAAAGCTTTACAACTCCCACTGCATTGTGGGAGCTGGTCCCCTGAAATTAAACATGCTACTTTGGTAGCCGTCACTTCCACCTAATTATCGTGACGGCTGACAAACAAAGAGCTGTTGTATGGTGATCATATCTATAAACAGTACAGCTCTTCAGCACTTCACGAAGAAGAATGTCAAGACATGTGACTAGATATGAGGCCTCCTTTGCTTGTGGTACCTCGATACTGCTGTACTGTAGCCTGTAACCGATGCAATGTGTACATACATACATAGTGCGTATGTATTGTGTACATATTGTGTACATACACACATACATACATACATACATACATACATACATACATACATAGGTTACAGGCAGGGTATGAACTTACAAGGGTTGGCAAGAATCAAGAAAGGGTCACGATTCAACAAATTACGATATATTGCAATGATATTTGTTCCTGTTAAACCAATAAACACGGTAACAATATTGTTATAGCGCAGATAAAAACAGTGACATCACAACTAGGTCTCTGTGACTTTAAGACTTTTATGTCATACTGCCACAGACCATGTGCAAACTGTTCACATTGAAACATGCACCGTGAATCAATATATTATCGGGACCATTTTAATCGCCATAATTAGGTTATCAATATCTCCGCCCCCGTCCCCTAGAACTTACCAGGTCGTGCCCGAGCGGAGGCAGGTCCCCTACGTGTCCCAGGTCAGACTGGGCCTGCTGCACCGCATGCATGCTGCTGGTGATGGTCCCCATCAAGGCCTGCTGGGCCAAACTCTGGCCGGACCAGATCAGCACACACACACACACACACACACACACACACACACGTACACACACACACACACAGATTAGCTTTACAGGGCATCTGAAAGCAACTCCCAGTAGCAGGAGCAAAGCCTGCTTTCATCTTGGCTCGGTGGCCGACTCTCTTCTCTTCATATGATCGCCATCCAAAATGGATGCTTACTGAAACGTATACTTAAGTTAGACTTTGAACATCCACCCGGTTCTATGGGGCATGTGGACGGGTTTCTCTGAGATTCAGAATATCCTCTAAATCCACGGTCTAGAAGGATTGTTTGCTCATTTAGAAGTGAATCTTAGATATTTGTAATGACGGAGCTGGTAGAAGTTAGGCCTCTTTTTTAGGATGGCTGCGAGTTAAGCTGCAGACGACGGCGGGGAATCAAACCCAGTGAAGAACATCCACTATCGTAGTCTGTTCTCCCTCACACACAAAAAGCGGTAAAAGGGAAACCGAGTCCCAATTAGATGCCAAGATCGATAGAAAGTTACCTCCTAAATGAGACTCAAGACGAGTAATGATCCCCCATTGGTTTCCGCGCATCGTTATCATTCGTCCTTAAACGGACTTCCAGACTATGTGGAAGAAGGGCGGGCTCTTACGAGAGGGGGCATGTGTCCTCGGTGCATCTGGCCGGTGGTGATCTGCTGCTGGGCCGAAGGCATGGAGCCCAGGTTGAAGTTCTCCGGGCCGCCGACCGACCCGGAGCGGATGATGCCCGGCAGGGCCACCGAGCCGTGCTCCACGTGGCCCACCCGGTTGAACTGCTGCTGCAGGATGGTGGACCTGGAGGAGTTCAAGTTCAACTTAAGTTTATTGTCACTTCACAGTTTAAGCAATTATAAGTATAAGTATAAGCAATGAGTGAAAATCTTATGTGCAATACCCAACGACAGACAGCAGTTATAAAAAACTGAATACGATAAAAAATAAGTAAAAAATTACAAAACTGTATAAGTTAAATATATAAAAATGCAATATATAAAATGCAATATGTCAGAAAAAGAGCAATATATATATATAAATCAATGTAATAAAATATACAATGTTATATGCTATACACCATAGCATAGCATATAACAAGGTATAAGAGGAGGAGGAGGAGATGACCGGAGGGGGTGCGTGAGGAGAGGACTGCTTCCCTTGCTCCTCTTTCTCCCCCCCCCCCCCTTCTGTCTATCGTTACTGATGTGTGGATCGACTGTACAGCTGCATTCAAGAGATACGGGACGGCGGCTCTCCGTCTCCAGTTGTAGAATTTCACTTTTCATCGTCATGGTTTAATCGAAAAAAAATAGCCATACCTCGTGAAAAAAAAAGAGAGGAGAAAATCGAATAAAAAGACACACGCACAATGGAGGCTATACAAAGGAATGGAAATTTGAAGAATAAGACATTCGCTTTTATAAGACATTTCATTTTTTCATTTCACACGCACACACACACATACACACACACACACACACTCACACTCTCTCTCGCGCGTTGCTACACCGCCATGCTCCACGGATGACACAGACTTTCATTGTTAATTATGGCTTCTTTTGAGAGGCAGCAATTATGATTCTGTGAGAGCCCAAACACGGAATCCGGGCGGCAGCAGCATGAATATGATGCCATTCTGCGTGTGCGTCGCCGGCAGGGCTGGGGCTGGGGTAGGGTGGGGTTGGGGTAGGGTGGGGATGGGGCTGGGCGTGCGTGGGAGGAGAAAAGGACACATTTTCATCAACTCCCTCCACTCCCCGAGATACTAGGCCAAGGCAACCGAAAACCAGGAGTGACAGGCACCCAACGGTGAAATGATTCCAGGGAGGTTAGTGGAGGGGGTGGGGGGGGGTGGGGGGGGAAATGCATATTAAATGTTTTCAAGGAGACGATATCTTCATCAAGATTAAATGATGGCAATAGATTATGGAAAACTAACACTGATGTGGAGTCACTTAAAAAGACCCACAGTGTTTGTGTGTGTTTTCTTCTAACCCCACTCCTCTTGGGGGGGTGCTGTGCTGGGGGCCGTGTAGAAAGGTAATTATATGCACAATTAAGCAGCGAGGGTGGAATTCACAGGAGGGGTAAGCAGCCTTCAGAGGTGTGAAAATGAATGGTCAGCAAACAGATCTCTTAAGCAGAGTAGAGACCCTATAGGAGGTAGCGTGTGCTCTCCGCACGCACGCACACGCGCACGCACACACACACACACACACACACACACACACACACACATATACACAGAGACACACAATTCCTCACTTCTTGGGAGAGACTGATTCCTCCAGCATGGTGGACTCCTCATCCCCCTCCATGCCGAAGCGATCCTTGCTCTGCTTCTGTTGTGTGAAATGACGAGAACAAAAACCATTGACACACACTAGCATGGGTAGCATGACATGGTTAGCATTAACCTTTACTAGCATAATTAGCATGGCATGGTTAGCACTAACGGGCACGAGCATGGGTAGATTAGATTAGATTACATTCAAATGTATTGTCATTGCACAGCACAAGTACAGTACAGTGAAAATAATTGAACATCTAACCAGAGTGCAAATGTTGCAGTAAAGTGCATGGTAATATAGAATTTACATGTAAAATTTACAGGTTAAAAGTCTAGGTATAAAATGGGATATGAGCAGCATAATAATAGGTGTATGTATATACAGGTAAGTGAGTATTTAACAGGTAGTGATCAGGGTAGCATGACATTGTTAGCATTAACCTACACTAGCATAATTAGCATGACATGGTTAGCATTAACAGACACAAGCAAATGGGTAGCATAATATGGTTAGCATTCACGTACACTAGCATCATTAGCATGACATGGTTAGCATCAACGTACACGAGCATGGATAGCATGACACGGTTAGCATTAATGTGCATGAGCATGGTTAGCATGACACGGATAGCATTAACGTGCGTTGGCTGGCATTAACAACCGCCAGCGCGGTTAGAGCGGCAAGCATTGCAGAAGGTAAAGCCGCGGTCGAGTCTTTATCAAAAATGTCTTAAGGTGTCATCATTTTTTTTCATGTTACCTTTTTGAGGATGATGTCGATGTAGCCGGCGATAAGCTGAGAGATCTGCTCCCCCTCCGTGGTCTGCACCGAGTAGTAACTCTCCTGGTACTCCCCGAAATCCTTCAGAGACACAGCAACAACAAAAAAAGAAAAGGTGGTTCTCAGGTAAATCTCGTGGCCCTTAAAAATACCCTACCAGTCCCTCCCGGTGGTTCCTGCTCCGGTGACTTGTGGCTTCCTCCGCGAGATGAGGTAGTTCCATAAAACCGCCAACTACGGAAGCCATCACTCCTCCGGCGGATAAAAAGGGGGAAAATTGACGGGGCTTCCACGCTTGTCCCTGACATCTTCTAGCCGCTGATTTACAAGCAGGACAGTGTTCGGTGTGAAAATCTCCCCCCTCTCGTGTTCACTTCAAAGAGCGCTCCGTGGGGAGGAAGAGAGCGAGAGACAATCATTCATTCGAAACAGTGACGGCAAACACACCTTTTTCTAAATGGACACATCCTATTCAAATCTTGTGTTGCTGTCTGGCGGGGATGCAGTCAAGCTTAAGGGGCCTCTACTTTACCACCAGGTGTGAGAGCGATTAGCCACGGCGAGCCGTTTCAAACTTGTCATGCCTTGACTACCAGTTCTAATGACATCACGACAAGTGTGTGTGTGTGTGTGTGTGTGTGTGTGTTTGTGTGTGGACACAAGTGACGCAGACGTACAATGACTAGTTCGGTCTACCAGCCCACCCTGTGCTGTTACTAACCCGTTCACTGCTTATCTATCCATCATACAGTACCTCTGGGTCCCGTGACGATTTTGAAACCTCCTTGTAGTGGCTAATCACACTCACACCTGGTGGTAAAACGGGTTGGGGGGGGTTTACTGAGACAATGGACCGGGGAAACACATACTGTGTCAACAACAGCGCTGGGATGAATAAAACATCGATCTCTCTGCGGGTTTTTCCTCCCACGGCATTTGTTACACCCTGGAAGGACACCGCAATGGTAACAAGGCCTTTTAAAGTAAACAACGTATAGCTCACTTTAGCTAGCCTAATCAATGCAGGGACGCAACTCGAGCCGGGCTGTGTCGTCTGAAGTAGAGGTTAAACATCGCATTGGAGAGTAGCATCATTATCGTGTAGCACATTTGCATGTGGCAGCAAGGGTACTCGGGGGGGGGGGGGGGGGGGGGTTGGGTAGACGGCGGTTGCGGTACCAGGGTGAAGCTCTTGGGGGAGGCAGCCCATCTCTTGACGGTGGTCAGGGGCCACTCCTGCACCACGTCCTTGGTCTTCTCCTCCACCCGCATCACGGACTCCTTGGTGATGCCCAGCAGCCGAGGAACCAGCTTATTCTTGCTCTTCATCTTCTCCTAAGCGACGGGAAAGAAAGAAAGAAAGAAAGAAAGAAAGAAAGAAAGAAAGAAAGAAAGAAAGAAAGCCATGGCGGTAAAACATTTTTAATGAAAACGGCAGAGCTTCAGAACCAACCCGTCTCAATGGCGCTACTCTTCCTCCTCGTTGGTTCCTTCGACCTTTAGACAGTCAATGGGTTTTTCGTGCGCGGCTGGCCGTGTGGCGAGGGACCCCCGGCCCGGCAGCGAACCCTGCCGAGCCGGGTCTTGTTTAAGTGCTGGACCCACTGGGTCCTGTCTACCCAAGTTGCAGTCACTGTCAGCATGCTTTGCACCGACGGCGCACCAATGGTGCGTCCCCCGTTCTCTCTGGGCCCAACGGAATTCTATAACCAGTTGTTCTCAACTGGTCTAGCCTCAGGACACACATTTTTTTGCCATTAAGTCGCGACCCGAATTTGAAATTCGGACCCACATTTTGAATTCGGAACCACTTAAATGTATATCACAAAAAACGAGTGCAGTAATACACAACGCTGTCTGTTTAAAACATGAAAGAATCTAAAGAAAGTGCAACAAACTAAGGGGCTAAAAACCAATAGGCTTGCTCATCATCAAGTTTCAAGAATCTAAATAAAGTTACTGTAGCAGAGCACACATCTGCGACCCACTCATAATTGCCCACTTTTGCGTGGCGAACCCACCAGTTGAGAAACTAAACACTGCTCAATAAGGTCTCGCTGTACAGTCTGAGCCTACACTCATCCCCATCCGCCTCCAGGAGCGTATGGCAGCGCGCAAGACAAAATTACAGGTTTGGTGAGAAGCGAGTGGGGAGTCGCCGAGTCTTCTCAGATCCATAATGCAGTTGCCGTTTTCAGCTCAGGGTCAAAGCGACGAGGTAAAAACAAAAGGCTGCAGAACCCCCTGCGTCATTTGATGTTCTTTTTTTCTCTCTCACAAGGACAGATAAGGTTTGAAATACAATAGTTTCCCAGGGTCGGAAGAAACCATCCATTGTTTTAATCCATTGCTTTGCATGCGTGTGTGTGTGTGTGTGTGTGTGTGTGTGGGGGGGGGGGGTGGTGGGGGTGGGTGTATGTCACTGTACAAGCTTTGAATTCAAGTCAGGAAGTCTTTCTAATCTTAAGTGGTTCGGTGGGGGGTTTTTTTTCGACCATTTTCTACATTTATTTTTAATCCACGGTCCCTGGGAAGATCTCTGGCGGGAAAAATCTAAAAAAGGAAGGTTGAATCAATGTCAAAATAGTCTTTAATTGGTTCCACACGTGTACCAGTGCACACACTTACGCACCGAGCACGCACACACACACGCACGCACGCACGCACGCACGCACACAGCACACACACACGACACACACAGACACACACACACACACACACACGCACACACACACACGCACACAGACACACACGACACACACACACACACACACACACTGTACAGCACACACGCACACACACACACACAACAGCAGCACACACACAACACACACACACACTTGCACACACACTGTAACACGCACGCACCACACACACGCACCACATGCAGACACACACACCACAGTAACACGCACGCATCACACAGTAACATGCACGCACTTGCACACACACTGTTACACACACGCACGTGTGCACACACACACACACACACACACACACACACACACACACACACACACTGGGAAACACACACTAATGAGAAATCATCTACTTTCAATCTCCTTCATATTTTTGAATTTATATTCAATATTTTTTATGTAAATTAAACTCTATCTATGAACTCTCGGGGAAGAAGTTCAAACCGAGATTGAAAGAGCCGCCGCGAACAAATGGGGGGAGGCCGCCGTGCGAATGTGCTCCAGCAGAAAGACGCATCTCTCGGACGCTTTTAGCCGCAAGAGAAAGTGGCTATGGAGTGAATTATTTAACAGCATCTTAAAATCTCCATCACTTCTACATCTCGTGACCACACACACACACACACACACAAGGCACACGCACACACACACACACATGCACACACACACACACACACACACACACAACCCATCCTCTTATTGTGTGCGCACAACACAATGACCTTGGGAGTCTGATTCGAATGCTTTGCGAAAACATTGCATTTTGTTTGTCCATTAGGTAGAACAATAGACGCCGCGACTCTCTTTTCCGACAGGGTTTAGAACCCAAATGGGTCTCCGCCAAAGAGCTCTTATCAGGCGGCTGCTTGCCTCTCGTCAGAAGGCACACACAAACACACACACACACACACACACACACACACACACACACACACTACTACACTCTCATTCCGCTTGCAGGGCCCCCAAAGTCCCAAATTGTCATTTTGTCCCGACCGCCTATCCAAAAGCGCCATGAGCCATGAGTACGAGCCATGAGGACCGACTGTTGGAAGTTATTATCCCTATCTGTTGTGAAACCGAAAAAGGGTGTCGTGCATTTTGACGGCTTTTCCGAACGTCCTAAACATGTGACAGCACTTGACAGTAGGGCTGGACTCATTTAGTACACAGCTGCTGTTGCTCGTTTAATGCTGGAGGCTGAGCCAGTCTGTTGCCGTAACAAGAGCCCCTCATTAAGCCGCTTTTTCGTTCGCGGCACAGAAATAATTGTTTTTTTCCTTTTTTTTTATAAGACACTGCATTGCCATTGATCTTTTTTATGTCATTATCCGATGCTCCCCAGAATGAATGTTCGGACATCGGGTGCAATAGGGAAGTTCGTTCAATCTGATAATAACTGGAATTGTTTTGTGAAAACGTGCTCTCTAATAACCCCCCCGGCCCCCCACCCCCCGCATGGCGGCGGTTGTTTGGCTCAGGACCTGACGGAGGAGGAGGAGGTGGTTCTGGGGGGGGGGGGGGGGGGCGGTGAGGAATCGTACCTTGACCAAGAAGAAGGACACTCCGTAGGTGGGCAGGGACCGGGCCAGCTTGACGTACTTGACCTTCGCCTCGATCTCCGTCATTTCCCCGCAGTTCTTATGATCCTGGAACGGTAAACAACAGCTTGACATCTCAAGGTACATGCGGCATCGGATACAACATTGAATTCAATTATGTGCTGCGGACAATATTCAGTTTTTTATTGTTGGCTGTATGCCAGTTAACACACACTAGGACCGTTGAACATAACAACTAGGGCCGGGGGGGGGGGGCGATATATAAACCTTTATTATCAGAATACCTTTTTACACAATATTGCTATATAAAATTCAAAACAGCATTCTAAACAGTATAACTGAGGGTCATTACATTAAAGTATATGCACCTTTTAATAACGGCATCAGACTAAAAACTTGTTTTCCTTTCTAAACGTTTCAAGCCTCATATTTCATAATTTGAAAGGCTTATCTTCTCACGGTCGTTCACTTATACTACACAACCGGGGGGGGGGTATCACGATAAGTCGGGGGGAATCTTCATTTCATGACGATGCAATACCAATTCAAAGACGACAAATCAACAATTAGTGATTTATTGCCCAGTCCTAATAACAACAACACAACAACCACCACCACCACAACAACGGAAATGTTCGTCAACACTTTCTGCCATTCAATTAATCGTGTACGATACATACTTGGAATATTTTCTTCTCCGAACCCCTCTGCTTGATGTACTCTTTAGGTAGGAAGTCCTTTAGGCTATAGGAAGGGGGGGGGGGGGGGGGAGGGGGGGTGGAGAACATGGTTAGAAACGGTACTGCCAGCATTTCCCTCTCTGGAAACATACTTCCACATATGAGGTCACTCTTTGGGCCCCCCCCCCCTCCCCCCCCTCGTTGCTGTTGATCAACAGCAACAGCTGTAGCAGCTGACCTGAGAATCGGGCGGGAGGGAGGAAACCCCGGGAAGGAATGGGCCAGTACAAGCACAGGAAGTGATCACCCCCCCACCACACCCCCCACCCAACCCCCCCCCCAACCCCCCCCCCCCCCCCCCCCCCCGAAACTGAGCGTGTGCGCAGACACACACACACATAAGCACCGTCGGTTCATACTTTGCTGGACTCATCACAGTTCATGTTCACTGTATTCATGATGCTGCTGCACTACTGGCACTTTTAAATCTTTCTGCACAATTCAACACATACATGTACATCATCATCCATCAGTCACTTGGTTGTTCTTTTCTGTTCATTTGTATTGTATATATACAATAATATATATATTTTATTGTATTGCTTGTATATATATATATATATGTATATGTATATATATATATTTTATTGGTATTGCTTTGGAGATTCATACTGTGGGAGGGAATGGGGAGTAAGCATTCCAGATACAGAAATATCTTGTATCTTGTATCTCGAGGTTGAAAAACAGTACAGGTGTAGTTGGTCAGAGGCGTGAGTGTGTGTGTGTGTGTATACGTGTGTGTGTGTGTGTGTGTGTGTGTGTGTGTGTGTGTGTGTGTGTGTGTATACTTGCGTGTGTACATGTGTGTGTGTGTGTGTGTGTGTGTGTGTGTCGTCCGATAAGCAGGGCTTACTCCAGGAATCCGGGCTTGTGTTTGTGTTCCACATGGGGGCCAAACTGGATCTGAGCCTGGATGCCGGCGAACTCACAGGCCTTATCGAAGGACACGGGGTGGGAGCCGTTCAGTATGTCATCCCTGGCCTGCAGGAGGGGAGGGGAACGGAGCACAGGAAGGAAGCGTGAGTAAGAGAAAGTCAGACCCACACACACACACACACACACACACCACACACACACACACACCAATCCACACACACACACACACACACACACAATCCACACACACACCACACAACTCACACACACACACAATCCACACACACACACACACAATCCACACACACACACACACACACACACACACCACTCACACACACCACACACACACACACACACACACACACACTCTCCCAGGGACTGTATGTATGACTGATCTCCACTGAACACAGCTTTGTGATTAAACATCCATTGAATGCAGCTTTTAGGGAGCGTATTTGTGTATTTGTGGAGTGGGGGTATTCATCAAATATTACCGCAAGACAAATAGACACAGTGGGGACCGTGGACGACTTGTTTGTTGCAATAAACCACCGAAAGATGCAATATTACATTTGCGCTGTGAGTGTATTACTCAAAATGTTGGGAATTAATGTGTTATTAAATATTAGGCCCTCACTGGCGGTGCGTTCTCAGGGAACACCTCGGGCTGCCTGTTTCCACCGGGGCCGTTTAATCAGTTGGAGAGAGAAGAAGCGAACACAAAAGACTTTGTTGCCGTCTCAAAAAATTGTTGCCAGTGTATTCGTTTTTCTCTGGAGGGCTTTCAGTTCTTGTTTGGCCGCTCTCTCTCTCTCTCTCTCTCTCTCTCTCTCTCTCTCTCTCTCTCTCTCTCTCTCTCTCTCTCTCTCTCTCTCTCTCTCTCTCTCTCTCTCTCTCATTTACGTACAGAACGCTCTCTGCACACTGTTTCCCCCCCACTCTTCCAAGATTAATAGCTCACTAAGATGGGAAAGCAAGCCGACAAAGGGAGCCTCCACCAGGGCTTTTAGCTTCGCCATATTGGTGCACAGCCCCAGCTCGGCTTGGCTCGGCTCATTGCAATGTCCTATTACATTAATGCCAAACTAAGCAGATGCTTATTGCCTCAATCCAATCTGAACAGGAATCGTCTCCACTCAAATCCACACCCTTTTTCACGCTAATGCACAGTGATTAGGCAGTCCAAGTACAAAAGGAATACAGGACTTGGCGTATATGAATACCAAT
>CM051010.1:4062132-4119632 GCA_027704905.1 Muraenolepis orangiensis | reverse complement strand
GAGAGAGAGAAGAGACAGGGCGAGGGAGAGAGAGAGAGAGAGAGAGAGAGAGAGAGAGAGAGAGAGAGAGAGAGAGAGAGAGAGAGAGAGAGAGAGGAGAGAGAGGGAGAGAGAGAGAGAGAGAGAGATCAGAGAGATCAGAGAGAGCATATGCGTGTGAGCTATAGAGCGACATCTGGAGTGACAGCAAAGAGGAAGATACGCATATTTTTTTGTTGTGTGTGTTTTTTCATAACCGTAAAAGCTTTGCGTTTGCAGCGATTGTAGTGATGTATCTGTGGGTTTTTTTTTTATTCTCCCTGCCTGGGGTTGGTTAGTCTTGAGAACCAAGGCAGGCAGGCAGGCAGGCAGGCAGACATCTGGACAGATCCCACATGCGGAGCACCAATAACATGGATATTATATAATATACTGTATAGATCAAGATACTGTCAACATATGGACAGTAACTCTGACAGTAACGCTCAGTGGAGTAGGACATCCCAGAGATATCAATCAGTAATGGTGATTTTCCATACGTATGAGTGAAGCACTGACTTAATGCAAGTATTTTCAATCTATATTAAATCCACCAGTTGTGTGTGTGCGTGCGTGTGCCTGCTTGTGTGTGTGTGCGTGCGTGCGTGCTTGTGTGTGTGTGTGTGTGTGTTGTGTGTGTCTGCGTCAACCTATACCTGAACATAGAGCAGGTTGAGCTGGACCGGATCCCGGGAGTCCACGTTCTGGTCCGAGTAGAAGAACTTCCTTCGGAGCAGGAGAGTCTCGCTCTCCTCCACACCTTGCTCTCTGAAGGTCCTGCTGTGGTCCAACCAGTTCACTGTGAAACACACACACACACACACACACACACAACACACACACACACACACACACACACACACACACACACACACACACACACACACACACACACACACACACATGTTGTTCATCAATAGCCACGCCATTAATGCCATTCACAATCCACAGCTTTTACATAGTCACCCCTCTAGAAGAGAGAGAACCTTCACAACTCACCAGGGTGAGGACATAAGCCGGTCAAATTAGAGCGACTAGACTGGCGGCTGAACCCACTAAATACGATCAAATGAAATGTCATCTTCCCACCGCATTGAGACAGCTTGACGTATCCTCTGATGAGAGGAGAGACGTCGGTTATCCGTCGTAGCTGCGGGGGTCATTTTATAAATTCATACATTCAACATTTTCTAAACGGTTAGTCTCGTGGGTCACGGTGATAGTGGTGTACGTTTCATTAAACTTTGATATTCCCCAGCTATCAATTTGACCCCAGCGATTAAGGGGGGCACTTTTATGACGACTGTCCTGGGTATTTTTTTCATTACAATATTTTTTAATATGAATTTTTTAATGTTTTTTAAATGGCGGCAGTATAGCTCAGGAGGTAGAGCGGTCGCCTCACAAGCGGAAGGTTGCTGGTTCGATCCCAGGTTCCTCCTAGCAAAAAAAAAAACTGCAGAGGTTTTCCTAGAGCAAGACACCCTAACCCTGCTCCCCGGGCCGCTGTATAAACAGCTGACTGCTGCTCCTAATACTAGGATGGGTTAAATGCAGATCAATTCCTTTCACTGTACTTGTGCTGTACACTGACAAATTTAATTATTCAAATAAAGAGTTTTGAATGGAGATATATACACACATATATATATATATATATATATATTCTATTCAGTTTTTATTTTATCTTATGCTGTCTGTTGTCGGGTATTGCACATAAGATTTTCACTCACTGCTTTATACTTGTGTAAACTGTGAAGTGACAATAAACTTGACTTGATATATATATATATATATATATATACATATACACATATATATATATATAAAGCGGAGGTCTCTGTGCTCACGCTCATCGTCCGTATGAAGCTTGGCCTTCAGCTTCTCCATCTTCCTCTCGTCTCGAAGCAGCGTCCGGTCCTTCTTCAGCGTGCCCATGCTGTCCTCCTTCTTCTCCTCCGTCAGCTCCTGGATGACGGAGTACTCCTCGTAGTTAGTGATGCCTGGGAGGAAAGAAGAAGAAGAAGAAGGCTTTTTGTTGTTTGTTTGTCCTTTTTCCACATTTTCAATTTTCCTGTCAAACTAACCGGAGCGGCGAAGAGGAAACAAAACAAGGCGGGTGCCCCCCCCCCCTTCCCCCCATTAAAGGGGGGGGGGGGGGGACGGGACGACCCACTTTAAAGCAAACAATCCCTGCCCCCCCCCCCCCCCCCACCCCCCCCTAAAGATGTATGCCAGACACACGTCAACATCCAATTGAGGTTGTTCCTCGCCCAGCGTAATTGGAAATTCACGGCTGAGGGAAACACTTCACAACAAGACCAAGTGTGTGTGCCTGGCACGGATTCTCCTCATCCTATTCAGTTAGGCTATTCTGCTTCACCTCATCCAGCGAACAAGAGGGGGGGGGAGGGGAGAGGAAAGAAATAAGGCGCTTTGACGTTGATAAATAACAGCCACGGAGAGCTACAAACAGAGATATTAAAATATATATAACGAAACGCACACCCCTCGATGCTCTGTCAGTATTTACCGCAACGCCCCGCTGCCGCCGCGCCCGTCAGACGGACCTAGTTAAGAGTCAGGACGTGGCGTGGAATATAATAATGAAGCGTTTGCCGCGGACCTAAAAATACCAGAGAGGATGAATAATTGAACCCGCGCAGGGCGGGGTTGACAAGAATAAATGTGCACCGCGTAGCACGGAGGGGGCGAGGGCGGGGGGGCGGGGGGGGGGGGTGAGAGAGGGGAGAGATGGGAGGAAGGGGGAGAAGCGGGGGGAGTCACTCACCGATCCGGCTGCATATGGTGACGAGCAGCTCGCCGACCGTCTTGGAGTCGTCCACCATGATGGTTTTCACGGCGCCATCCAGCATCTTGATCTTCTGGGGCCGCTGCTTCTTCTTGTACTCCAGGACGTCCTGATGGGAGCAGAAACGCCGCACCAAAACGTGAATACTGGGTGTGAGGATGGGAGGACTTTTTTTTCTCAAAGATGAAGCTCAACAGATAAAAGTGACGTGGATGTAATAGATAAGATAAGATATGTAATGTCTTCTGACCCCGTTCCGGAGCATGTAGTAGTCCAAGGTCCGACCCGACTCCAACCAGATTCCTTTCCTGGGGTCTTCGTCGGACAGGAAGAGGCCGTAGTCGGAGGCTGAATACACAACAACAAGAATCAAGAATCAAGACTTTTACAATCTCCCTATTCCTTCCCGCAGTATGGATTTCCTACAATTTAACACTGTATACTATACTATGTACTATACTATAACAATACTGTACACAATTAAAAGAACAATAACAATGACTGATGGATGATATAAACATAGGTTGAATTCTGCATAAAGCATTTAAAAAGCATTTTAAAGTGTGACGGTGTATGTGATGGTGCAAAAGTATGATGGTGTATGATAGTGTCATGTGATATGGATGACAATGTGATGATAGTGGCAGCACTCCTAGCCGTTCAACAACAACAACCAAACACAACAACCAAACACGGATGAATGCAAATTTTTTTTGTTCACTACTCATCATATGTATGAACTGAATGCATCTGTCAGTCAATGTATTGTTATTTTGATTGTGTATAGTATTGTTATTGTATAGTATAGTATATAGTAGGTAGTATATATATTGTTTATGGTCTAGTTTTGTATAGTATAGTATTGCATAGTTGGGTATAGCAGAGTATAATCTTGTTATTGTAATTCATACTGCTGGAGGAAATGGGGAGTAAGCGTTCCGTTGCAAATTAAAACATTTTGAATCTTGTTCATGAGGAGGTTTTGTCGATTCATGCGTTTTTCCACGGGGGGTAAAAAAACAAAAACACGTGGAGTTTGGCGGAACCCTCGTACCTTGTCCGCTCTGCGCTTCCGGAACCCTCTCTCGGATGATCCGGCAGGCGTCGTACACGGGCGTGGACGGCTCGAACTGCATGGTTTTCACCACGTTGCACTGGCGCACGCAGATCTTGAGTGACAGGGCCACCATTTTGGCGTGTGGTAGATCAGCCGAGCCGAGCCGCACACCTAGGGAACGGCGACAGACACGCCACACGGGAACATCAAACGCAGCTTTTTTTTTCTTTTATTCAATTATTACAGAATTATCATAAAAACACAAAGAGAAGCAAAAAAAGACCAACAAACAAAAAGGTTTTGTTTCAGTACCCAGTGACGTAACCAGAACATATATATTAGTCACTATATATTATTATTATTATTATTATTATTATGTCTCCACACCATATGCCCCAAAAAAAAGACCCGGAGAAGATGAAGCGTTTGAGAGAAGAGCCTTTCAATCAATAGGCCGTCATTTTCATCCCTGGCTGGTTGTAAAGCGAGGAAGGTTAAAGGCCCGTGAAATCAGCGCTTTGCGGTAACGCGTTCGACCCCCGAGTTGGAACAAGGAGAGGGACATGCCGCCGCATCCCTGAAAAGGAAATGAGGGGTCAGCCTACTACGTGTAGCCCGGAATAACAGGAGCAAAAGTCATGACAAGTCCCTGCAATTTGGTCTCTCTCTCTCTCTCTCTCTCTCTCTCTCTCTCTCTCTCTCTCTCTCTCTCTCTCTCTCTCTCTCTCTCTCTCCTCTCCCTCCCCCCCCCCTGCCACCGCGTGTCCAGTGCCTCCAGGCAGCCAGAGCGGGGAGATAAGCCCTCTGGCCCGTGTTGTCACTTTGCGGTAATTGGAGGGAAAATGTATCTAGCGCCTTTAATCTTCTGTGCAAAAAAAGTACAAGAACCACATTGGACTCGGCAGGAGGAGCGGCGAGGATAAACTCCCATTGTTCCAAATCGAACCGTCCACGGCACGCATGGCTGTCAAGCAAGTGATCCTTGGCCTTATCCCCTGGTGGTGTAGTTCTATCGATTGCACCTCGACGTGTGTATCTTTCACAGAAGAGTGTACACGTCGACGCTGACAAAATCGAATAACTTTTAAAGTTGCGACAACACACAACAAAAAAAAACAGAACATCATCGGATCAAAATTGTCACCGCACACGGCTCACGTTTTCGAGAAGATAACGGAGCGTGGCAGAAATAGAGAGACAGCCTGGGGGAGAGTAAAGGTTGAGTGTGTGTGTGTGTGTGTGTGTGTGTGTGTGTGTGTGTGTGTGTGTGTGTGTGTGTGTGTGTGTGTGTGTGGGGGGTGTTTAGCTTTCCACCTGTGTGTGTCGTATGGCCAATAGGGGCCCCATTACATCTGCATCTGTCTCTGTCATTTGGGCACGAAGGGAGATGAACAGTCGGGTCGATGACGGGTTGGAGTGCGGTTTGAAAAAAAACAAAAACCCAAAAAAACCTGCCCTGGGTTGGACAAAGTGTCTTGGCGATAGTCATTAACCTGGAGAGGATTTATGGGCGGTACACGTAGACCAATCCACCGATAAAATATATAGTTTTAATTTGCCTCCTTTAATTTTAACCTAACCGGTGCTGTCAGCGCAATACGTCAACCGTCCATGAATATATTCACACTTTGTGTGTTCATGTCACGAAAAGCGGTGGACGAGATCCCCCCCCCCCCCCTCTCCCCTGAATCGATATATACAGTAAACCTTGTCGTCATTAAAGACTCCACAAGGCTCCACACCGGCGCCAACCCCCGTGTGTGTCAGCAATAGTGGACAACATCCGTTGGGCGATCATTGCACCATTCCCCGTGAAGCTCGAATCATGAATGAGCCGGTCTCCTGGGGCCGGGAAGGAGGAGGGAGGGGGGAGGGGGGGGCCGAGCCCCACCGTTCCACTTGTGACACGGACACTCGCACAATGCAGGGCATCGCCATGGCGCTGCGTGGGCCCTGCTGCTCACAGCCGGCGGGCGGCAGGGAGAGAAACCCCCCCCTGCTGTAGCTGTCTCATCCGCCCTATACCCTCCTGCTGACACGGGCAGCTGGAGACCTCACGCTGGCGCCGCCGGCTTGTTAAGACTAAATAAATAAATAAATAAATGTATGTGTGTGCACACTAGGGGGGTGCATCATTGATTGAGGATGGAAACTATTGAAGAAGTATATATACCGCACATGTGCATTGTCCGCATCAGCACAAGGAAGCAGCCGCGTAACAATCTGCGTAACGCTGTCTCTCGGCTGTACCCGACCGAAGACGGATCAGGTTTCTTTTAAGTGTCGGTTGTGCATAAAAATCGGAATCTTCTTCAAATAAAGTAAGACCCGGCAGTCGTTCAACCGGAGAGGATCATTGTAATCCCCCTGATCTCATGGTGGTGTGAAGGAGCTTTTTGCGTCTTCTACTTCTTGTTCTTCTGCTCGTTCTTCTTCACAGGCTCAACGAAGACGGCTCCTCATTAGCTCAGCCTTCCTTCAAGCATCGCTGGAACCATCTCGCGGCACACAAGTGCGAGTGCGTGTGTGTGTGTGTGTGTGTGTCTGTCTGTGTGTATTTGTGTGTCTGTGTCTGTCTTTCTGTATGTGTACACAAGATAGACAAAACCTTGACTAATGGCTCATCACTGGTCCACCAGAGCACTCCCTGCATTGGATTACATTTGTTTACTACCCGAGACGGTGGGCTACGAGAACGACCACAGAGCACAGCTCAGAGGGCCGTCTGAACGCAGAGGATTCAATTGAGGTCAAGGGAAGGTGGGAGCCATCTGGAAGGGTTACACATCTAATGAAGGAGTGTAATAATAATTATACACAGCAGCAGGGCGGCCTGGAGAGCGAGAGAGAGAGAGAGAGAGAGAGAGAGAGAGAGAGAGAGAGAGAGAGAGAGAGAGAGAGAGAGAGAGGAGAGAGAGAGAGAGAGAGAGAGAGAGAGAGAGAGAGAGAGAGAGAGAGAGAGAGAGAGAGAAACCACTGGTCTGATCACCAGAGCAGTCCGTCACACCACGGCCGAGGCAGACGTGTTCACACAAAGACGTCCGCAGACAGACCCCCCGGGGACCGCGCCTCCCAAAGGGCTTCTGCCAGAGTGCTCCCCACGATGCATGAACATGGGTTCTGGTTAAGAGCAAGACAAATGAGTCCTCATTTTTGTGACTGCAATATTTTGCTGTTTTTAGTTGACGGTTGACGGTGACCTGCTACATGGTTTTCGGGGGGGGGGGGGGGGGGGGGGACGTGCGGGAATAAGCGGACATGCACGAGAGAGAGAGCACAGCGTGCAACCTACGGTCAGCGTGAAAATGTCTGAGCTACATGGCCCGGAAGACACCCGCGGCCACGCTCAGTCCAGCTGGACAGGGGGTAAACAAGCTCTCGCAGCTGCTTTACAGTCTGTCAGTGGAGCAAAGTCACTCTGCTGCAAATTGTTCCTTGTGGTTCCCATTACCGGTACAATGTGATGCATAATTTCAAGGAAAACGCACAACAGTGCTTGTTCCTCTGGAGATTCCTCAATTACGGCTAACAAGAAGACAAACGCAGTATGCACGACGGCGCACTGATGCATATTAAAGTGACTGATTCCTGCAAAGGACAAAAACAGTCCTTAGCCGTGGAGGAAAAGGAATGAAATAATCGAAGATTAGGATAAATAAAAACATTGCGTCTCGCTGAAACTAAACTCAATTCCTTGTCAACAATACATTCTCAAATTAAATGAACAAAATCAACGACCGAAGGGAAGGAGAGATGGAAGGCTATCCCCTAACCGGCAATATTAGTCTATATGCAGTACAATAGCAAACCAGCAACCAGTGTATTTGACAGGACATCAGTTACATGTTTGGAAAAGGGAAAAAGACTAAAGATCCAAACAATCTCTGGTAACATATTGACCGGTAATGAACCCTGGCCAATGACATGAAGCCTTCTACTAAAACAATATTCACTACATGACTAAATGACAGCCAAACCCTCCAAACCTGCCTCCTCCAACACTCTTCACATCTGCATACTAGCTATATTCTAGTTACAGCGACTGACCTTGTAGCGCATCCAAAGTCATCCAAAGCCATCTAAAAGTATTTAAAAAATGGTATAACTATGCACGCCAAACACTGTTAAAATGTTCCGGCATGTATAACCCCGAATAACCCCGAATTGATTGTAATAAATCCCTCCTCATCGGTTCTCTGGGTGGCGGAGCACCGCAGGATGAAAGAGTGTGTTTACTGAAAACATGCTAATGAACTAAATGTCTCCTCTCCTCCGTTGCTTTAATCCTCATCTCCCCTCCTCCCCTCCACCAGGGGAATACGCAGCATTAGCCTCTACTCACACATAGAAGCGTGAGTGGGTTTCCTGCCGGTCCAGACAACGCCCCTGCGGGCCGGTGATAAAGGCTGCCGTGAAAACACACGTGATACGAGCTCGCTGGCCGTTTACCGGTAGACCTAACAGGGGTGGCGGGCCCAGAAACTACAGGTTGGGTTACTCATGTCCATCAGGACGGGGGTAGTATCTGGATCTGAGCCAGGGGAAGTGGCTGGTACACACACACACACACACACACACACACACACACACACACACACATCGCGTTTAAGTGCCTTTGGGCAAGGCACAGAACACAAAGGCGAAAGGGTTCGAGGACACGTTCCGTTGCGTCTCGGGGTAAAGTGAAAACAAACCGACAATCCTCTTCCGTCGTCTCCTTGTTGAATAAGTAAACGGGGGCCGCGATTCGCGATTCTGGCCGTGCAATTTCTCGTGTGGCTGGCCACTAGGAGGAGGAGGAGGGCCGGGGAACACGCCGGGATGAAGTTCAATTATACCTGCACATTGGAGGGAGACGTGGGGGCGCAGCACGCCCCGGGTTTTAATCTAAGGTGTTGATTGGATTCGGCAAAGTCCTTTTCAAGTTATGCACTACATTCATCACACTAACACATACACACACACACACTCACACACACACACACACACACTAACACACACACACACACACACACACACACACACACACACACACACACACACACACACACACACACACACTAACACACACACACGCGCGCGCGCGGAGCAACCCATTATCCATCGCGCTCAAACATCTGAGCGATATGATTGTGGATTTGAAAAGGTAAAGTAACCTACTTGATCCTCTGATCTATCTGCTCATTAGCATACACAGCCTAGCTCATTTGCATATACGGGAGAGAACATTAACATACATCACATGTGCGCATTGATCCTGCCAAAATGTGTACTGCGTGTACTTTTCCTATTAAAATGTTTATGTGGCACATATTTTACTGTGAATTATACAGGAGGGCAAATAAATGCAATCCCCATAATAAGCCATCATCATTACATCAAGGGTTTTGGTGCACACAAACATAATTTCCTCTGTTTGTTATTGCAATAAGTGAATCACTCCTGCCTGCCCATTCGGCTGAAACTGAAGATGTGAACTGCATTATGGACTTATTTTATTTATTAAAACTCTACCCAAAGGCTGTAAATTGCTTGAAATACAAGGCATTGTTAATCGTGTGCATTAAGGTGAAATACTTAATAATAGTGGTCCATTCAATCCAATAATGCCAAGCCCGGGAAATCCCCCAACCAGCCACACATTATGTTGAATAATTATTTAGTTTCTATGAAATGGTACAAATGCACAGCAATTACAAATGGCATTCTTGCCACAAGGAGGAATAGATTAGGCTCTCGTACTTCATGGCTTAATAATCAAGTCATTTGCATGAGTCAACAGCACCCGCAGACGACCCCAAACTCAACTGTTCATCCACATCTGGTAGTGCAGACACTAAATTCATCTTACGTACAAAATCACATATTCTTTTTAGAAAATGCAAATTCTTGAAGATAAAACGGTTGGATGACTTGAAAAAATAAATTGAATATATGGCAGAGCAGAAATAAATATATATCGAAGATGAAATATGTATTAGACTCAAGGGTTTTTTACTGTCCTCCATCCAAAAGCAACAACATATCAGCCAGTCGGAACTGGTGGCTGCGGTCCTGGTTGTGAGATGGCTGCAGATCTGTCTCCCACATGAGACTCTGCCATTAAGGGTTTCTTCACACAGTAATGCCATCTGTGTCTCAACAATATCATTTTACAGAACCTTCTATTCCACCATCTGGCTTCCTTGTGTAGTGCTTCTTATACGTACGTATAAGTGCAAGTTAATCACAGTATAGTTTGATGTAGAAAGTCTAAAGTTTCAGCAAATGCAAAAATGACATTTTTTGCATTTTCCTTGTTTTTCGAAATGATTCACTATATATACAAATCAAATGTATGCGAGCCTATTGTGGACTTAATACAAATAAATACATACTACGCTCATACCAGTAAATGTAATCTATTCATCTATTCATAATTCATCAATTCATTTTAAATGAAGAATTATTTTACATCAACCAAATATCTGCAGATTGGAGCTCATGAATTACTAATAATGTGATTTTAAATGAATCACATGCACCCCGATGTAGGGCTGGGCAATATATGGATATTATATCAACATCATGATGTCGAGACTAGACATCGTCTTTGATTTTGAATATCATAATATCATGATAAGTGTTGTCTTTTCCTGGTTTTAAAGTCTTACCAGACTGTTCTAGCTGTTCTATTATTTGCCTTTATCCACATAGTCATTACATTACTGATGATTATTTATCAAAAATACAAAATTATACAAAAATAGTCCTTTGCAATGTGATTATGTGACATATGTATTGAATGACCAGAAAAGATGCTACATTGTACATGTATATCGTTGTCGAGATATTAAGCGACCTGTATACGGATGGAAGATGTTTGGCCATCATCATTAAGATCCCTACAGCTCCTCTAGAAGATCAATCACAAGGGCGCCAACCCTTGTGTCCAGATGCCCTGTTTGTGGACACACACACACACACACACACACACACACACACACACACACACACACACGCGCACACACACACACACACACGTGCACACACACACACACACACACACACGCGCACACACACACACACACACACACACACAATGCGCACAAGTCGGCTCAGATTTAAAAGTTGAGCTCCAACTTGTGGAGTTTTGCAGAGAGGGTTCTCTGGAGACTTCTGGGGATAACAAGCTCCACGAAATACTGAGGCATGACATTTGATTTGTTTGTGCATTGTGAAAATGTGTGCAGCCTACATCTTGCCCCCGGCAGTGGAACAACAATTTAAATGGGCTGTACGTGTACCATCAAACTTTTTTTCCCCCAACAGACTTTCTCTGGGTGTGAGTTTTTCAGCGGACACCGAAAAGTGTGACTAAAAGTGAGATAATCAGCTGCGGGATTGTGTCAGTGTTCATGAGACGTGTTGGAAAATACAGACTGGGCCGGAACACAAGATCATCCTCAATATATTCGCAGATGTCTTGGTAACCAACGGTATTGTGGCCATCGTGCATTATTAATATCATCTTCAAGATAAAAAAGAAAATGTCCACCGTTCCCCGTTGGCTTGTGTACCCACTGCCATCATTTGAAAGTCTAAGTCCCTGTAACTGCAATTAGAATTATAATATCAATGAAATGAATTAGGTCTATAATGTATATATCAAGTGTGTGGGATCAGTATCCGTAGAGCAGACCACCGCATCTGCAGCGCAGCTGTAGATGATTCCAGGTTCCAGGTTTACGTATCTGCGTCTCATCAAAAAATGAAACAGAAACATCCGATGAGGTTCTTTCATGCCACTCTGACAACATGGGGGCGAGCCAGCAGTAGAGCAGGCATATTTACCCTGTCGAAAAGATAAATATTTGTATCCATTAAGGCATTATGTTCGGGAGACAATGAGATTATTCTGTGAAAGTGAAATCAAATTACAGACAATGCTCTCTCAGCCATATCCTGGAAACCAGGAGGTGGGCAGAGCACGAAGACGCCGTTTGTGTTCCATCTTTGTCACGCCGTTATCCCGTCCATTTCTCTTCTCTATTTACCTAACCAGCGCACACCCTTTTCATTGAATTATCCTCTTTTGTATGTGCTATTCAAAGTCCATTGAAATCCTTTCATGTGGTTGTTTTCTATTCCCCGACGACGAGAGACGTCAGAAAGCCTTTGCTTTAGTTTGAACACAAAACCCCAGCTTGGAAAGCCACCACTGAGTCCTGTGTCACACAAGCAACACGAACCCCATGTGCCACCATCTCCTGTCACTCAGGAGAATGCAATTAAGCCACAATATTTTTCGAACACAAGATAGATGAATCGAATGGAGCATTTACAACACACACACAGTGACACACACACACACACACACACACGCGCACACACACACACACACACACGCGCACACACACACACACACGCGCACACACACACACACACACACACACACACACTAGACCCCCACGGTAACATGTTTTTCATGCCCATCCATAGTCATTATGGATGATCCTGCAGTGGGCTGTAAGCAGCAGCACTAAACAGCACGCTCATAGCTCACACAGCACCCACATCAATCCCGCCTTGAGCGTCACGTCTTGTAAATCAGGTGACCGCAATCTCCTGCCCGTGCAGTCAGTCTCTCTCTCTCTCTCTCTCTCTCTCTCTCTCTCTCTCTCTCTCTCTCTCTCTCTCTCTCTCTCTCTCTCTCTCTCTCTCTCTCTCTCTCTCTCTCTCTCTCTCTCTCGCCCCAGCGCTCCTGAGCCACACTCTACACAGGGCTATACATGCAACCCTTAGCCCTCTGCAGTCTGGACTGCCTCTTTCTACCGCCGGCACGCCGACGACTGTATGAAGAGCAGCCAAACGGGACGTACCCTGGCTGCCCTCCGAGGGGATCCGGGGGGACCCTTGTGGATCGAACAATCACATAATTCATAATTCATAAGAAAAAAAAACATTTTTAAAAATCGACTTTTGGCTTTCCAAACACAGGCTTTTTCTCTACTTCTTCTTTTTTTGCCACTCCCAAGAAAAAACGATGGCAGATATATTTTAGCAGCTAAGCATCACATCAAATGTGCAGCTCCTTGTGATTTCTTGCGAAAACAGAGAGCTGTGCTGGATGTGACGGATCTTTCTGCCGGCTCAGTGACACCTGGCAGCACATCTATTATTGAAGTGTGTGTGTGTGTGTGTGTGTGTGTGCGTGTGCGGCGCAGGAAGGAACCACCAAACTCTCTCCCGGCGGAGCGTCGGAGGAGAGGTTCAGGGAGAGGCCGTGCCCGCTGGCCTGTTCATTCCCCGGTCGGTGAACCCTGCTCACGGTCCCCATGGCTGCTGACTTCATGCTCCTCCCCTCCCTCCTCCCCTCCCTCCTCCCCCATTTCCCGGACTTATAAGGCTGGACGGCGGCCTCAGCCAAGGCCTCCCTCCCGCTGCCCTTCGCCATTTCAAGGTCGGCCTCGTGGAGAATTAGTAACCTTTCGAAAAGGTCACGCGCAAAAAAAGGTCAGAGATGGCTTTCGTGATTTTTTTTTTGAGTGAACTATTTGGATTTACCAACAGGGTTTCCTTCAAGGGCTGACCACACCTTATTTTTTCATTTTCAAAATGCCAAATGGCAACCAGTGGTGTCAAAGTGCAAATGAATTGGCAGTGAAATGTCACTTGGAAAAACATTTTTTTTCTTTGAAGCTAGAATTTTCGGGAAGAAATTCTGCACTAAAACAGGCACACGGCGTTAACTGTTAAGAGACAGCGGGGCGGTCGATACAACTGTGTTGCCATCTTTCATCGAGGTACGCCCGGGGAAACATGTCGTCCGTCGCCTGCAAACGCAAACCGTCAGCAGCCGAGCGAATTAGTCCTAAAACAGCTTTAATGGAGCCGACGTCATAGCGGAATCACGCTCTCTTGTCAAGCAGACAATTCATCATTAGAAGCCGGCTGGCGTGTTTTACATAAATAACAAAGATAGCGACAGAGTTACGGGGGTGGGGGGGGGGGGGGGGGACGTATTCAGCGCACGTGAATGCACAGGCTAGGGGGGGGGGTTGAACGGTGGCCAGTGAAATCTCAGCGCCATAACTCTCTGAACGGCAGACGTTCACTGCAGCCTCGTACCTTTTCCTTTTAAGGCCGTTTGAAGGACGACCGCGCTCTCAGACACCTACAAGGCTTCAAGCTAAAGTAGTAACAGATCACCTAAAACAAAACCACTATGAATGTAATGTAATGTAACAGATACACCTACCGTATCAGTTACAGTATACAGTTGGTACAGTCCACTGGGTCGGCCGGTAGACAGATCCGGTCGTCATACAGTACATCTGGGTGGATGTACGCTCCCCGCTGTGTGATGGCACTTTGTCAATCACAATTTAAAATCACATTAAAATGTTTGAAACGGCTTGTGATGGCTCGTCACACTCACAGCTGGTGGTGGAATAGGGGCCCTTTAGTTGTATCATCGCAAAGCTAGTTGGCTACAGCACAAAATTCTCCTAGCAAAGAGGTAGCCCACGGTTTATCATATCACCAGACACCAGGCTAAAGAGATAGCGCTAATGCAGGACTTTTTCCATGCCCTTAATTAGCAGCCCGAGAGCGAGTACCCACTCTAAAATGATTCATCATTAGCCAAAAGGTGAGCCGTGACGTGATAGGCCAAATTAGGCCACAACCACATTGCCTTTAACAACACATCACAGGGTTACTCCCCAGCATGAGGCTTTAGAGACCCTTTTGCAAGAATTTCTCCCCAAAAGCTGGTCCAGATGTGACAGATGTACATATTGGATATTAAGAGACTCCACACTACTCTACACACTCTAGTTGATTGTAGTCCTGTCTCTAATGGGTGCCTCTCCTGTACATAGGCTTTGGGTAAACAAAATGTCCTAAGCCCTTGCATGCATGCATGCATGCATGCATGTGAAACAATGGCGTTTGGCATTTTCTAAACAGAATGCGTCTTACGTCTACTCCCTGGGGATCCCTTTTTGCTCTCTGCTGTGTGTATACAAGTTTGCTTTTGTCTTTGTACATAAAAAATACTGGCCTGGATACAGCTGTGTGTAAATCACACATCTTAACATTCCTTGTGTCATCAAACTGAAGTCCCTTTAAGGTCATTTCCCCCTCCCTATTCCGCATGGTTCTCGTTATGACACTCACACTCCTAGTTTAGATCTGTTTCAACACAACGCTGTCGCCTCGGAGAACGGCCCGAGATACACGGTGAGCAAAACCTGGCGGATGTCGGACCATAAAGCCAGAGGGGGGGGTTGGTGGTGGTGGTGGTGGCTCGCTGCTCGTATATCTCCCATGTGACTCCCATGTGACTCCCATGTGATGCGGGTGCGTGAGGCGGAGGGAGGGGAGGGGAAGGGAAGCATTACAACTATGAAAGCCCCCTCCCTCCCTCCCTCCCTCCCTCCTGCTCAGGCCAGCCCCTGTATCTTCCGGACATGCATCCCAATAAAAAAGACAAGGATAGGATTACGAGCGATGCACGCGCACACACACACACACACACACACACACACACACACACACACACACACACACACACACACACACACACACACACACACACACACACACACACACACACACACACACACAATGCTGCCACACTATCGTTGTGTGCTGCCACATCTGCTGGTTGCCATGACAACCTCGTTTCAGGAACCAATTTTTTCCCCTAAGCCACGAATGGGTGAATGAATGAGGTCTATGTCTGTGTGTGTGTGTGAAAGAGTATGACACACATACATATATTTAGATGCTCATTCTAAAAAAAAAAAGAAAAATGGTGAGGCTTGGCTTAGGCCGATCTAGGCCGTTCCAAAGTAGTAAACCAAAAAATCCCCATGCATGGCAAAAGACACTCAATGCAATCGCTGGGTCGTGATTTGGGTATTTTCCGTCCAATAGCTGCCTGGCTCGCCTTGAGATCTGGAGAGTTGCATCGGAGCATGCTCACGGGACAACTTTGCTTCTCACCGTATAAGTGATTCCTTGATCATTTTGAGTCATGAGACCGTGAACCCCCATGGACCACCATCTCCAACCATACAGAGGCATACAAATAAGACAATATACATAAAACCACCGTGCGTTAGAAGTCACAAACACGAGGATGCCTACTTGAAACTACAGCTGAAAGTATTCAGGTGTATATATTGAGTGACATACACCCGAAATATATCCACAATCAAAACCATGTACATGGTTCAGCCAAAATGAAGCCCATATTACATACGTGTATTATTATGTATTATTATGTATTTATTATAGGCCTATTATTGATCAGCAAGAACACATTAAGTTCAAATGATTGCACTGAGAGGGGCATGTTTGGTAGATGATAGGGGGGACCCTATGATTACAAGCTGGCCATTATGACAGCATGGGTGACTCTGTACAAACACGACGACCCACGAGAAGCCACCATGAGTGGGCGGGGTCCCGCCAGAGGCCAGAGGAAGCCGGCCACCGGGCCAGGCCACTCCCCCCCCCCCCTCCCCCATCTCTCTTTAACCTGATTACGCTAATAGGGTTATAGAAGCGGTTGACTCCACAGCATCAAACAGACAGACACACACACAGACACCCACACACACAACACACAACACACACAACACGCACAACATACACACAACAACAAGGGCTGCTTGGCTTCCTCAGTTACTCGCTCAGAGGGCTCTTGCTGGTCCGATGCTGAATGGGAAAGCGCTTTGTCAGCCTCAGATCTCGCGCATATCCTCATTGGCTCATTAGCCGCCGCTGTCCACTGGGGACAGTTCAACGGATGAGGAGGTTAAAGAGGCCAGTTACTTAGTTTAACATGGGTAGGTACTAGTAGGGCTGGCCAAAACTCAATCTTGTGTAAAGAGTCTATAAAAAATATCTATATATATATAATAACCACACGGTAAAGCCTATTGTTGTATCCTCCTGGATACGCGATGAGATGTTTGCTAAATAATCATCAGTAATGTGGATTGTATTGACATGAAGTGAGTAAAGGCAAATAATAGCTTCAGCTATAACAGCCTGGTAAGTTCAGAGAATGACATCACTGTACTAGAACGCAGGTTTTTTAAAACACTTTTTTAAACACTTATGCCATATCATGATATATCACGATATCGATATAATATTAAATAATATGATATATAATATATAGTAAGAGTATGTAGGACAATATATAACGTTGCCTTGAGTAGGTTGGGCAAAGGCATACTTCAGTCAGCTTACAGCAGCTCGCCAAAGCTCTGTTGGAAAGTAGAGCGAGAGTTGTGAATTATTTGTTACTCGTATAATTTTTTAAGAAACTTGTATATTGATGTGTGACCTTCATAAATAAGAAAGCCCACAAGCACGGAACAGGGCAGAGATTTCTCGAAAAATATATATCTGAACCAAAGAGGCTCTATGGTCGAAATATTTTGTGAAGAACGAACACTATAGTTTGGTTTTGTGCATTGATTTGGTTTTTCAATAACATCGTTTACCAGTGGAGGAATCAATAGAAAGGAGAGAGAGCAGCTTCTCGTGTAATAGACGTATGTACCCCGGTGGATATGTTAGCGGAGAGTCACACCTCAACATCTATACTGCTGCTGCAGCAGCAGCTCATAAAACCCACCGTTCTCTTTAAAAATATATAGGTGTTAGTGACAGAAGAACAGCTTCCACAAACGCATCTCTGGAGCAGTGAGAATGATGGCTGGGTTTTAGCCCGAGACAAGCAGCGCATCCTTCGATCGGCGGCAGTATAGCTCAGGAGGTAGAGCGGTCGCCTCACACAAACGGAAGGTTGCTGGTTCGATCCCCGCCTCCCTCCTCCTAGCAAAAACTGTCAAGGTGTCCTTGAGCAAGACACCCTAACTGCTCCTGACGTGCCGGCTGTCTCCTTGCACGGCTGACT
Organism: Muraenolepis orangiensis; assembly: GCA_027704905.1. NCBI lineage: Eukaryota > Metazoa > Chordata > Actinopteri > Gadiformes > Muraenolepididae > Muraenolepis > Muraenolepis orangiensis. Next base: position 4,101,821 of record CM051010.1, on the reverse strand, counting down.
CCGCCGTCGGTGGTTGAATGTGTGTATGAATGGGGTGAATGAGAAGCGTGACTTGTAAAGCGCTTTGAATGTCCACACTGGTTAGAAAAGAGCTATATAAATGCAGTCCATTTATATGGCCCACGCCATTTATAGACGTAGGGTTGTGGAACCCTTATGGCCGTGATGTAGGGAACATCCCCAGAGGTGGCTCTCTGACACAGCCTGGCCTTGACAGATGCTCTCAACATCGGCCGTGCGACTTTAGTGTTTACCCCACCGCCCTTTTAATCAAGCGTATACTTTATATATTGGCAACAATAATAGTGTCCTTTTAATTTCTCATACGGTCTTAAAAAAATGACCGTTTTAATGTGATTTACCTTGAGTAGAGAAGAGCTTCTCTCTGAGCTTCTCTGAAAGTGGTTTAAATGAGATTCGGGCACATGTGACACTGCATCTGGAGGATAGCCCAAATGAAGCCCAAATGAAGCCCAAATGAAGCCCAAATGAAGCCCCGCTGAGATAAAAGATCCTTTTGTTTCAGTTGATGACACGGTTAAGGCAATCATTTACTCCATGGCATTTATTCCTCTGAGTTCGGCAGAGGATGAAACGCCTCTCGTATCCATTCACATAGTCAAGTCTTTTTCTTTGAATATTCATTCCAATTTCTCAGACGGTTTCTACTGTATTAAGGCCCATCTATTGTAGGCCTTTCCACTGTTTTGCCACTGTATTGTTAATGTTAACACATACATAATTGACACATTGCTAAATAAACTAAACACAATTGACACCTTTTCAACTCCCCTATATATAGCGCATGGTCATATGGTGGCTCACAACACAAATGCAAAATCGAGGACATTCTGTATAACCGGCGTCTACCCATGGAAACGTTCACAGCCAACTCGGTGATTAATGCATGACCCGCAGCTACACTGCGCTGTGCTTATAGCAGACAGTCTCGCATACATGGTAATAATCAAGGGTTAGGGGTTGGGGTTAACCCAGCCGCACCGCTGCAAACTCGCATCAACATGAACAACCTGAATGGCGTCCGTTCTTCACACAGTCCTGAAAAAGCAGACGGTCTCCTGTCGTAGTGTGGCAGAAAACGCTTCTGAAGTAGGTCGCAGCGGAAGAGCACACCGTGCGTGGATGGCAGAACATCTGAAGCGTCTAGAAGACACTACTACGGGGTTTATTTCAACCTTGTGGTGTCACAACACCAGGGCTACTGACGTGGTAGGGAACACTTTGAAGCCTATGTTTGGGTGCACTCTTTAGTCTACCTCATGTCTCCATTCTGGAGGTCTATTAGAGACTAAAATAGCCTACATTGAATGTAGGATTTAGGCCATATTGTATATATATTCTTCGTCGCGATGTCCCAATGTTAGGTCGGCAGGTATCTGAGCCATGCCCTGAAGTCTGTTAATTGACTAAATTAATTGTGCTAACATAGCACAACACATTAAAGCCAATATTTTTCAAGCTGACACAGGATTGCAATTAGTAAAGTGGGGGGGGGATTCAGTCACACAGCCCCAGACTTTACACATGAAACGCAAACAATGAAGCAGAGCCTCAGAAATCAATAGATAGAATGTATACTAATTCCTAACAGAATTGCTCACGTTCATTAAGGTTCACTGTTCATGAATTTCATTCAATACTTTTTGCTAAATAACACAACCGGTGTATGTTACAAATGTTGACAAGAAAGATTTACACAAAATAAGCAGTACGATAAGCACAATTGATACCAAAAGAAGGATTTAACATGAAAAATCTGGTTTTAGTTCCACTGAAACGTTAATTTATGTTCCACCAGCCAATATATCCAAGTTCCATATCTAGGATATAAGAAAGCGCTATCCTACAGTAGCATTCCTGTATCGTTAACGCGCCACTATTTCATATTCAAAACAAGCAACAAATTGTATTGCGACATACTGTAATGAAAATGGTGAGATTGTATTAGGTACTTTTTGCATTATTACAAAACACTTTATGGATTTCTGTCTAATCCAAAGATATCCAAGATGCATTGGCCTCAATCCAGCTAGTGAGTCAACCCTCCACACGGCTCAAGCAGACATACACCCTGGAAACATGATGTATTCACAGGCAAAATATGAGTGGGTGTATAAGGCCAAGCCAATATAGTGCTATGAAAATAGCAAGTAGGCCTACAGAGAAAGATGATATAACGGAAATACCTGGCTGAATCAAAATCAATACATTGTTACCTTGTGTCGACATCAATATGAGAAGCAATATTTTAATGTGAATGTGAGCATATCACTGCCACAGGAAACGATCATTAATAATGGATGACTAAGAAGTCACTGCTCATTTCACAAGTCTTAAACGGTCTAATAAGATCTGAAAATGTGGTCATTTTATTGCAATGAAGGCCAGGAAATGACATCCATAATGTTATGAAAAGCAGATTGGATCTCATTACAATAGTTTTGTTATTATTGTTATTATTAGAAACTGCATATTATAAACTCCAGTGGCAATATTTATTATTATTACTTTTAGATTATTTTACACTAGCGCAGCATATGCTCATGACAGAACATACGCAGTCTAAACGGCCTCTATTAAAAAAACACAAGTTGAAAACACAATGTACTTCACATAGCATAGCATAGAAAAATGAAAATGTCATAAAACCGCGGGGATTCAATATTAAAGATTCAAGAGTCAAGATGTTAAATTGCCATTTTGCCACCAGTCCAATGGAGTGCCTACTCCCCATACAGACAGACCCCAGAACGGTCAACAAGGTTTTTGGTTTAGCTTATTGCACAGATGCCGCCACATGGACTCCCTCCGCCGGCAACAGTTATTATTAACAGCCGACATGCGTGCGTCTCCACTTCTTCCACAATAAACCCCGACTCATCCGCTGCCACTGTGCAACATCTGACAGGGACGGTATCAACAGATTTCACTGACAGCGGGGGGGAGGGAAGGGGGGGAGGGAAGGGGGGGAGGGAGGAGAGAACCGAGCGGTTGACAAGAACCGCCGTCCTGCACATCTTAGCTGTGGCCAACAAGACGGAGGCCGTGCTTCAAAAGGACCTAGGGAGATTAAAATCTTGGGAGATGTGCATACCGTGCACATCTCCAATGTTCTGGACACGCCCCCCCCCCTCCCCCCAACACACACACACAGGCCCCCTGCCCAATCAAGTCGGCCACAGAACATGGCAGACACACAGAGAGAGAGAGAGAGAGAGAGAGAGAGAGAGAGAGAGAGAGAGAGAGAGAGAGAGAGAGAGAGAGAGAGAGAGAGAGAGAGAGAGAGAGAGAGAGAGAGAGAGAGGCAGGCAGGCAGGCAGGCAGGAAATGAAATCAATGCTGTCTCTCATTACGGGGCGTCACTTCATTAGTATGGGCGCTACAGATGTAGCAATAAATCTGATTTATGAAAGGAGCGACAATGAAAGCACCGCCGAGAGACAGGGGAATTCATTCAGCCAGCCCAGGATGACAGGGGCACTAAACGTGCCCCCCCCCCCCCCCCCGTTCCTACGTAGACAAAAACTTGGTTCTGCCGTTTGCAAACGTTTGGACTTGGTGCACAAGGAGACAAGGAGGACAGGTTCCATGCGGCATCTTCTCAACCAGTCTCCCCATAGCCCCAAAGACCCCCATTTTTGACTAAAAGTAACCGATTTTCTAATTAGAAGCAACCGATAAGCTAAGCGGCAAAAAAAAAGAAGAAGAAGAAGAAGAAGAAAAACAAATCAATTAGGCTATCATTCTAAAAGGGTGCTTAGGAAAGGCCGGGGCGCATTATGGGGATTGGTGGCTTGCCCGGGTATTTCCCCACTATCGTCGTAGTGGGGGACACGTGGACGAACACACGGACATCTTTGGACACAGGCACAACACACAACGGTCGTCGTCATTACAGATTTTCTGTCACCGGTCGCCTGCCAAAGACCACAGCGGGGATGACGACGCCGCATGGCGCCACGGGGAAGTCATCATCACAATCAAGTAACGCGCCTAAAGGTCATCGGCGGACTTTTCTTAACAGAGGTCTTATTTAATTAACGAGGCGTGTGCGGCGGTGGCGGTGGCGGTGGCGGTGGCGGTGGCGGTGGCGGTGGCGGTGGCGGTGGAGGGGTACATCTGGGGACCAGCTGTCGTCTGATTGAGCCACCCAGGCGTTAGGAGGTGAGATGTGTCATCTCAGCCGAGCTATATAGTACGGACATGCCTTGGGGAGACACTTGGGATGGACTGAGACAGACGGGTCCGCCCTTTATGATAGACAAGAGATTGGCACAGAATCCAACCCGCCGTTCCCGAGAGAGAAAAAAAGAAAAGAAAAAAAATAGAAAGAGAGATTCTTCTAAATACATTAGTTGTGCCTGTCCATGGGAAAAGGGGGGGGGGTGTAATGAAATTAGCTCAACCTTCATGGACCAAAGAGGGTTGGGGTAGGAAGACTGGAGGCGCAGGCTTGGTGATTGAAAAAAAAAAAAAAAAGGATGGGCAGAAACTGTGTTTAGATTGAGAAAGGTCAAAATAAGTTCAAAAAGATTCATGGCTGAAATGCAGCAGCTTGCACACACACACACACACACACACACGCACACACTCCAAAAAGGCCAGAATCTCGACATGGTGGTGAGTGCTAGTGTAACCTTTGACCTTTAGGCTGGCCCGTCAAGTAGGCTGTTATATGTGTTATATTACACCATCAGCGTCCTGCAAACTAGTAACATCCTCCTGGGTGTGCAGCCAGTCACAGTGGGTGGTCTGCCAACCTCCATTACCTCACAGTCCATCCGTCACCTGTGTGAGATGAAAAATGAGGACCTAATAGGGACACGGGCGGCTGGCTTTCTGGTTGTGAGCCAAGCAGAGCGAGGGAGCAAGAGAAGATCACGGTGTCATTCTTAACGTAGACAAGACACTTCCAAGTCAAGTCAATACAATTCTGTTTTGTTGAGCAACATGATGTGCAATTAAAAACGGGATTGTGGTGTATTTCATATGCTTATTCCTGGATCACAGGAGCCTGAAGCCAATCTTGTGCACGCGCGCACACACGCACACACGCACACACGCACACACGCACACACACACACACCTAACCACAACAAGGGCAATTGAGGGTATCCAATTATCTTAACATGCATGTTTTGAGTGATGGGAGGGGAGATGAGTACCCAGAGGAACCCACACAGGTTCCCAATAGGAGAAAAAACACAAGATCACTGCATTTATCAACTAAACATTGCTTGATAAACAGATGATCAGTTCTACAGTTTCCTATCTATGCTTGGCTACCTTGCCTGAAATAGGTTTTATTGCTAGAAGAACTCGGTAGGTTTCCCATGAATGAAAAACCCGGTAACTGCAAGCTCGAGTGAGTCACTGGTATTCTGTAACCATTGAAACAAAATGAAGGTCACAAATGGTTAGCTTACATTGGGGAGACAAGAAGACATACCGTCGCATAATCACATGGATTATGCCATCTTGATATGATACGATATCATCGTTGACTGGACTTTTACGGAATAGTGAAGCGGTTCGGGCGTTAGCTGTCCGTAGCCTTACCAGGCGTCCTGAGCGAGATGCCTAGCCCTGTAGCCCTGTAGCCCTGTAGGCCTACTTCCTAAAGAAATGTATCTGTAGGCCCATTTGGATAGACTTGATTTGGCAATACAGTAATTTGTGTACAGCTAGTACCTCTACCCTCTCGTATTTGATCTTCTACCAAGGAGAGGTCAGATAGTAGCTTTCTGACTCCTCATACCCCAATGTGCAAAACAGATTTCCTGAAAAAAGCTATCTAGCCGTTGCTATGAACAGGATCAAAGTCGAATGTGGACGGATTAGGTCTAAATCCAGGGTTCTCCGTTGCATGTCCAGAGATCACCCAGCATTACCCTGCATTCAATGTCACCAACAGCAGTCCGAGCTCTGCTGTCGGATGGGAGTCGTGAGTGGTGGTGGTGGGGGCGGGGGGGTGGTGGTGGTGGTGGTGGGGGCGGGGGTGGTGGTGGTGATGGTGGTGGTGGTGGTGGTGGTGGTGGTGGTGGTGGTGGGTGGGGGTGGGTGGTGGTGGGGGTGGTGGTGGTGGTGGTGGTGGGGGGGTGGGGGTGGGGGTGGTGGTGGGGGTGGGGGTGGGGGTGGTGGTGGTGGTGGTGACGGCGGCGGTAGTGGAGAGATGAGAGATTAGATTGAGCCCGGCCAGAGCCAAGCTGTGAATTACTCAACGTCATTCCCGTTGGCTCGAAGGGAAAGTAAAGTAATGAGCCGGGTTTCGTAACCTCTGTCGTGTGCTGTTGAGTCAGCCGAGCGGCACAGCGTGCCAATTAAGCACCGAGGGGCCTTGTATGAGTTTCCCTCATCCATTCTTAGATCCAGAAATGCTATAATGCCGTAATGTTACAGCGGTGATGCATATCAGCGGTCACAACACATATTGTAACGGCGAGAACTTAAAATCAGTCCATCTCTCGGAGAAACGAAACAAAAAACCCACAGCGAGCCAAAAGAGCGACCCAACGGTGTAATCCTATCTCCCTTCGCCAGGGGTAACCGGAGAACCTCTGCGCCCTCGAGACAAGGTCACCACCGCTGATGAGCTGAAAACACCGGGCCAGAGGAACACCGGCTGGCGCGGCCATGCCTCCCGCTGCATCTTCCTTACGCGCTGCCACCAGTCGGACATGGAGTGATTCAGGCCAGAATCTGTCAGGGCAATCCACATTCTCACCCAATCTCTCCAGCACTGAGAGAGTGGGACAGAGGGACGGAGGGAGGGAGGGAGGGAGGGAGGGAGGGAGGGAGGGAGGGAGGGAGGGAGGGAGGGAGGTGGTGGGGTTGGGGGTTTGGAGAGCTTTGAAATGTTGCTCGCTCAGCAACCCCAGTGACATGCAGAGAATCAGAGCAGAGGACAGCATTAATTTGCTCGCCAGGCAGCCGCGGAAGCAACCCTGAGGCTGCCGTATACTCCGAAAAAGCCTGTACCTGGACCCAGATAACCTTGACGCAAATGCAGGGGTTTCTCCATTCAGTCTGTAAATAAAACAGCAGCATACCTCAACGAGGTCCTGTTGTTGGCTCGATGTGTTGCATTGTCATCTGACCTCTGTTCCAATGCACTCCTGCTCTGCTCTCCCACACTGCTAAAGGTGGCTAAGCCTCCTTAACTCTGGACTTTTTCCTATTACAGGCAGTAAACAATGGCCGCTTTCTTATTCCCCCCCCACCCACTCCCCCACAACTACACACTACTACGACTACTACTCCACGGGTCTATTTAAGAAATGCTAAGAAAGCGGTATCGAGCAATGCTAGCCTAGTACACGTCGATATTGCGGATCTGTAGAAAGTGGGTACATAGCAATGCTCTCTCTCTGCCCCGCCATCATTGACCTCTGGCCCCCGCGGGGTCCAGAGGGACTGGCTGCCAGGGAGGAGCACTCCCGGCACGCTGAGAGAGCAGGCCAGGGTAATCAACACAGCCTGACGAGAGCCGTCCACTAATGCCTCTAATGTGCTCCCATTGTGACGTGGGTCCACAGAAAAACACACTTACGCAGCGTGAGGGCACTAAAACGTGTGGATATTGGCATTATGACAGCAGGCTAAATATTGTTGGGGATTTTGGGTATTAAGAGCTTTTGACTGAGTCCATCATATCCATTATTAATGATTGATGACTTCCTAATTGCTTTAAACACTACCAAAATGTTTCGTTATTTTATCAACAAAGAGGTATTGGTTCAAAACGCATGATAGTATAGTCTATTGTACAGCTGACAATACGGGCGTGCATGTGTCTAAGATGAGACACGACATGAGAGTGAATGCTTTTCATTTGCTTGTGGTCAAAACGTATAAATTATAACCACATTTCTAGTGCAGTGTGGATGGATGAATATAGGAATATGGAGTCAGAATGCATTTGTCACTTGTTGGTGGTCATTTGCATGTCATGGAGGCCAATCGCCAGTGACATCATGGAAAACCTGGCATGACTCCCCTTAATGTATTCAACACTAGATACCCGTGTTCCCACACTGCCCAAAACCACTTCCTGCCTTTCACCTTCCTAAAAGTCTAGGAAGACACCATGTAGGCCTAGACGGATAGGAGCGAATCAAAATGGATGCCAGCCCAATCTGAGATTTGAATGGGTGCTATGGAAAACGTGCAAAAGTAGTGCACATGGTTATTTACATGCTGAGCAGGGAAGGGAAATCCGATCATTGGCTGTCACTGGGAACACACAACCTAATGTGCCTCAGGGTCAGGTGAGACGTCAGTCGTGTTTCAGTCGGGTTGGATCTAGATACCAAGTCTGAACTGAGCACCAGTATTTCAAAAGAGCAGCACAGCCAATTATATTAAGTGTACGTGATTATGCCTGTGAATTCAGGTGATATTTTCAACGGTTTGGTAAGTTAATAAACGAGTACATCAAGTTATTAGTGACACGATGATTGAAGAAAAGGATCAATCCAGGTGAAGCCGTCAATCCAGGTGAACGAAAGGCTATGCCTGCTGCCTACCGGTGGTCTATGAATGGCACTGTCCTTGTGTAAATCTGCTATTACCATTCTAGTAATAAATGCATTCGGGCATGGTTAGTGCACAGTATTAACCACTAGAAACAACACTAAACAATCGGTCCACGTATATACAAACTGCATAAACCCATTCGAATAAAATAAGTATTCTATTTCAAGAAGAGTTTGGGCATCCCCTGATCTTGTAAATGAATATATTCAACTGTAGGCTGCCCCCCAAGAAACGTTAATCTGTATTTATTTGACATTAATTCACATCTGGTGAGGTCATCAAAGCCTTAATACCATTATGCACCATCTTCTACTCAATACTGGGACCCAACACGGGTATCATGTCTTGTGCATTGTGTATAACAATGACCAATGGTGCAGCTGGCTCAGACTTCCTTCACCATTTGACCTCCAGATGAGCAGGCCTGCTGGGCTACCACACCATTTTCTGTCCTATAAGCCACACGATGGTGCATTAAGGTGACCTACTTCTGGATTATCCCTCAGACCCAGAGCCCCACGGGCCACCGTGCTGAGGGCCACCATATCTCAGCATCACAATAGCTAGGATGCCACCATCCTCAGCAGTGGTAGCATTATGCTACACACTGGCAGATGCCTTCGCTAGCGCCTTATTCAGCCAAATACTTCCCTTTGGCAAACAGATGGATTTGTAGCCGTAAGACATTAAAGAAAAGGGATAGATTGAAAAAAATGGAAGAACCCTTCTATTTCATTATATCTATCTCTTTTTTTTTCTTCAGAACAAGCATGTGGGATAAACGTTTAGAAAAAGGCAAATGCAAAACCATGTGCAACAAGAACAGATGTGAAATAATAGCGTTAAGATTGGCATATCCATTGCCTCCTCTACTGTAGCTATGATATGATATAATAAGACAAATATTACACATTGAAACACTATAGCCTGTGCGTCAATAACATCTGACGATATAATGGTCTCTGCTTGCCTCCAGAACAGTCCTAAAATGATCTTCAATCGACATTGAACCAATGAAATGTAAGTGTCCAGTTGGTGGCTATAGATTGATCTGGTCATTTGCTTTGTACTAGGCTGCAAGATTGTGTTGCAGTTACACCTTTCGGCAGGAAGGAAAGGTACACCTTTCGGCAGAAAGAAAATGATGAATATGCATATATTATTCTTCTTCTTCTTCACATTATGATGTTACAAATTATTGTGAATGACAATGGGGAAGGGGGGGGGGGATCACATGTTCAGCCGCTACTGGTCTCTATGGAGAATAACTGGGAGGCGAGGTCCGATCGCGCTGCGATCACAAAGATACTGATAATATACATAGGGGAAGATCGGTTTCACCGGTAAACACAGCATGAAAGACCCCAGGCTATAGGCACGCACAAACACACACACATACACACAATTATGAAATCTAACTTCTCATCTGTCCAAATTAACATTTCTTGGAGAATCCCCATCCCAACAGACTGTGATGGTTGATGATGGTAACTGAAACAGCGGTGTGGACATTCGAGCACTTTCTCATGAACAGCAGGGACACAAAGCAAAGGCAAGGACATTTGTTAGGAATATGTTTGCGATGAATCGAGTTACAGTTCTGAGGCAGCTTCTATTTTTTTTGTTGGCTTTTACATGGGAGATTGTTTTTTTCCCCCCCCTGAATCCCAAGAGTACGATCAGGTCTCCTGACTTCCAGTAAGCAATTGCGTTATCATGCTCTTATGAACTACAATAAAGATGTTGTTTCGTTTTTGGACTAAAAACTATTGTGTGACGCATCCATAAATGCTTATAAGCAGATACACACATGATCTAATCAAGCTGTTGTTGGAACAAAAGGCAAAAACAGCTCAACCCTTCAAACAACCTTATTTATGTTAGATTGCCTTGCTTGCTTGCTTGCTTGCTTGCTTGCTTGCTTCCTTCATCATATAATCTCTAGCCAACATTTGTAATCTGACCTTCATAAAGTCATTTGTAGACATTAAGACGCTAGATGTATATGCTTCTGCTGATTATTTAAATATGTATTCGTAATAATATATAGGTATCAATAGGATAATGTAGCATTTACAATCTGGAGCGTTGATTTAAGTATTTTGAGCAATCCCAGTCCATACACGCGTCGTTAGATCATCGAAGATGCTTGAATTAACACACCCTTCAATCAGTGTTCACAGTGATTCCAATCATTGTTCAATATCGAATCGGTCATGTCAATTTAAAAAAAATAACTTGGTAATTAAAAATAAATGTTTAACATGTTAGATCCAAATAGACAAGGTTATTGGGCTTGTGTTGAGAGTTCTATGTTATATGGTATTTATTTGTTTCGCCTATTGTACTCTAGCCTATCCGCCTGGACCATCACCATCGCTGCCTGTGAAACGTTAATCCGGTACGATCTATGATGTGAAAGCGAATTGGTATTATGGGAATTTTGCGCCCGTTCAGATATCGTTGGGGTTCACAGTTTGAAGTTTCCACTGTAAATGTTGGACCAAAGACCAAAGTCCTGATTGAATGGGGTGACATTGAGTGTCCAATATCCCCTATCTGATGGTCAAACATGTAGGTCAACGCAATAGCCGTCTGAAGTCAATGTCAGGTGCGAAGACTCACGCTGGAAGATCAAATGCTGGCAGTCGGATGATATTACAAGATAAAGGAAATAGCACAGCTAAATAAAATGAAAAACACGTCCAACACGCAGCTCATAATACTATTCCACTAAATAAAAATAAAAAAAGGAGTGTCTCGTGATGGTGCATTTAAAGTGCTTAAACGTTACTACTACGACTACTACTACTACTACTACTACTACTAAGCTGAATCGAAATGTGTTTCACACACTACATTCTTCGATGTCCTTTCTGGAGACCATATACCATCATGTGACCACCGTTTACTTTCTGATGTCACTGTGCGGAAAACCTTCTCACGAGTGTGAGTACAAAATAATTGCAAATGTCATTCCCCCCCCCCCCTTACCTCATACGTTGTAATCGTTAGTCCTACTGCATGGATGGACGCTGTCTCGGATGCAGGCGATCCAGCACTCACTGCAAGCAGCAACCCCTCCTGCTCTCTCTCTCCCTCCCTCTCTCTCTCTCTCCCTGCGTCCACCAAGCCCCTCCTCGTCACCGTACAGCGGGGAGAGAGGAGGAGGAGGAGGAGGAGGAGAGAGGAGGGGGAGAGAGGAGGAGGGGGGGGGAGAGGAGGAGGGAGGAGAGAGGAGGAGGAGGAGGAGCGGGGAGCCACATCGCTGTGCGCAGTGGAAGGAAGGGAAGCGCGTCACGGGTTTCACGACAGAGAAAACACGGGGTTTCTGCCCGTTGGTACCGACTGCGAGTTCACACACTTCACACACACGCACACACGCACACACACACACACTGCCTCTAAACCGAATCAATAACGGGCTATATTCCGTCCCATGTAAACACTAGGGTGTTACATTTCGCGCCTCACTATTTGTAATGTTGTCGTGTGTGTAGTGTGTGTGTGTGTAGTGTGTGTGTGTGTGTGTGTGTGTGTGTGTGTGTGTGTGTGTGTGTGCGCGCGCGCGCGCGTCCATGCTGCCCGTTGTCGTAAGGTTCAGTCAAACGCCAAACGCTTGTCAGCAAACAAGACTTCTACCTCACGACTTGGACACTCGTGCTTTGACGACGGAGTCCATGTTGACTCCGCTCGCCGTGGTGGTCATTCACAGAATACCACCACCACCACCACAACAACAACAACCCTAATAACCTGTATGTATTGCTAGCGAACAACCGATACGAACGAAGGAGGCTCAAATCCGAATTATGATGAGACCCCCATTATCCCTTTTAGTCGTGTCACGTGGTGAACCGTGTTCATCTCTAGGCCACCGGTGGTACACGAGCATGTGGAATGGAGCCTCAGAAGAGTATGCGGGGTCATTCTGACGCTCCGCCGTCTGGATTCACTAACTAGCACACCCTCAACCAGGTCATTGTGTGTATGTTCCTTGTATCCTGGCTTGTTCATTTTTGCTTTAAATACTTTAAAGCCAGCCCAAACCTTGGCATACGCCTGCCGCACACGATTAAGGTTAGACATTTAGTCAAATGTATGCATTTTACACTTGTTACTAAACCATCTCCCAGTGACGCAACAAAAGTACGCCAATGCAACAACAAAAAAGCCAACAAGGCACGTGTTTGCTTTCTGTGAACCGGTATGGAGTGGGGTAGGCCTACTTGGTGTAGCCCTGGATATTAACGCGATTATACCATTAGGATTCAACTAGTCCTCTCTAGCCCCCCGGGACGCCTCTGCGGTTCTTACTATATACTGCCCCCTAGAGGAGAAACATGTGAAGTAAACACCAAGGTGGCCTATTGGTCTGCATGTTCTATCTTAAACCACTAAAATAGCTTACTACTCAAACTCGTACAAAAGATAAAGGGTAACTATTGATTTACTCTTAGTTGAAAGGTTCCAATTCAAGTTATTATTCTACTGTTCTGAATTTCTACTTTTCCACCGTATAGACTTGCATTAAACATCCTATCCCAAAGGGGACACACACACACACACACACATATATATATATACACACAGTATATATATACAGTATATGAGTGTTTTATTATTTTATTGCCTTTTCAAATCCATCTAGATATATCGACCTATGACACACTATGTTTCAATTTAAGTTATAGTATTATATTTTAAATGTTCCAATTCAAGTTATTATTCTACTATTCTGAGTTTCTACTTTTCTACATGTAGACTTCATTAAACATCCCATCCTAAAGAACACACGCACACACACATATATATATATGTATTATTATTTTATTGCCTTTTCAAATAAAATAAATCTATATATATTGGCTTATGACACATAAACCAACTATTTCATATATATACACACACACACACACACACACGGTTTTCCATGCTTCTTCATTCTTCAGGTGATGTAATGCACTAATGATCTGATCTAATGACACTGTGTCTTAGTCAGCTCATGTCTTTTTTGCGTCGGGCATTTTGGAAAACATTTCGGAGAAAGGAGAAATGCTTTGAATAATCACCTTTTCCTTGGATACCGCTGTGTGTGCGCAAGCATCGTCATCGGCTGCAGGAGTGACACTTGGCAACCGAGGCATTCCACTTGAACCTCTGTCTCTCAGCAGAGACACACACCCGTTTTCTCTCTGCTGTGTTTCTTGCCGTGTCTTCTTCAGCCTATTTCCTAGAAAGCACGGGGTAAGGTGTCGACTGTTATCAATACTGTGAAAGGTACAGCACATTTCATACATAATGTTATATATACTGTATATGCACTTTATTTCATTAAATTTCCCCCGATCGATGGTGGTATTATATTATCTGGGCCACTAGGGTTGTGCACATGTGCAGTGGGTAAAGGGGAGTTCAGCTTCCACCAGAAGAGGGGAGTGCTAACATGTCGTATTGTCCAAACGGTTTAGTTATTTGTTAACTGGCACAGTAAGACACAGTAAGGGAGTTTGTTCTCAACGACACGTATCAAAGCTTGGCTTGAACCAGTCTGTCTTTAAATAGTAGGCTATACACGCAAGAACAAGTTGTAGCCTAGGTGTGTTACCCTAGGAGTTATTAGGGTTACTATTTCCCCATTCATTCACAGAGACAATTCATGCAGGTGCATCTGTTCATTTCAGACTAATGTATTTCAGAATTCACATTGACATTCAATAGAGTTTATAGTGACGCACTGTTTAGTTTTATTAGTTTAGCTGTGGCAACATCAATAAATATTCCCTGTAACATTGATGAACAATGCCCTAAGTGCACTGAATAAACAGCTATTGACGTCAGGAAAAGGTGAGTTAAGTCACCATTCTTATAAGAATATGATGGACTGTTGGAGCGGTGGATGGCCATATTACTCAAAACCCCAGTGGAAGCCAATGCAGGTTATATTTACCACTTATAGTTCAGGGGCAGATCACATCTTCGAAATAAATCCCATGCACTAATCTTATCATGTAACCTTGTTTATACGCATCTATAGTAAGGTCTCTCTCTTTCACACACACTCACGCGCACACACCCACGCTATCTCATCGACATGACCAGGAACTCAAACAAACCAATTAAAATGCTTTTCCTTTTGTTGAGCACAGTTGTGTGTGTGAGAGAGTGGGCTTATCTTGTTGTGCCTCACATGTGATTGCGGACATTGTTCCCTATCGTGGTTGGGGTATCTCCATGGGAACCGGTGATGTGTCGGAGGAGTGAGGGGGTGTGTGTTAGGCCCTGTGGCTTCCTCCCCCGTCAGTGGGTTGTATTTAAACCCGCCTGCCTCTGAGATATGGCTCAGCGTCACAGGAGAAAACATCGCAGTGCTATCCAGAGTGACCCATAGAAAACCGTCACCGATTGTTTCTGACACTACAGATTCATGGATCTATTATTATCTCAATTTTTATGAGGTAAGAACAACCACTTTTTAAAAGGTCTATATATTTTGACCGGTTACAGCATTTATTTTTCTTAAAGAGACCCAGAACAACCAGATACACCTTTGTGTATGTATGCAGACCCTTTTATTCCCAGCTTTCATTTAGAAAGTCTCTGCCAGGTGTTCCCATGCAGGTGGCCGAAAAGATCTGCGTGTCGGTTGGGAAGAGCATCGTCATGTTTGGGGATAATTCCGGTAAAAGGGCAAAACGGATCTCGCTGTGTCCAAATGTCATCACCCCGGACACCATACCAGAGTTCTTTATCCCGCCTCAGATCCAGCCGTCCCAGAAGGCGAGGCCGGCGGACCAGGGCCGAGCTACCCCCAGCATCAGGGTGTCTCCCTGCGACGGGGGAAGCCCCGGGCCCTGGGAGCACCAACCGACCGCCCCCACCCGACCACACATCATCCAGGTGGAGAGCGTGGAGCAGAGCTCCTGGGGTGACGACGACGCACGCAGCGACGGAGAGGAGGCCACCAACGCCGACCCCCACAGCCAGGCGGCCCTGTCGCTGCCACACGTGGCCCGGGCGCAGACATGCTACGGCTTCTGCACGCTGCTGGAGAGCCCCCACACCCGGAGGAAAGAGTCCCTGTTCCACACAGAGCCCGGCTCCCTTCCCCTGCTGCTGCTGCCCAGGAGCCGCTCCAACACCTACTCCCAGAGGACGTCTCCGAGCGCCTCGCCCTCCCCATCGTTCTTCAGCCTGAACGCCCTCACCACCCGGCTGTCGCCGAGGAGCTTCGCCCTGAGCCGGCAGAGCACGCTGGACAGCGACACCACGTCCTCCAACGAGTCCTCTCCCTTCGGCTCGCCGCTGCTAAGCAGGTGCCCGCAGGCCGTCGGCAAGTCGTCCGTCTTCAAGACCCTGGGCCAGGATGTTCTGCTCACCCGGAACTTAAGAAGGGGATTGACGTCGAGAAACGACTCCCTGTCCACGGACGAGGGAAGCTCCACCGACAACAGCCCCAACGTCATGAGGAGGCTGTCCGAGGAGACGATGGAGGCCCCGTCCAAAGGCTGCAGCCTGGCGGCCCCCTCCTTCTTCCGCTCAGACCTCACCCTGAATCGGGAGAGGGTGATGCGGGAGAGCTCGGTGCCACTCGGTAAGAACGGTAGTCTCCGCCTCTCGTCGGAGTACTCCGACGGCAACCAGAGACTATGGCTTCGGCTGATCAGAGCAGAGGGGCTGTACGCGGCCAGCGTGGACACCAAGAGCATTAACTGCAGTGTGACCCTCTCGCTGATTCCGGGGAAACTCCAGAAGCAACGCAGCACCGTGATCCGGAAGAGCCACAACCCCGTTTTCAACGAGGATTTCTTCTTCGACGGCCTCACGGCGGAAGACGTCTGTCGGCTCTCCCTGCGCTTCAAGGTCGTGAACAAGAAGTCCACCATGAAGAGAGACTATATCTTGGGTGATTCTGATCTGCCCCTCTCCAGCTTTGTCACTTTTTAAACCATTTTAACCATTTAAACCAACCACCAGGTCTTGCTATTTATTAGTTGAAATGATTTGTTTGTTTGTTATATATTAGCAATTTTATATGGATACAATTATGTGAAATAATGTTGTTTCTTGTACTTTGCACTTTTGATATTAAACAAATCGACAACATTGCAACAAAATATATTTAACTTGCACTTGGTGGTGAATGTTCTTCACCACCAAAATATTATAAATGATAAACATGTGTAGTTGTTTGCTGGGTTTCCTCTGTATCTTTTAACATCAACAAGGCAGCCAATTTATCTGGATTGGATGATTCACCTTCTCCTGTTTCTCTCAAGCCTGTTGCTTCCCTCGTGACCTTTCATTTGATTAAATGTTACTGGCAACCAGACAATGGGAGCTTCCACCCCAATAGCATACATTTTAATCAGCCGAAAATAAAGAACCCTCCAGCATTTACGATGTTGTAGAAAACCTGGGTGTTTTTCAATGTGAAAATGGGTCTTTTTTATAAATCTAGATTTTATTTCTATGTTGTCTATTTTGAGATTTGCATCGGTTTAAATAATATATATATATATATACAAGCTGATAGGTATGTTATTTGTTCTATAAACTTCACTGTAACAGCACCAGCCCAACATGGTCGGTATGAACAAATAAATAAAGGATGACATTTCCCCTGGCTCACTGAGAGGACTATACGTCCATCTGATTATTATATCTAGAACATAGACTCTATGGTGTACGATATACATCCATGTTTACCCAGAGACCTGGGGCCAATCACATCCTGCTTCTCTCCGTGCTGGAGAACAGGGACTTAGAAGCATCCGTTTCACGCTTCCGCTGCTCCTGGTTAAAGATTAATAGGTTTTCCTTTGGGGCTTACAAAAACCCCCCGATTAAAAGGGTTGAGAACTTTCAGTTACAATGGCATTAATCACCATTCACAGTGACAGCGCGGCATAGTGCAAATGTCACCTGGGTACAATATTATTTGTATTAATAATACAGGGAGAATGATACTTTATGTGATGACGATGATGACGATGATGACGATAGGTCATCAGGTTCATCAGGTGTAGCCTTTAAGCCTAGCTTATGACTGACGTCTTGTGCTACAGAGAGTAAACATCCATGAGCATAATTGATGATGGTTGGATGATTCTACACTCAAACAAATATACACAAAGTATGAATACATAAGGAATAATAAATAAATATATCATCGATAATCATCTCAGTATATTTTTGGAATTCATTCATTCTTTAGTGGTTGTACTAATTCCCGGTCAGGTTACAGGGGGGGGGGGGGGGTCGTATTTGTAGGTTGTATTTGTACAAAATACAACCTAATTGTATTTTTGTAATTACTACAAGGCTCGCTCTTTGTCCTACGAATGTTACGAGTGCTGCTGAAGCCCCTCGTCTCGTTTGTACAGTATATTTAGTGTTTACTCAGCTGTGAAATACCCTCATAATAAAAAAAAAAAAGAAGAGGGTCTGACCAGGGATTCTCCGGTCTCTGGTCAACCCCTGATAACGCTTTTATTTTTTTCCATTTATGTTCTCTGAAGAAAAAAAGCAGACAGAAGCAGAAGAGGCTGGCTGTGGAGCTGGAGTGTGCGTCACTCGAAGTGAGGGGCGTTTTAATTGAACTGAATAAACACCGAGGCCACTCGTAGTCCCGTTCACCACGTCGACGACTCCACCGCTGATCATTTTTGCTACATTTCAGTATTCACTGTTTTCCCTATGCAAAATATATTGGAGTAATGATATGATATTATCTTTAATAATATGGTTATGATCTTGTAACCATATTAGATCACCAGATCTCAATCTTGTTGTAACAAGCAGATGGAATACTCTTTCATTTCATTCAGATGTTAAATATGTGTGTGTGTGTGTGTGTGTGTGTTTATTATAAACATACTCAGTCATATAATGCAATACCATTCGGGCTGCATACTGTTATCTAAGATATAGAGATATATGGTAGTGTTTTATTGTAAGTTAATATATTGTCATTCACAAAAATTGCAGAACATTATGAATTATACCTTCCTCGGCAGAGCATCTCCTGCCCGGAGGTCTACATGGTGAATGATAATGCCTTGATGCCTTAAATACCTTGGGTCAGCCTCCAATGTCACTAGACACCTGTTGGCAGTAAACCATTGTTTCTTATGAATGACCCTTACTCACGTCCCATGATATAGAAACCTTGACTTCAAGAATTGTATTTGCGATTTACAACAAACACAATACTATAAGAATACTACACACAATAAAATAAGAAATGAACCTAAAAAGAACAATTAAGTGATTGCTGGATGATATGTATATGTGTTATATTGTGCAAAAAAGCATTTAAAAGCATTTAAAAGTGCCAGTAGTGCAGCAGCATCATGAATACAGTGCAGTACAGTGCAGAACAGTGCAGTTACTGTAATGACTAATGAATATGAGTCCAGAAAGTCCAGCAAAGTATGAAAGTGTAATGTTAATGACAATGTTATGATAGTGGCAGCACTCCTAGCAGTTCAGTATGGCGCACTGCCTGTGGTTAAAAACTATCCTTAATATCCTTAATCCTTAATCCATAATAATAATTACATGTAGAAAAAATGTGTACAGGATACGAGTGTTAAGTCAGCGTTTTGTCAGTATTTGTACAGAATAATACAGAACAATAATACAAACTTTACAGTTGTTTACAAACCGCTAAGTAAAGGGGTTTTTATCTATCATTGCCTTGTGTTCCATTCCCTAGTATGTTGTCCTTCATGATGTCGGCTGTTGCTGGCTACAAAACACAGCACTCCTGCCTGATGTCGTACAACGGAAAGAAAACATTTTCCTTTCCTCCTTTCCTTTATCTTGTGTGTATGTTTTGGACCAGTCAAATGTGAAATAAGTCCATTAAACAATGTTATATCATGAATTCTGTTTGAACAGGTTACTAAAAAAAAAAGTCTGTATTGGCCTCTCACGTTTACCTTCAACCTACTTGTGTTCTCATGGTAAGAATGAGGCCTAGAAAGAGTGGCTAACCCTATTCCTATGTTACTGGAATATATATTATATATATATATATACAATTATAATTATAATATTATATATGATATTATTTTTCATTCAAGTTGTCATTTCATTATTTATGGAGGAAAGTAACTAAGTACATTTACTTTAGTACTGTACTCAAGTACAAATGTGAGGTACTTTTACTTTACAAAATACTATTATACTATTACATGAATGAAATATTATATATTTAACTCACTAGTTTTGCAGATTCAGATTAACAATACAAAATATAATCAATAAAAAAGTATATAACTGTATCAATATTCACAAGCTCCCCGGCAGCATGTAAAGTAAAATATACATTTTTTATTTTATTTTTTTATTCATATATTTTTCCATAATATGCTTTTGATGCTTTTGAGTAACATTTTTAATTAACATTTTACTGGTAACAACATTGGATGTTATGAGTGCAACACATTGGGATAGCGTGGACAGAGTTGGTGAGTTTATGTTATGTTAAAAGCAGATCTCCCTGACAGAATATCCACCATCTGGGACAGTTGCCACATCAGTAAGCAATTGCACAAGCAAATACACAATACGCTAATGTCACTGGATTCTATTGATTTAAGATTGCAAGACTGAAAGGTCGAGGATAGAGGTTGTAGCTAACCCTTCTAGCCATACCTTGTCAGATACTTATCTATTGCAGCTTGGATGAAGCATGCAAACAAACATCATACATGATGTTGTTGTTATTCAAATGTTTTTGAAATAAAAATACATTTAAACAATCACTCCAATGCCCAAATGCTGTATAATAATACCAACGTTATTTGTATAGCACCTTTAAAAAGGATGTTACAAAGTGTTTTACAGAACAATGTAATGCAACCAGAATAAAATACAGAATACAAATGACGGTACATACATACATAAAAGGTTCTTAATACGTCTTAGGGAGTCAAATAAAATGGGGGCCAGACTCAGCTACCCTGATCTGTCTGTACTGATAGTTCAGCTCTGTGAACCCCATTGTAAACATATGCGTCACATCTTTATGGACATTCCCAGTTTACCCTGAAGACAAGAGGTGGCCATTGAGCATGACTCACGCTGCTTCTGCATGTAACACACAGTCGGTGAGGCCTGTGTGCGCCTGCGTGGCATTAGACAGCCCTCCATATATCCACCTGAATGGAGGCAAGCATAGACACGTAGCACAGCAAAATACTGGACCTTTGAGATCCATTCTGTTTTGTAGTTGTGCATCTATCTATATGTGTGTTTGTGCACCGCTTTGTATGAGAAACACTTTGTTAAATTTGTTTAAATTCAGCTTAGCGTATAGTCATGTGACATTCACTGGTTGCTGTGAATGTGGAGATATCAGAATTGTATTCCACATAGTATGGAGAGTATGGAGAGCTCTACGGCGAAGAGTAGGGTAAAGAACCCTAAACTTACCTCCAGCGAGGAACTCAGGTGGAGCACATGAGATCCAGGGTAGGGTGGAGGTTGAGCAAGTGGATGTGAGCCAAGCTCACACCTGGGTCACGCCCACTTCCTTATCTTATCTGAAGCCCATCTGGAACAGGTGAGATAGGGAAATGAGCTCAGTAAATATAAGATCCTAGCTAATTAAATCTGAAAATGTTAGGTAAGCTAAATTAAACGCTGGGGTGGGTGTGTCGGATTGGCTCACGGTTTTTTTTCCCATCAAAATCGCCGGTTAAACTCATTCTTGTTCGTAATATACATCAAAAGAACAAACAGAACTTGTTATTCGCCATGGAAGCCTAATGTAATTGAGGTAGCATCAACTAAAACCTCGCTAGCCTCGATGGTAACGCTAAGAAGTGCTGAAAGTGCAAAAACGGATCAACAAACACCACGTCAAATCGCAAAACACAAACCACATGAAAAAACAAAACACATTGTATGTTTTTATAGGAAATCCTATTTTAAATGACACCGAAAATGGGGTATTCTGCGGTATTTAAATTACGCGAAAACGGCTTACACAAACACCTGAGACCGAAGTTACAGACTATAGGCTAGGTGTGCGCTGTTGAGAATTTTGAACCACATTAAATTAAATTATTCAGTTAACGATTCGATGTTTTGTGGGAAAACTACCTGCACTTTGTCACAGTTTATACTGTTTATACTACATCACCTGACTGCCTCAAGCTTTCTGGCTAGAGAAGCTTCTCCTATGCTTTCGTTCCTCTTAGGAGAGACAGACAGTGCGTCCAATCAGCTCCGATCTGTCGACAGAGACCTACCTTTTCCGGTATACGCTAATGTCGTTGTGGTTTTATATTTTGCCGTTATGTTTTAAAGGTTTATTTCACCCAAATACTACTTTATGTCCAATAACTTATTTAAGTGTTATAATTGTTGCAGACGGCTGAAAACACCCAGTTCCTTCCCCTTTTTCTTCCTTTCTTCATTTTACTTCCTGTTTGTTTGTCTTGTTTTAAACCCTGCGGACACTTTGTGAAGTCCACTGTTTTTACTTTTTTATATTTTTATAATTTTAATTTTACTGTAGCATATATGCTCTGTAAGGTGTCCTTGGGTGTCTTGAAAGGCGCCCAAAAAATATGTATTATTATTATTGTATTATTATTATTATTATTATTATTATTATTATCCCTCATCCTCACCGCGAGGGGAAGCTGCACCTGGCGAGACGGGAAAAGAGCACTCAGCAAATATGATAAGATGTGAGCAAATAAAGTGTGAATGTTAGGTAAGCTAAATTAAACCCAGGGGTGGGTGTGTCACTTTAGCTCACGTCGCGGCAGGCAGGATGTTTTTCATCGAAATCACTCAGTCTGGCTTGTAATATAAGAACAAACATAACATGTTAATCCCTAGCCTCGACGGTAACGCTAAGGAGTGCATTTCTAGGACCCTCGTTTTTATTATGTATTTATTTATTTATTTATTTATTTATTTATTTATTTATTTATTTATTTATTTATTTATTTATTTATTTATTTATTTATTCATTCATAGTTTTAAGAGTTTGTCCCACTGAAATACTACTTTATGTCCAAGTTCATGTTATAATTGGTGCAGCCGGCTGAAAACACTGGTATGGTCACCTCAGAATGTACACATTAAGAAACCACATAGCAGCAATAACAATCAACAAGCTGCCATGTGTAACAAGTACAATGGAACACTTACTCCTGCATTATGAGCTTCTACAACAATACTATACTATACTACTACTATTATACTATGAAAAACTATACTATACTATACTATACTATACTATAGTATAAACAACACTATACTTTAACAATACTATACACAATGAAAACAACAATAAAGTGACTAATGGATGATATATACATATGGTGCGGATGGTGTGAAAAGCCTTCTCCTCCAATCTTCTGTGTTTTCTCACAGAGCTCCACCTAGCAGACCTGCCCATGATCAGGATGAGCATCTGGGAGAAGAAAGGGCGGAGTTAAGCTACTTGACTTGTTGATCGTGAAACCAGAATTCAAAGAACAGAATTCATTCCATCCCGCTCCTCGGTCCTCCTCCTCCACCACCACCTCCTCCTCGATCCTCCACTTCCTGCTCCACCACAACCTCCTCCTCGATCCTCCACCTCCTCCTCGGTCCTCCTCCTCAACTACCACCTTCTCCTCTATCCTCCACCTCCTCCTCGGTCCTCCTCCTCCACCACCACCTCCTCCTCGATCCTCCACCTCCTGCTCCACCACAACCTCCTGCTCCACCACAACCTCCACCTCTACCTCGATCCTCCACCTCCTCCTCAATCCTCCACCTCCTCCTCGATCCTCCACCTCCTGCTCCACCACCACCTCCTCCTCTATCCTCCACCTCCTCCTGCTCCACCACCACCTCCTCTCATCCTCCACCTCCTCCTCGATCCTCCACCTCCTCCTCGATCCTCCTCAATCATTCACCTCCTCCTCGATCCTCCACCTCCTCGATCCTTCATCTCCTCTTCATGGATCCTCCACCTCCTCCTCTTCATGGATCCTCCACCTTCTCCACATCCTCCACCTCCTCCTCTATCCACCACCTCCTCCTCAAACCTCCGCCTCCTCCTCTATCCACCACCTCCTCCTCAAACCTCCGCCTCCTCCGCTGGATGGATGCACACAAACTTGCTTTCTCGATTTTTAATAAAGACTCCAGACAGCAATATATTTTTTCTTTCTCAAAGAAATTCACGGTCGGGTTCAGTTAACACAACACGTGATCCTCTCACGGCTTTCATTCTTTAACTGATAAAATGAACAAACGGTTATTTCTTTGTAGAAGTAAAAGGCAAGCCAGTATGCCTATAGTTTGTGGGGACGCGCTCTCGTGATTTAAAAAAAAAAAGGCCAATCTCGAGCGTGGTTAGCGTTACTGATAATACTATATTATGAGGTGCGACTAACATGAAGAAATGATGGGTAAATAACTAAACACAAACAAAACAACACACAACCCAAACCAAACACACACACACAGCTCACCAGTTATCAAAGAATAGGCTTGACAATCATGAAACCATATCAGTGCCGTCTCTTTTGGCGTTATGAAGACCAGGTGGCGATCAACATTTTTCCACGCTCTGGAAGCACTCCTCCTACATTCATTTGGAGTGAAGGTTATTGCTTGTTGTGCCATTTTGCACAATGTGTGCCTCAGAGATGGAGACCCCCCTGAGCCTGTGGAAGAGGCCCTATGGGGCCAGGTGACGAAGGTGGTCAGCTTCAGCCAGACTGGCAGTGTGGGGAGCAGCGGCGTGGGCGCATGGCCGCTGCTCTTTCAGCACCATTGTTATATTGTTATATTATAGTAATTATTAGCAATAATAATAATAATATAAATATAAATATAAATAAATAAATAGACTGTTAATAGCGATCACAAATGTAAAGCAAAAGAAAGTGAAATGCCCCATTCTCACAGATTTGAGCTCATCTTTTGTCAGACTTTAGATGTTATTCTGAAGTCTGACTTGTGAGACTACCATCACACACACATGCCCCCCCCCCCCCCACACACACACACACACACACACACACACACACACACACACACACACACACACACACACACACACACACACACACACACAAGAACAAGGAACAAGGAAAAACATTGAAGCGTGTCTTTAAGGTGTCTCAGGTAGGGCCTACTGGCATTAGAGTATTAGCGAAGAAGATTAGTATTATCCGTGCTCACATTCTCTGTGCTTGCCGTTTGCTTGGTTGATTAAATTAGGCCGACTTGCTGAATTACACTAAATTATCTGTTAACACTGCTGAGGATAGATTTCACATTATGCTGTTATGTCACTTTCTAGCTGGCCCCTTGGTTTATGATATATGATAACTGCTTTCAAGGTTCGTACACTATAATACTATTTTGAGATTATTATATGAAAAGTTCCTTTCACAATAAGAGAACGCCTCTCACACAAGAGACAACACAGACGTTATACCTGCACCTTGCTTTGAATGGGAACAAACACACAATGTGTTTGTGTGTGCGTGTGTGTGCGTGCGTACGTGCGTGTGTGAGTGCGTGCGTGTGCGTGCGTACGTGCGTGTACGTGTGTTTGTGTGTGTGTGTGTTTCCGCTTGCCTTAGCTCATTCCTCTCCCATGGCATGGTGAGGGAAACCATGGAGACGCTGCCTTTCATGTGACATCCTTTCATACCGACCCGTTCGTTGATCAAGCCTGTCTGCCTGCTTCTGGATTCAGAACGCTCTGTGAGTGTTACGGACGCGGTCCATTTATGTTGGGGATTTATGTTATGTATGTAGGCAGGTGGTGGTTGTCTTGTCTTTTGTCTCCCTCCTGTGGCTACATGTATCTTTTCCCCCAAGATGTTCCCCTGGTTCCAGTCCCCCAGCACCACCTGATCCCACTCTGCAATCAACCTACACAGCCCCTTTATATGTCCCAGTTTGTGTTCAGTTCTGTCTCTCTGTCGTTTGGTGTAGAGCCGTTGCTCTTAGGGTACGTTTTGGGGTGAGAGCTGTATCTTTTGTGTTCCTGCCTGTTGCACAGTTCTGTTTAATCCTAACCTTTGTATATTTGTTTATCCTTGTTCACCCAGCCTATGGTGATTCCTTTTTCTGTGTAATACCATTTTGCTTTTGCACACAGGGACAATTGAGGACAGGAAGATACCCTGGGGTCTACACTTTGCATCACGTAGGTGACCTGCTGTTAGAGACACCAGCTTAGAGTGAGCACCACCCGCTGTACTTTTGGGCGCTTGGCGCCTGTTAAGGGGGGTGGGTTTTCTTTTCCTTTTTGTGTTTGATTTGGTGCCACTGGTAGTCCTCCTTGCTCTCTGTGTTGCTGTGCTTATAAATAAATATTATTATTATTGCAAACTGTTTCCTGACTTTGTGCCGCTGCACCCTCACCTATTATGTCTGTTGCCTTGTGTTGCGCCCCTCCACTGGGGTGCGTAACATAGAATGGGGGCTCGTAAATAGACAACAGACATTTGAGTGTTGGTGTGCTGTGGGCACGTTAAGTAGGCTGGTAATTATGGTAATTTGGTTAGGTTGGTTGTGCTGTTTAACCTCTTAATAATTATGGCTACTTTCAGTGTAGAGGATTTTTTGTGTGATCCTTCGGTTGAGCATCTTGAGCGTTGTAGAAAAGAGGATCTGTGTGCTATTGCCTCACATTTTCGGTAGCCTTTCAAAAAGCCTGGCAAAGTCTGAGCTGAAAGAAGAGGTAGTACGTTTGTTGGTATATAAGAAGGTGCTCGGTACATCTGCTATTTCTTCCCCTCGTTCTGACTCGGAGGAGGAGCAGGCAGAGGAAGTTGAGATGGTAGAGCCGGTTACAGAAGGGGTCGCCGAGGTAGAGGATAAGCCTCCTCTTACGGGTGTCCCATCTCCAATGCCCCGACGTGCTTCACCCTTCCCTGGTGGAAGTACTGAGGATGCCAGTCTTAGGTTAAGTTTAGCACGGTTACAGTTCGAGGCACAGAAGGAGGAGAATAATCATCGGTTGGCTATTAGGAAAATGGAGCTGGAGGCCCACCGGATGGAAACGGAGGTTAAAATAAAGCAACTAGAACTGGAAGCTGCTAAAGCCAAGAGTCCTGCTCAACCTTCTTCCACGGCTGTGGGAGGTTTCGATGTGAGTAGAAATATATCTCTAGTACCTCAGTTTCGTGAGGCAGAGGTAGACTCTTATTTCAGTGCTTTTGAGCGAGTTGCTACCTCTCTGAAATGGCCTAAAGAGGTCTGGGCTCTATTGCTCCAATGTAAATTGACTGGGAAAGCCCAGGAGATTTTGTCAGCCCTCCCTCTGGATGACAGCTTGTCTTATGACGCTATCAAGACGGCTGTGCTTCGAGCCTATGAACTAGTGCCGGAGGCATATAGACAGAAATTTCGAGCTCACAAAAAATTGCCTGGCAGGACTTTTGTGGAGTTCGCTCGGGAGAAAGAGTCTCTGTTTAATCGTTGGTGTAAGGCAAGTAACGTGGCTGATTTTAATTCTCTGTCTGAGTTGATGTTACTTGAAGAATTTAAGAATAGCCTGACTGACCGGTTAGTAACGTATCTCAATGAACAAAAAGTTGGGACGTTGGCACAGGCTGCGGTGCTCGCTGACGAGTTTGTGCTGACCCATAGACAAACGTTTGGTACTCTACGACATGAGGGTAGGATGTTTCATCCCTCTGCTCAAACTCCAGCTGAAACGCGCGCTAGCCCGCCCCGCTTATTATCTCCCCGCTACAAGGAGGACCGAGAGTGTTATTATTGTCATCAGGTGGGACACATTAAGGATGACTGTTTTATGTTAAAACGCAAGCAGTCTCCGCCAAATAGGCGACCGAAAGAGGTTGGTTTAGTCCAGACAGTGATAGCTCCAATGTCAGTGGTCCCGAAAAAAATGTGTGACGAACTGGAGCCCAGTTACGAACCGTTTATGTTGGACGGAATGGTTTCTCTCAGTGGTAGTGAGTTGGACCAGCGTCCAGTGCGCATACTGAGGGATACTGGGGCAGCACAGTCTTTTATATTGTCAGATGTGCTACCGTTTTGTGATGAGTCATCGAATTGCTCTAGTGTGTTGGTGCAGGGCATCGAAATGGGTTATGTGTCGGTGCCTCTCCATCGAATACATTTAAACTGTGGTTTAGCACAGGGAGTGTTCAAAGTGGGCGTGCGCCCATCGTTACCAATGAGGGGTGTCACTTTTCTGTTGGGAAATGACATCGCTGGTGGCAGAGTTATGCCAGTTTTGGAGGTTTTGGAGCGCCCTGAGATTTTGCGACCTGATGTATTGGCTCAAACGTTCCCTGAAGTGTTCACAATTTGTGCAGTCACCCGTGCTCAAGCACGTCATTTGGGTGAAGTAGTTGACCTGTCAGAGACCGTGTTTGCAACTAGTTTGTCTGACACGCATGCTTCCCCACTTGTGTCTGTTCAGCCTACTGTTGAGACGAGTGACCGAATGACCCTTCAGCGGGATACGCTCACCTCTGAGACAACCCAGTTACCCATTACGCGTGGTAAGCTGATCGTTGCTCAGAAGGAAGATGCTAGTTTAGCCACATGTTTTGCTATTGCTCTTGCTCCAGAGATAGCTAGAAACAAGGAAGTGGCGTATTTTGTTGAAAATGATGTGCTGATGCGAAGGTGGAAATCACGGATGGATTTTGAGAATGAGTGGAGTTATGTTGTTCAGATTGTTGTGCCTACACCGTATCGACAGTCTGTTTTGTCTTTAGCTCATGATCATCCTTGGTCAGGACATCTAGGCATTACAAAGACCCAGTGGCGGCCGGTGACATCCGAAGTAGGAGGGGCGCACTCAATTTGAGTCGCGCATGCGTGACTGGTTTCCTTGTTCGGGCGCAATGAAATGCGCTCCCAGAGATCGTATTCAGGACCCTTGATAGGCTACATTTGCCTATCAAATTTGGTACCTACCTCAAAACCTTGACCCTTGATAGGCTACATTGCCTATCAAATTTGGTACCTACCTCCAAACCTGGGCGCACTGCCGTGCGCCCAGGTTTGGAGGTAGGTACCAAATTTCTATGAGAGTGACGTCAATGACAAACGAGGGGGGAGAATAGCACGCACAACAATGATTTATATTTGCTATATTAACGTTATTGTGCATTTTAAACACAAACATACATAAAATGAGTAATTATTATTCATTTTAAACATGTTTAGTTTATTTTTAGGGATCAAAAAAATAAAAAACGCCGCTCCGGCGGGTGCGGAGCGGCGTCCTCCGGCGGGTACGGAGCCAACACGTGGGCCCATTCCTCTCTCGGCCGCTTTCCCGGAGTCCTTTGCGCTGCGCGCTCACAGAGCTGTGTGACGGCCTTCTGTAACGTTTGTTGCCCCTGCAACACTGTTGTCAGCAACTCCCTTAAGGCCGGATCCATGTCTTCGGGTTGTGAGCTGGGTCAGAATGCCCGCGTCCTCCACCATATGTGAGCGCCCACGCTCAAGGAGGCAAACAACAGCGGGTTTTTGAGGGTTAAACGATAAATATCCTTTAATTTCTTCGCATCACAACTGAAACCAGCAGAACAACAGAACAGCCTAACAGCATAGCAGCATATCAGCATATCACGGGACCTCTCGGCCGCAAGGGCTCGGTCCTCTCACCCCCCTTCTCTTTTCTAGCAACCCTCTACCTGTGTGCTTTTAAGCACCTGATTCACTCAGGTGTTGATTGTTGTCAGCTGGGGGTTTCACTCCGGGATCTCGTTCGCCTTCCCCCGGGTCCTAAAGCCCTCCAAGTATCTCCATTGGGAGATATACGCCTCCCACAACGTAACCAAAGGTAAGTCTCCTATACTTTGCCCTGGTGGGACCCCAAGGGTAGCTTGGGGTACCACATATCCTTCCCCTCATCTTCAGAGCACCCTTGGCAGGCCCAGACTACAGGCCTTCTGACCTTCGGGACAGGGCATCTGCGTTCCCACGCAAAGTTCAGTACCACCTGAGAGCTAAGGCTACTTTAAATCCACAGGGTTATACACGAGTGCTGAAATAATTAAGAAGGATGTAACCAGGTTCTGTAAAACTT
Organism: Muraenolepis orangiensis; assembly: GCA_027704905.1. NCBI lineage: Eukaryota > Metazoa > Chordata > Actinopteri > Gadiformes > Muraenolepididae > Muraenolepis > Muraenolepis orangiensis. Next base: position 4,072,204 of record CM051010.1, on the reverse strand, counting down.
GTCATGTATGTCAAGTCGCAGGGAAGCCTAATCAGGTTATTAAACCTGCCCCGCTTCGCCCGATCCCAGCTATGGGGGAGCCGTTTGAACATGTACTGGTAGATTGTGTTGGTCCCCTGCCGAAAACGAAGTCTGGTAACCAGTTCCTTTTGACGATTATGTGTGTAGCAACACGGTACCCTGAGGCTATTCCTCTTAGGAAAATAACAGCTCAGTCGGTAGTAAAAGCCCTGATCAAGTTTTTTTCTACGTTTGGGCTGCCAAAAATAGTACAAACCGATCAAGGTACTAATTTTCTTTCAGGGATATTTGAACAGGTGTTAACGTCGTTGTCTATATCTCACAGAGTCTCAAGTGCGTATCACCCTGAGTCGCAAGGTGCCCTGGAGAGGTGGCATCAGACCTTCAAGTCGGTCTTACGCAAGTATTGCATGGAGAGCGGTAGAGACTGGGATGAAGGTGTTCCCCTAGCTCTATTTGCAGTTCGAGAAACAGTTCAGGAGTCACTAGGTTTTAGCCCAGCTGAACTTGTGTTTGGTCATTCAGTAAGAGGCCCTTTGAGGGTGTTAAAGGATCAGCTTATGGGAGAGACTCTGCACAACAAACCTCCGAAGAGAGGGGTATTGGCCTATGTGTGTAGGTTTAAGGAGCGGCTGCATGAGGCTTGTAGTGTCGCTAAGGAGAGTCTCTCTGCTGCTCAGAGTTCTATGAAACGGCAGTTTGATAGAAAGGCGCTCCAACGTTCTTTCCAGTCCGATGACAGAGTTTTAGTTTTGTTGCCCATCCCTGGTTCTTCTATGAGTGCTCGTTTTTTTGGCCCTTATTCCATTGAGAGAAAATTAAGTGATACTGACTATGTTGTCAGGACGCCTGATAGGCGAAGGAAAACCCGTGTGTGTCACATAAACATGTTGAAGCGTTACCATCCCAGAGGCGACCTGCAGCCTGAGAGACACAGTACGCCCCCTGGGGCCGCTGTGGGAGCTGCAGTACCAGTGAGTGAGGAGGATGGTTTAAATGGTTGTGAGGTCCAGCAACAAGCTCCTCGCTTAAGCAACTCTGAGATGTTGTTGAACCTTCCCTCCCTGATGCCACACTTAAGTAAGGAGCAGGAAGCTGACATGGTGGCGCTCATTCACAATTTTCCTGTTTTGTTTGGAGATGTTCCAACCCGCACTACCGTTCTGCAACACGACATAGATGTCGGTGATGCAAGGCCAGTTAAGCAGCATCCTTATAGAGCAAATGCAGTAAAGAGAGCAGTGATGAAGCAGGAGGTGGCATATTTATTGGAGCATAATTTGGCACATCACAGTTCGAGTCCATGGAGCTCCCCATGCCTGTTGGTTCCGAAACCGGACACCACTCACCGATTTTGCACAGATTATCGGAAAGTCAATGCAATAACTATTCCTGATTCTTTTCCTATGCCACGCATTGATGATTGCGTGGATACCATTGGGTCAGCCCGGTATGTCACAAAACTGGATCTTCTGAAAGGTTATTGGCAGGTGCCACTCTCGCCTAGGGCCTCAGAAATATCTGCTTTTGTCACACCTGATACTTTCCTACAGTATTCCGTTATGGCGTTCGGAATGCGAAACGCACCAGCAACATTCCAAAGGCTGATCAACATAGTGTTGGGAGATGTGCCCAACTGTACAGCGTACCTGGACGATGTGGTGGTGCATTCGTTAGATTGGGCTGCTCACGTGGGCTCGCTGAGAACAGTGTTCCAGCGGTTGGCAGACGCTTCTCTGACATTGAACTTAGCAAAATGTGAGTTCGGAAAAGCAACAGTGACCTACCTGGGAAAACAGGTGGGCGATGGTAAAGTGCGTCCTCTTGAGGCCAAGATAGAGGCCATAACATTTTTCCCGGTACCAACCACACGGCGAGAGTTGCGTCGTTTTCTCGGGATGACGGGTTACTACAGGGGGTTCTGTAAGAATTTCTCCTTAATTGCAGCCCCTCTAACTGACCTGATCAGTCCCATGGTGTCTTTTGTGTGGTCAGATGAATGTCAGATAGCTTTTGAAAGCTGTAAAGCCCTTTTGTGCAATGCCCCAGTCCTTAGTGCTCCTGATTTTAGTAAACCATTTTCTGTTGAGGTTGATGCGAGTTGTGTTGGTGCTGGTGCAGTTCTGACTCAGGTCGATTCGGAGGGTTTGATCCATCCTGTGGGCTACTTCTCAAAAAAGTTTAACGGCAGCCAAACACGCTACTCTACAATAGAGCAAGAGACGTTGGCCTTACTGCTTGCTCTCCAATTCTTTGAGGTCTATGTGGGGTCTAGTGTGGAGCCTGTGGTTGTCCACACAGACCACAACCCACTTGTTTTTTTACATCGCATGTATAACCACAACCAACGGTTAATGCGGTGGGCTCTGCTTATGCAGGGATTTAATATTGTCATCCGTCACAAGAAGGGCACAGACAATGTGTTTGCCGATGCCCTTTCTCGTGGTTAGCTCGTGGGAATGTGTTTTGTTTTAGGGAGCGATTGTAAAATTTGGTGATGTTAGGTTATCGTCAGCCATGGGCTGACTCTTTATGGGGGGGAGTGTTACGGACGCGGTCCATTTATGTTGGGGATTTATGTTATGTATGTAGGCAGGTGGTGGTTGTCTTGTCTTTTGTCTCCCTCCTGTGGCTACATGTATCTTTTCCCCCAAGATGTTCCCCTGGTTCCAGTCCCCCAGCACCACCTGATCCCACTCTGCAATCAACCTACACAGCCCCTTTATATGTCCCAGTTTGTGTTCAGTTCTGGCTCTCTGTCGTTTGGTGTAGAGCCGTTGCTCTTAGGGTACGTTTTGGGGTGAGAGCTGTATCTTTTGTGTTCCTGCCTGTTGCACAGTTCTGTTTAATCCTAACCTTTGTATATTTGTTTATCCTTGTTCACCCAGCCTATGGTGATTCCTTTTTCTGTATAATACCATTTTGCTTTTGCACACAGGGACAATTGAGGACAGGAAGATACCCTGGGGTCTACACTTTGCATCACGTAGGTGACCTGCTGTTAGAGACACCAGCTTAGAGTGAGCACCACCCGCTGTACTTTTGGGCGCTTGGCGCCTGTTAAGGGGGGTGGGTTTTCTTTTCCTTTTTGTGTTTGATTTGGTGCCACTGGTAGTCCTCCTTGCTCTCTGTGTTGCTGTGCTTATAAATAAATATTATTATTATTGCAAACTGTTTCCTGACTTTGTGCCGCTGCACCCTCACCTATTATGTCTGTTGCCTTGTGTTGCGCCCCTCCACTGGGGTGCGTAACAGTGAGTCTCAGTCATCCGGCTCTGGCACTGAAGCCCCTCCTCATATGTCACGATAGAGACGGTTTTTTAATACAAATCCCCCCCCCCCCCCAAAAAAAGTTTGCAGGTTAGAACACATTTTGTTTGTTTTCAGTGTTAATAGGAGTGTTGTATGCAATGCAGATATGTGCCTTAATGTATTATGCACTCTTTCATAATGATGATGATGACAATGAGTAATATTGATTATTTATTTATTAGTATTATTGACATTATTTGTATTATTAGACATTAGATTGGATATCGTCATACATATGAACTGGGAACCGGAGGGTCGCCGGTTCAAGTCCCCAAAGCGGAGTGAGAACTGCTACTTGGAAAAAGGTTGCCAGTTCGCCTAGGCACTGCCGAGGTGCCCTTGAGCAAGGCACTAGACCCCTACACTGCTCCCCAGGCGCTGTACACACAATAGCTGCCCACTGCTCCTAATACTAGGATGGGTTAAATGCAGAGAAACTCATTTCACTGTGTGTGTGCATGTATGTGACCAATAAAAAGGATTCAATCCTCCAGATTTAGATTATTATTATGATTATTATTAGTGTTGGTATTATTAGAAGTAGATCTTATCATACATACATTATTATTATTATTATGATAAGTAATATCAGTAGTAGTAGTAGTATTAGTATTGCTAGTGTCTGTATTATTAGAAGTAGATCATTGTCTGAAACTGGAGCCTCTCTTACTACACCCACACATGCTGTGTGGAAGGCAGCCGTGGGTTGGATGTTGGCTCGGCCTTGCCATTGAGAATGAGAGGTGTAGACAAAATACTGATACACATCTTCTAATGCAGTCCAGGCAGATACAATCATCTGGATCTATTTCCTATTGCTCATGCACTTTGACCTAATTAAATAGTGGCTATGTGAGAAAGCGAAAAAGGGATCCAATGTTTTGTGTTTGTATTACGAATATATATATGGAGGATAAATCTAGCTTACCTGACCATGCTCATAATACATGTTCGCGGTTGACTTAGAAATTGAATTGCATAACATTTAGTTTTGTCTAACCTGTATTATGTTCATTTTTGCCACCCATTGTATCTGCCTGTTCAACAGTGACGTGCGGTGAGGTTCGTGTCTGGGGAGAATTCACTGACTGAATTCAACATAGTAGCATACCACCATTCAACTGGCTGCTTGCACATGGACTACTGGTTATGTTTCATATCCCATATCAGCATTCTTTACACACACACACACACACATACACACACACACACACACACACACACACACACACACACACACATAGGTAAGGTACATATTTGGCCAAAGAAGAACGTTACACGTTTGCACGTTTGCTCTGCACCCATTTGAACAGGAAAAAAACACAAATTCAGCGATATTGACTATACAAATGATTGCAATGATTGGAATCATACACAAATTACATTTGTATCACAGATCAGTGGACAAATATGTATTTATGTGTTTTTAATCATTATTAGTTTTTTTTACATTTCATGATGGCAGGGAGGCAGTGGCTCCCCTGCCATCATGAAATGTAGCCTACATGTAGCCTACAGCCACAAATAGCCTACAAATAACCTTCAGGCAAAAAATCAGGCAACTATTACTTCTAAAAAACCTTCAACAGTGAGGTGTTTGAAAAGGTTAGTCTGTGCATCTCACTTCTCTGATTTAGACCTGTCAACGTACTTTGTCTGAGTCTTGTGAAGCCAGACATGTCAAAAACCTCATTCACGCTGGTGGTGTGTGGAGTCACATTTGCCCCATTGTATTGGTTTATATCTGTTAGGAGGCCATAGAAACACGTATTCATGATTCACCAACACGTGTAGAGTCTCACAGTTACTCGGCTGGGGCTGATCCATCAACGAACAACGTGTCGCTGTGAGCTGTTAAATCCTCGAGAACTTTTCCCTCCACACAATGCTGTCTTCATTGACAAGCGGAGGGTGTGTCTTCTAAAGGCCACTTAGCTTAGCTTCAGCTGCGCACATGTTGGGCACCATGTGTGAGAGAGTGTGTGTGTGTGTGTGTGTGTGTGTGTGTGTGTGTGTGTGTGTGTGTGTGTGCGCCTGCGTATGTGTGAGTGTGTGTGTCTGTGTGTGTGTGTGTGTGTGTGTGTGTGTGTGTGTGTGTGTGTGTGTGTGCGCCTGCGTATGTGTGAGTGTGTGTGTCTGGGTCTGGGTCTGTGTGTGTGTGTGCGTGTGTTTAGTAAGGATCACGTGTAATTGTCGTGCAATTTAATTTCAAGGTGAAGTCATGGAAATCCTGCTACGTCTGCTGTGGTGTCTGGTGTCGGTAGCGTTTCACTTGTTTGTCTGTCTGATTTATATTTCACCATTTGCCAGCCTTTTCAAATGAGGCCACGTTACAGCTCATGACCGTGCGCATTAACCACTGGGTTAGGCCGATGTTAGCCTAATACCTCCGCCAATGGCTTTAGTGTGTCTAAAACATTGGCAACGCACCACCGCACCAATTCAGATTTGAGCCGGTCTTGTGCTCGTGTATGCACAAGGCCGCCATGACACAGCATGACGGGTGATGAAGTCCTGTTTGATGTCAAAGACACTCCTAGGGATGCACTACTATAGAGAGGACGAAAATACCTTTCTTTCATCTGAGATCGATTAAATATTGATAGGAGCACCCCCCCCCCACCTCTTTGGTATCGACCGCACTGACCCATCAAACACATACATAAGACCTCATGGGCAGAACCATATGCTCGGCAGGGGGCTGTTTTTGTTGTGATTAGTAACGCCTTACAATTTCAAGTTGATTATTAACTATTACATACGTATATTTCCCTTTAATTAATAGTGACTCAACTAAAACTGAAAAATAGCTATAAGCAACTATTCAAATCTGTCGGAGAAAGGACAACCAATTGGTGCAAAGTAACTACTGGAATGTACTATTACTTGGATACTATAGAATCGCTTATTATTTCAACTTAAATTCTCACTAGCAAACCAAAAAGTGTGAATATAATGAGCTTATGTGTGGCTCCCTGCCACTGACTGGCATTCACAGCTCCGAGGGTACTCTATGTAGTACTATACACCCCACGACCCTGAAGAGAAACAGCAGGTAAACAGAAAAACTGATTCAACTACGCTCTCAAATGGAACAGAAAAGGGTAGTGTAATGCAAGATTTTTATTTGTTTGTGCAAATATCATATCCCCCTCTCGTTCGTCCTCGTACTGCACTGAGGAAACCCTAATTGCTTTCCTCAAAGGTTTTATTTTTTAAGGGTTTGCGTGTTGTAGTTTTCTAGTGAAAACTCTGTGTGCCCACAGGGTCTTTGTGCTGCTTCCAGCATTAAAAGTCTTTATTCCAACTCATGTTCACATTAAAAGGGCTCCGTGCCCCCACTGTAACCCTGGGCCCTCACTGGAATGTGCTGAATAGTTTCCACGTTGTCGTCATCATGGTTGTGTGAGAGGTCAAAGCGGCGCCTCAAGGCATCTCGGCTATTAGTCCGTTAAAACGGAAATGACCTCCACCTGGGTCACCTGAGGGTGCATAAATTGAAAGAGCTCTTTTTAGAATCCAGGATAATAGAGGAAAGGTTATTTTGGTATATGTAAAGTGTTGCATAAAATGCCTTAAAGGTCCCCTTTGGATTACTATGTATTTTGTCTCTCTGACCTTTTCTGTATTGCATAACATTACTGGATTGTCAATGTTGTTAAACATCAAGACTAAGACCAATGCAATGGTCTACGTACACACAATGTTGTCCGTTTATTGGAAGCAACAGAACAAGGTGCAATGTTGATGTTTTGTTTGGGTCTACAAGGACAGCATTTAAAGCAAGCATCGGGTCATAGGCCTACAAAGAAACGTGTCTGGACATAATACATGGTCATGATCAATGGTCACAACAGGCTAATGGAATAAGCCTGTTGTTGTGGTTCACCCAAAACAACCTGGTATGTACTGCCACCTGCTGGGGAATATAAGAATTACAGTAATTGTTTAATTACAGAGAATTCTTATTTTGCAGATCTAGTACAAGAACATTGGTACATTTGGCAGTTTCCACAGGTCCAGTGATTCACATTTCTTTGACCATTCCATTAATTTTATTAAATAACATATAAACATATTAAATGTGATAATATCATATTTAACAAAAACATTCTATAAAACCACAAGATACATGTGACATTGTTAGAATAATTGTAAAATGCATCTTTTCGTTTAAGAGTAAATCAAAGAATATTAAATAGGCCTCCGTAGTACAGCCTACTGGTGGGCTCTTCTCAACCAAAGACACGTGGGCATGGGCGCTCATACGTCACGCCCGCGCGTACACACGCACACACGCACACACACACACACACACACGTACACACACGCTGACGTGAACGCGGACACGTCATGCTTTCGAGCCCTCATTGGAATAAATACATAAACACAAACAATCATCGCCGCAATCGGCCACAACGAGTATGAAAACTCGAGTATGTTGATTTATGCAGTGAACCCACCACTACTTATGTCTTTAGAACGTTGGCCCGACAGCAATTATTTACTCTAGCGATGAGACCCTTGTTTACCACCACGATCATGCTCACTGCTTTCTCTGCTCATGAATGTTAGGGATGCACGGTGGTGTCGTGTGCGTTATTTTTAGTGCCACACAAATGCCTCCTGGCCCCAAACACACACACACACACACACACACACACACACACACACACACACACACACACACCAGGCGCACACACACACACACACACAGACACACACACACACATACGCAGCGCACACACACACACACACACACGCACACACACACACACACACACACACACACACACACACACACACACACACACACACACACACACACACACACACGCATGAATATGGATATGGTGCTCGGCTGTACGGAGTGGTTTGCAGTTGCGATAGCGATGATTCAGACAGACAGTTCAGTCCAATGGGCCTAAACAGTTATGGTGGTGTAATATCGGTGGGCTTACTTAATAAAATCATCCAATCATTATTTGTTTATGAGTAAGAAACAAATATGTGGCTGTTTGCGCCACGCAATGTTTGTATAAATAGTGTATTACAATATGACCGTATAATAGATAGCCTGACAATGCCACCGCCGTCTAATGCGTGAGGGAGCCCAAACAGGTATACGGGTCCTAAAGAGAGAGCAAGAGGGACCAGAGGCGGATGTATTTTACATAGCATCTAAAGTCCACACAGGAAGGTCACACTAATGTTAACTAAATCAAACCTGGGGGTAGAGAGGACTAGACAGGGACAGGCAAGGGGCAACACAGGGCTAAGGACCTGCCAAATCCAAACCACAATAAGCCTCCCTCCCTCACACTGTCATGATGATGGCCCTTAATTATAACCACGTTTACTACAAATATTAGCGTGGTACAAATAAACATGGCACATTAATTAGGTTACTTCATCCTGTTGAATTAAATGCAAATGCTAAACACACATTCCCCACTTTGACAAGCTGCCCAGGATCTTTAAATACAACATGGCATCATTTTAATTATAATCAAAAAATCATTTAAAATCCCATCATTCCAGCTACTAGCTTGTGTTTGTTTGGGACGCTGCTCAGGATGTCTGTCTAACACACACTCAAACTAGGAAGACCTATAGTACACCCCTCTGTATCCCCTCACCTGCTCCCCCTAGAGGCACAGTGCTATATAAGTAAGACACCTATTTAATGTGGTACATAGGGTAGGCCTGAAGTGATGCGTAGTAATTATTGAACATTTTAGACCTCAACGTAATTCCCTGCTTGATATAATTGTAAAAGCCTATTTGAAGCTCTTGAGAGCATGCTAAATAGGCCTATATCGCCACCCCCGAGAGTGAGAATTACTTTTATGTAGGCTACTAATTTAGCAGATACTTCATGCTATATATCGTTCTAATAGAACATCGACATTGACAACAATAATCAAGCATGTTGAGATGAAGTATTAAGTATGAGCAGGAGAGAACAGGTCTATGAAGAGCCCAATGAGTTATGGATTCTGGATAAATCATTGAATTTCAAGATAATTGCATCTAAGATAATACTAATATCTAAGCAAGACACATGTATTTAGGAAAACAAATTCACAGTGCTTTCAAAGTCATTCAATTAATTTATAATAAATTTAGAAATAATTGAATACCCGTCCTTACACGAGGACCTTAAAGGGGACCTTGGTCACATTTCAACCTGCGTTGTACCATTTCAATGTGGGTAGTCCATGCCAAATGAACAACGTTTACCTCTTCTGCACCCAGATCTCCATGCATCAGCCGATAATCACACCCCAACTCTGGAGTATTGACTCCTCTCTATTGGTCACATACACACTGTGAAATTTGTTTCCTTGCATTTAACCCATCCCATAGTATTAGGAGCTGTGGGCAGCTAGTGTGTATATATACAGAGCCCGGGGAGCAGTGTAGGGGTCTAGTGCCTTGCTCAAGGGCACCTCGGCACTGCCCAGGTGTTTCGGTGGACTTGAACCGGCGACCTTCCGGGTTCCTAAGCCCAAGTCCCCAGCAGACTACAGAGCTATCCTGCCTCCCCCATCTTTGCATCTGCGCTGAGCCGGGCCCCAGACACACACACACACAGAGCATCGGCAACACCTGCAGCCGTTATAAACTATATCTAGATATGTATCTATGTATATACTATATACGTATATATAGATAAGGTTGAAGATACCCTTTAATGAATAGCAGCTCATAACTTTGCTGTTGTCCTTTAGGTTTG
>CM051010.1:4049632-4052132 GCA_027704905.1 Muraenolepis orangiensis | reverse complement strand
ACATTGGAAGTCTGGCTGGACTTTGATGATGCAGCGGCGTATCCTTGCGGGGCTTTTCTGGGAAACCCTGCGTGCCGCGCTGTACCTCCGTCAGCTGTCTGGAGAACAATCGCTCAGTACAAAGCCGTGTCAAGGCGTCAGGGAGCGCCAAAGGAAGCCTCTAATTCACCCACCCTGCTCCTCCTCACGCCCTGGCTGCAAAACACATGATGGAGAGAGGCAGGGGGGGGGGGGGGGGTGTGGGTAACCGAATCCCCGATGCAATTAACGGTGATTCTAGAGTCCACGGGGGAGGGGGGGAAGGGGGGGAGGGGGGTGGGGGTTTACAGCAAGGTGGTGCTGCTGCTGCCGCCGTCGTCCGCTGGCCTTCGTCCGCCGGCGCTACTCCTGCTTCTTCCGTCACTCCGGCTCTCTTTGTCTCTTCGCTAACAAAAGTGTAAAAACGACCTAATTCCCTCCCCGAATGTTAGCGTTTGGATTTTACGGGATTCAATTAAATGAGTGATTCCCCTTAGTCTCGAAGATGACGTGGGATAATTGTGCGTCCGACACCCCCGTCCGTCCACGTCCTATACCTTGACGGGAGTCACCCCCAAAAAGAAATATAAAGAAATATCTAAAAATATGATGTTCCAGTTGGGTGGATCTTCGGTGTGTTGAAACGTGTTCCGTTTCATTGGAGACCGGTTGCTGCAGGAAGCCATTCATCTCCAAAGAGTTAATCAGGGGGACCAAACTGACACTTAGTCGATGGAAGGAGGTAGGGATGATGATCTATTCACCCAGCACCTCAACAATAATAATCCTCAGGTCTCTCTCTCTCTCTCTCTCTCTCTCTCTCTCCTCTCTCTCTCTCTCTCTCTCTCTCTCTCTCTCTCTCTCCCCCACTTCTCCATTATAATGATAGATTTGAGTTGGATAACACCCACGCCGTGGAGACATGTCACCGCAGAGGAATGAGCCTGTGTTCTGCTGGCATGGGGGTGGGGGGGACGGGGGGGTGGAGGTGGTGTGGTGGTGGTGGTGGAGGGTGATGGTGGGTGGTGGGGGAGCAGAACGTCATGTGTGCATCAAATGTGATCATCTTCAGAGATATGCTCCTCCGTCGTCGTGGGCCGCCAGCGTCTGTGTGAGGAGGGGGGGGTGGGGGTGGGGTTTGGGTGGGGGTAGGGGTTGGGTGGTGCTACGTTTGGTCGCTGCCGTACGGTAACGTCTTGTGACAGCCACATAGAAACCAATCCCTCACGGCCCTTCCCCCCTTACACACCACCCCCACCCACACCCCACCTCCCCCCGATCTACCTGCGAAATGACCACTGCCATCAGTCCAGATCTGTCATCACCCCCACCCCCTCCCTCACCCCCACCCCCACCCCTCCTGCACACACATACACACACACACACTACCCTCACACATGTCATCACAAGGTGGGCCTCATGCGCTCTGATATACAACAGACACTAACACAAAGTGTGTTTGTGTGTGTGTGTGTGTGTGTGTGTGTGTGTGTGTGTGTCTGCAGGAATGCAGTCAGCAAGGACACCAAACAAAAGCAGATCAGAGGTACACACACACACACACACACACACACACACACACACACACACACATTTGAACAAAGATGTGATGTAAGCTAAACATGTCATTGTATTAGTAGTTGAACTTGAAGTGTTGATAAGTCTTAATACCGTATGGAGGTGTTACTCATATTCTTTTTACCAGCTCCTTTTTTATTGGACACTATTCATAATAGACTAAAAGATGTATATCAATCTTTATTCTTGCAATCACATAAAGTGTGACATATAGTATTCAAATTTAGACCAGGTCTGCCTCATAATCACAAAGTATAGTTCCATTGTAATGAACTTTGATGAAAAGTCATTTACATTTTTCATCATTTAAAAATTTTGAATTTCAAGGACAATGTCATATTTTGGCTACTATACTTATACCGTAGGAATAGCACGCATGGTGATACAAGATATCATTTAAAAAAATTAAGAAGAAGAGAGAACAATAATCAATGGTAAATCGTCTTTTATCCTGACCTGTCAATCGCTGTTCTTGTAAACATCAAGAAACATAATTGTTGCGTTCTTTTGAATGAAAATCCCCCGATTTCACAAATATACCACACGTTTTACCAATGATTTATTTGACAATAATATTGTATAGTATAGTATATTATAGTATAGTGAGTATATATCGTATAGTATTGTATAGTATATTATAGTGTAGTGAGTGTAGTATAGTATAGTATTGTATAGTATATTATAGTGTAGTGAGTGTATAGTATAGTATTGTATAGTATATTATAGTGTAGTGAGTGTAGTATAGTATTGTATAGTATATTATAGTGTAGCGAGTGTAGTATAGTATAGTATTGTATAGTATATTATAGTGTCGCGAGTGTAGTATAGTATAGTATTGTATAGTATATTATAGTGTCGTGAGTGTAGTATTGTATAGTATATTATAGTGTCGTGAGTGTAGTAT
>CM051010.1:4019632-4029632 GCA_027704905.1 Muraenolepis orangiensis | reverse complement strand
GTGGATGGGAGGTTAGCGAAAGGCAGAGGCTGAGGCTAGGCTAACCGCTAGCTCGCAGCTAGGATGAGGCTGTTTCCCCAGCCCCCAATGTTTAATAAAAGACACCCCCCCCCGGGGTGCCAAGCCGCGCCCCGAGACGACAAATAGGCTTTTTAAAATTATTATTATTAGACGCAAAATTAGAAATGTTTTCAGCGACGTTAGTGTTAGCGCTAAAAAAAGAAACAGCGGAAGCTTGACTCGTAAGTGACGCGCCGTTTAGCTAGCGTCTTCCGTTCCGTTTTTTCCAACTTGAGCGTTTGGCTACCGTCTACGCTCGAGACACATCATGTCTGAAAATAATATCGAATTCAATTTCCCTTTGTTTATTTTTTTCTGTGAACGAGCAAAAATACCACACGCATAAATCCCCCCCAGAAATAACAGATTAAAAATAGAACAGATGTGATTTTAGGATGTTTCGTTCTCTAGGTTACATTCTGAAACAAAAATAAGCAACCATTTAGTGAAACGAAAATCCATTTGTGAAAACGCTTTGTCCAAAGTTGCCGTTTGACTACAATATAGTGTTGTTTATAGTATATAGTGTTGTTTATAGTATATAGTATAGTACATAGTATGGTATATAGTGTTGTTTATAGTATATAGTGTTGTTTATAGTATATAGTATAGTACATAGTATGGTATATAGTGTTGTTTATAGTATATAGTGTTGTTTATAGTATATAGTATAGTACATAGTATGGTATATAGTGTTGTTTATAGTATATAGTGTTGTTTATAGTATATAGTATAGTACATAGTATGGTATATAGTGTTGTTTATAGTATATAGTGTTGTTTATAGTATATAGTATAGTACATAGTATGGTATATAGTGTTGTTTATAGTATATAGTGTTGTTTATAGTATATAGTATAGCACATAGTATGGTATATAGTGTTGTTTATAGTATATAGTGTTGTTTATAGTATATGGTATAGTACATAGTATGGTATATAGTGTTGTTTATAGTATATCGTGTTGTTTATAGTATATAGTATAGTACATAGTATGGTATATAGTGTTGTTTATAGTATATAGTGTTGTTTATAGAATATAGTGTTGTTTATAGTATAAAGTATAGTACATAGTATGGTATATAGTGTTGATTATAGTATATAGTGTTGTTTATTGTATATAGTATTAGTAGTATAGTATAGATGTGTCCAGACTAGGCATCAGTAGATGTATGTACACAGCGAATACCCTGAGTGATCAGTGACAGCCAGGAAAGACTGGATGACAACCATGAATAGTGTGGCGACTACTGGAGAGTCAGTGACAGCCCGGAGAGACGGCAACCGGGGCAGAAAGGGTTGGAAACCCAATCTGCATCCTCTGAGAGGAGGAACCCAACCAAGCTACGATGAACTTAATGGAAAAATACCCCAGGGGTGCCCGAGAGGGGGGGAGGATGAGCACCCCAGTCTGACGGACACAACGGTAACAGACCCAGGCAACGGACAAACGACTATGAACAAGCAGTGTACATGCGGTAAAGTCTGCAAGAACATCCATGGCTTAAAGATCCACCGAGCGAGGATGAAGTGCCCGTTGGGAGCAGAAGCAACACAACGCACAGGTGTTACACCTGGTGAGACGCAGGAGGTGCCAGGCCCGGAGTCACCCCATAGTGCCCAGAACCTCCAAGTGTTGCAGACAACTCCCTCGAGCATCAAGTCTGACAGGAGGCGGATCAAATGGCCTGCAGCTAGCATGACCTCACTCTGGAAGCAGTTCGATGACGATGTCGACCAAATTCTGGAGGCAATGGCGAAGGGAGAGGCCGACAGGAAGCTACAAGCTATGACAACAATCATTGTCAGCATCGCAGCTGAACGGTTCGGCGAGGAGGAGAAGAAAAGCTCCGGAACATCTTAGTCAAAGAATCAAAGAGCTGTAAGGATCCACAACATCAGAAGGGAGATGAAAGTGCTGAAGTCCCAGTACAAGGCGGCAGGAGAAGAGGAATGCACTGGCCTAGCCCAGCTAATGTGCATCCTTCAGAAAAACATCAGAGTTCTCTGCCGGGCCGAGTGGCATCGGAGGTGGCGGCGCGAGAGAGCACGTAAACGTGCTGCTTTCATCGCTAACCCCTTCAAGTTCACTAAGGATTTGTTGGGGCAGAAGCGCAGTGGCAAACTGGCCTCCTCGCAGGATGACATAGACCAACATCTGAAGCAGACGTACAGCGGCCCCACAAGAGAGCAGGAGTTGGGAGAGTGTAACAACCTCATAGACCCCCCTGAACCAGAAGTGCAGTTCGACATGTCGGAGCTGCAGCTAAAGGAAGTCAGGGAGGTTGTCCGCAAAGCAAGGGCAAGCTCTGCTCCAGGACCGAGTGGCACTTCATACAAAGTGTATAAGTACTGTCCCAAACTCCTGCTGCGTCTGTGGTACATCTTGCGAGTCTTCTGGAGAAGGGGGAGGATCCCTGATCAATGGAGAGTGGCTGAAGGGGTATGGATCCCGAAGGAGGAAAACTCCACTCAGCTAGACCAGTTCCGCATCATCTCCCTGCTGTGTGTTGAGGCAAAGGTTTTCTTCAGCGCTGTTTCCAAACGGCTGTGTACCTACCTGGCAGAGAACACCTACATCGATACATCTGTCCAGAAAGGTGGCATTTCAGGAATGCCAGGATGTCTGGAGCATACCGGTGTGGTGACACAGCTTATTCGGGAGGCCAGAGAGAACAAGGGCAACCTGTCAGTGCTGTGGCTTGACCTGGAGAATGCATTCGGCTCCATTCCACACAAGCTGGTTCAGTTCACTTTGACAAAACATCATGTCCCAAGCAGGTGTAGAGACCTCATCGCTGATTATTACAGCAATTTCAGGATGAGGGTCTCTTCAGGAGCAATAACATCCAGTTGGCACAAGGTGGAGATCGGTATCATCACAGGGTGTACTATCTCTGTGACATTGTTCTCCCTAGCCATGAACATGCTCACTAAGTCTGCTGAGCCAGAGTGCAGAGGGCCCCGCACAAATTCCGGACAACGGCAACCACCCATCAGGGCATTCATGGATGACCTCACAGTCATGACAGAATCAGTCCCAGGCTGCCGGTGGATTCTGAAGGGGCTTGAAGAGCTGGTGGAGTGGGCCCGGATGCGTTTCAAACCCGCCAAATCCAGATCAATGGTGCTGAGGAAAGGGAAGGTGGTGGACAAGTTCCGGTTTAACATCGCAGACACAGCCATCCCATCTATCTCAGAGAAGCCAGTCAAGAGCTTAGGAAAAGTTTTTGACTGCTCTCTGAGAGACACAACATCTATCCAGTCGACCTGCACTGAGTTGGATGGCTGGCTGAAATCCGTGGACAAGTCAGGCCTACCTGGGAAGTTTAAAGCCTGGGTCTACCAACATGGCATTCTTCCCAGGATTCTGTGGCCCCTCCTTGTCTATGCGGTCCCTATCTCAACAGTTGAGACCCTAGAGAGGAGGGTCAGCAACCACCTCCGGAGATGGCTTGGGTTACCAAGGAGCCTGAGCAGCATTGCACTCTACGGGAACACCAACAAGCTGCAACTGCCTCTCAAATCCTTGGAGGAAGAATTCAAGGTAACTAGAGCCAGAGAAGTGGTTCAATACAGGGACTCAAGTGATCCGAAGGTGGCTAAAGCAGGGATCCAAGTGAGGACTGGCAGGAAATGGAGGGCAGAGGAAGCAGTTCAAGAGGCAGAGGCAAGGCTGCGTCACAAGAGCCTGGTGGGAGTGGTCACACGAGGTCGAGCTGGGCTAGGATCCTTTCCAACTCCCCAAATGAACACCAGGGGGAAGGAAGGGCGCCGTCTTGTTCAGGAGGAGGTGAGAGCAGCAGTGGAGGAGACAAGAACCTGCAAGGCAGTGGGAATGAAGCAACAGGGAGCTTGGACGAGATGGGAGAATGCGGTTGAGAGGAAAGTGATAATGATAATGATAATGCCGGCTTTTTATATAGCGCTTTTATCCAAAGCGCTTTACAAGTCATGTCCTCACATTACCCATTCATACACCGACGGCGGAGTCAGCCATGCAAGGAGACAGTCAGCACGTTGGGAGCAGTTAGGGTTTAGGGTGTCTTGCTCAAGGACACCTCGACAGTTTTTTGCTAGGAGGAGCCGGGGGATCGAACCAGCGTCCTTTCGGTTGTGAGGCGACCGCTCTACCTCCTGAGCTATACTGCCGAGCTATACAGCTATAAGTGACCTGGGCTGAGCTTTGGAAAGCCGAGCCTCACCGCATCAAATTCCTAATCCAGGCAGTGTATGATGTGCTTCCAAGCCCGTCAAATCTGCACACATGGGGCATAGCAGAGACACCAGCATGCCCATGCCCACCAGGCACTTGGAGATGGACGGTACAGGTGGAGGCATGACCAAGTCCTGAAGACCATTGCTGAAGCCATCAGCGCAGGACTGGCGTGGTCAAAGCAGTTCCGACACTCCAAGGACACCATCGCCTTTGTCAGAGCTGGGGACAAGCCAACTTCTGCCAGAAAAACATCTGCAGGCATCCTGACGTCTGCAAGAGACTGGCAGTTGTTGGTGGACCTTGAACATCAGCTGAAGTTCCCCAGCCATATTGCAGTCACCACCCTGCGACCAGACATTGTTCTTGTGTCTGAGTCCACCAAGCAAGCTGTGCTGCTGGAGCTGACAGTCCCGTGGGAAGATCGCTTGGAAGAAGCCTTTGAAAGGAAGCTCTCCAAGTACGCAGGACTGGTCAGCGACTGTCAGCAGGCTGGTTGGAGAGCAAGGTGTTTCCCGGTGGAAGTTGGATGCAGAGGATTCGCAGCCCGTTCCTTGGTCAGAGCCTTCAGCAGTTTAGGCATCGAGGGAGTGAGAAAGAGGAGAGCCATCCGCAGTACCACCGATGCGGCAGAGAGGGCCTCAAGATGGTTGTGGCTCAAAAGAGGGGAGCCATGGAGTCATGGTAGCTAGCTAGCCATCTGGACACAAGCTGGGGTCTGATCAGCCCCGGCTGGGTCACCTGGAGGAGGGCGTATGATGTTTGCGAGACCCGAAACGTCCTATGATTCCAGGAACATCACTGAAGATGTGTCCAGACTAGGCATCAGTAGATGTATGTACACAGTATAGTATAGTATATAGTGTTGTTTATAGTATATAGTGTTGTTTATTGTATATAGTATAGTATATAGTATAGTTTATGGTTGTGTTTATAGTGTATAGCAGTGGAGGCTCGTCCATTGAGGAAAGGGAGGACCATCCTCCCTAACATTTCAAAGAAAAAACCCCTGTTAAATACACATCAATTTAACAGATTCATCTGTGAAAATACTGATAAAAAAATACTTTTTCTAACGCTTCAAAGTCACGCAAATATGTGTGTCGAAATAGCACCAGCAGCTCCCACCTATCGCAATTTTTTAAATCACAGTACGGAGGAACTGGTTTTTAACATGAGTGTGTACGGCAGTAAGGGAGGACCATCCTCCCTGAGGGCGGGTCTATAGCCAGAGGCTCTGTGGACCAATCAGCTGAGCTCACTGCGCTGGTGAATACCCAATCAGAGCTTTGGGGGGGGGGGGCGGGTCATCATCATGCAAGGATCGATCTTGTGTCATTCACATTAATTCCGCGTTCCAGAAAACTCTTGATTTACTTTATTTTAGATTGTAAACTTGAGTTCCGACCTCAAAGCGTTCCAGGTGCATGACGCCAAACGTAAACACAAAGCATGGCTGACCGGGACAAGACGGTGTTTCTTTCGCTCGCGATTTGACAATTGACGTGATTTACGTGCATTACTGGTTTTACGTTATGATAGTATGTCTTGTATGTCTATGTCTATGTCTATGTCTATGTCTATGTCTATGTCTATGTTTATGTCTATGTCTATGTCTATGTCTATGTCTATGTTTATGTCTATGTCTATGTCTATGTCTAGGTCTATGTCTATGTTTATGTCTATGTCTATGTCTATGTCTATGTCTATGTCTATGTTTATGTCTATGTCTATGTCTATGTCTATGTCTATGTCTATGTCTATGTCTCTCATCGTGGACTTCCGGAGCCACCGGGGCACCCGCTCCACCATCAGCCCGGACGAGACACCGGTGGAAGTCGTCAGCTGCTTCCGTTTCCTGGGACTACAGATTTCCGATGACCTGGTGTGGACACGCAACACGGAGGTCATGCTGAAGAAGGCCCACCAGCGTCTCTATGCCTGCGGTGCCTCAGAAAAAGCGGAATAGGCCAACGGGGACTAGTGAACTTCTACCGTGGCCCCGTAGAGAGCGTCCTGACGGGTGGCGTCACGTATGTGTGGTACGGCAACACCACTCACTGCACGGGACAAGAAAGACCATCCAGAGGGTCGTGAGGATGGCAGAGAAGATCATCGGTTTGTGCAATTCCATGTATTGAGGAGATCTTTAGGACCAGATGTCGGAAGAAGGCCATGTCCATTAAAAAGGGCTGCAACCACCCTGGGCACCATCTCTTCTCCCCCCCCTACCGTCTGGTCGCCGGTTGCGCAGCATCCGTACAGCAAGGACTACCAGGTTTAAGGATAGTTTATATCCACAGGCAGTGACCTACTGAACTGCTAGGAGTGCTGCCACTATCATAACATGTCATTAACGTTACACTATCATAACATTGTCATTAACATTACACTATCATAACATTGTCATTAACATTACACTGTCATACTTTGCTGGACTTTCTTGACTCATCACAGTTACTGCACTGTATTCATGATGCTGCTGCTGCACTACTGGCACTTTAAATGTTTTTTAAACATAATTGTAAAAAAAAAAAAAAAAAAAAAAACCATGTACATATCATTAAGTCACTTTGCTGCTCTTTTTTGTTTATTTTATTGTATGTATAATTTAGATTTTTATGGTATTGTTTTTAAGATTTATACTGCGGGAGGGAATGGGGAGTAAGCCTTCCTGTACTTGTTACAAATGGCAAATAAAAATCTTGTATCTTGCATCTATGTAATTAAATACTGGTAAATATACTTTACACCATAAACGATTCTCCCTCAAATCTCACTCAATTTAAATGTCGTTAGTTATGTTCGGTAGAACTAGCCAGTGTGCATGAAACTTATATTCCGATTTTCTGATTTTCATCATAAATGGATTAATCGCTAAATATCAGTTTTTTACATCAAAAACAACGCTTCTTCCTCGGTTTTAATTCAGTTTGGCTTACATGCTAACAAAAAAACCACTAATATATTGTCAACAATTATAGTGAGGCTCCTTCCTTCCTCCCCTACTCTCACAACCACCAGCCGCCACTGATATATAGTATAGTACATAGTATAGTATATAGTGTTGTTCATAGTCTATAATAAGACTATAAACAGGGCGGAGCCTGTTGGAAATTGACTTGGGAACCTCAAGGTCGCCGGTTCAAGTCCCTAAAACACCTGAACACTGACAAAGTGCCCTTAAGCAAGGCACCAGACCCCTCTACCTAAACACTGCTGCTCCCTGGTCAGCTGTATATCCAATAGCTGCTAACCCACTGCTCCTAATACTAGGATGGGTTAATGCAGAGAAACACATTTCACTGTGTGTGTGTGTGTGTGTGTGTGTGTGTGTGTGTGTGTACATGGATGTGACCAAATGAAGAGGATTCAATCCTCCAGATTTAGATATAAATTGAGTATATAGTGTTGTTTATTGTATATTGCATTGTTTAGTTGAATATAGTATTGTTGGTAAAGTACTGCGGGAGTGGGAATGGGAAGTCAGTATGTCAATTTGTGTACTTGTTACACACGGGGGATCAAAAACCATTGTGAATCTTTGAATTTTTAAATCAAACTCCTCTTCCTCTCACTCTCTCCTGTCCTCCTACTCTCTCTCTCTCTCTCTCTCTCTCTCTCTCTCTCTCTAGCTCTCTCTCTCTCTCTCTCTCTCTCTCTCTCTCTCTCTCTCTCTCTCTCTCTCTCTCTCTCTCTCTCTCTCTCTCTCTCTCTCTCTCTCTCTCTCTCTAGCTCTCTCTCTCTCTCTCTCTCTCTCTCTCTAGCTCTCTCTCCCTCTCTCTCTCTCTCTCTCTCTCTCGCATATGAGACAAGTTTGTTTTGTTTTTGTTATGTAAATCTCTCTCTCTCTCTCTCTCTCTCTCTCTCTCTCTCTCTCTCTCTCTCTCTCTCTCTCTCTCTCTCTCTCTCTCTCTCTCTCTCTCTCTCTCTCTCTCTCTCTCTCTCTCTCTCTCTCTCTCTCTGTCTTTCTTTAAAACAAAAACCAAAAGAAAGCAGCTTGGCGTGGTTATATATGATAGTCGGTGGTGAATGGAGCTTAGAACCCACCTCTCTTTCTTTCATTTTGGGGGAAAAGTTCAACCCCTCCTCTCTCTCTCTCTCTCTCTCTCTCTCTCTCTCTCTCTCTCTCTCTCTCTCTCTCTCTCTCTCTCTCTCTCTCTCTCTCTCTCTCTCTCTCTCTCTCTCTCTCTCTCTCTCTCTCGCACAAACACACACTGACCCAAATTGGGAAGGTTGCTGGTTCGACCCCCCGGCTCCTCTTCCTCCTAGCAAAAAACTGTCGAGGTGTCCTTGAGCCATAAGACATCCCTCATAACCCCTAACTAACTGCTCCTGTCTCCTAGCTGGCTCTCTCTCCTTGGACGGCTGACTGACTCCGCCCTCGGTGGATGAATGAATGAATGTGTGTATTCATGGGTGAATGTGAGATATAAAAGCATCCATAACCATTTTTCCATGCCTGGCCTCATATCGCTGGCAGGTATTGAAGTTAAGAGACGTCCTTATTTCACATCAGGCGGCAAACATGAGTTTTGTTTGTTTGTTTGTTTGTTGTTGTTGCGTGGCTTTCAAAGCCATCTTGTATCCTTGGTTCCTTCTGTCTGTCTGTCTGTCGGTCTTGCCCAAATTCTTAAAGATTTAAGGTTCAAGATTTAAGATTCAAGATGTTTTTTATTCTCCTCATGTGTAACAAATACAATGGAATTGCTTTACTTCCCATTCCCTCCCGCAGTACAAATTGACCTACAACAATACTATTACTATAATATACAATATTATACTATACTATACAGAACAATACTATACAATACTATACTATACTATACTATAAACAACACCATACAGTCTCCTGCGGTGCTCCAGCCAGTAGCTGACCTCTTGGCTAACTTCCAAAATCAAAGAGCAAATAAAAAGCACTGGATTTGCCTGCGATTTTAGACCCAACATTTTGCCAATGGCCCAGGGCCCCTCATCTGCAAGGTGTGTGTGTGTGTGTGGGTGTATGTATGTGTGTGTGTGTGTGTGAGTGTGTGTGTGTGTGTGTGTGTGTGCGTGTGTGTGTGTGTGTGTGTGTATGTGTGTGTGTGTGTGTGTGTGTATGTATGTGTGTGTGTATGTGCGTGTGTGCGTGTGTGTGCGTGTGTGCGTGTGTGTGTGTGTGCGTGTGTGTGTGTGTGTGCATGTGCGTGTGTGTGTGTGCATGTGTGCGTGTGTGAGTGTGTGTGTGTGTGTGTGTGTGTGTATGTGTGTGTGTGTGTGTGTGTGTGTGTATGTGTGTGTGTACACACAGCTCCATCGTTCCTACCTATTGAGCCCGAGTTCTGGCAGGTAGCCAAAACTTCCACATTTTTTAAAATTCCAAAATAATAAAAAAACATTTCCATATGACTAAATAAAAAACGACCTGTACTCACTCTGTATTCGCTAAATACACAAAGAGGGAAGTATAGAGTGTTATAATATGCGAGTACACCGTGTACAGAACAGCAGAGTACTAGTGTGTGTGGGTACAGATGTACCTATACGGTATATTAGTGATGGGTGATCAGTTGTTTTGGTACAGTTCAGTTGAAAGATGACTTCATCTCGTCTTGTTCTAAATCGCTCCCCCTCAAAAATGTCCGGGATTCGCCTTTCGCTTTCGCTACGGTCGCATAACTTTACATAACGTTGACATTACTCTGACATTATGTTCGGCCTTCTGGCATCGTGCCACCATTGGT
>CM051010.1:4012132-4014632 GCA_027704905.1 Muraenolepis orangiensis | reverse complement strand
GCCAGTGTCCTGCAGGAGAGCGGTGATCACACTGCTCCCAAAAAAAGGAAACCTGCAGGACATCAAGAACTGGCGCCCTGTGTCTCTGCTGTGTGTGGATTACAAACTTCTGTCCAAGGCTTTGGCCACCAGGTTGGGGAGGGCTGTGGAGCAGATCATCCACCGGGACCAGACCTACTGTGTGCCCGGCAGGTCCATGGTGGACAATGTCCACCTAATTCGAGATGTTTTGGAGGTCTCCAGCTCATTGGACATTAATACTGGTCTGATTTCTCTAGATCAGGAAAAGGCTTTCGACCGCGTTGAGCACAGCTTCCTCTGGAAAGTAATGGAGAAGTTTGGGTTCAGCGCTGGTTTCATAGCCAAGATCATGGTGTTGTATAATAACATTGAGAGTGTGCTGAAGTTCAACGGTGGGTTGTGTGCTCCTTTTAGAGTGTGTAGAGGGGTCCGGCAGGGCTGTGCTCTGTCTGGCATGCTCTATGCACTCTCCCTAGAACCCCTCCTCAACAAAATATGCTCGAAACTGCAAGGGCTGTTTTTACCTGGTTTTAATGGAAACTTGGTTTTATCAGCGTATGCAGATGATGTTGTTGTTTTTGTTAGGGACCAGACTGACATAGACGTTATAGTTGACATCGTGAGGGAGTTTAGTTCAGCATCGTCAGCGAGGGTGAATTGGAAGAAAAGTGAGGCCCTCGCTGTCGGTGAGTGGAGTGGCGGTCTCCAGTTCTTCCCCAGAACATGGTCTGGAGAAAGGATGGTTTCAAGTACCTGGGTGTGTTCTTGGGGAAGGGAATTGTAGTCCCGAAGAACTGGGAGGACGTCACAGAAAAGATAGAAGGGAAGCTTTCCAAGTGGAAATGGCTGCTCCCTCAGATGTCTTTTAAAGGTAGAGTGTTGGTTTTAAATAACCTTGTGGCATCCCAACTGTGGCACCGTCTTACCTGTGTGGACCCTCCCTCAGGGCTACTTGCCGAAATACAAAAAAAATTGGTGGATTTTTTTTGGGAGGGTCTACACTGGGTGCCACAGGGGGTGCTGTTTTTATCTAGAGAGGAGGGGGGACAGGGCCTTATCCACCTGGCCAGCCGAATGGCCACTTTTAGGATACAATTTTTACAGAGATATCTGACCGGCCCGGCTGATTTGGTGTGGAGAGATGTGAGCAGCTGCATTCTCAGACGCGTGAGTAACCTGGGGCTGGATGCTGCTCTGTTTTTAACAGATTTAAACATCTTAAAGTTAAGTGGGCTACCTCCTTTTTATCAGGGTGTTTTTAAGTCTTGGGCCCTTTTTAACCATAAAAGGTGTCCAAAGACTGACTCTCTGGACTGGTTGTTGAGAGAGCCTCTGGTTCACAAAGCCAGGTTGGACGTCAGCAGCAGCGAAACACCCGGCCTGACGGTGGCGCTGTGCCGATCCAAGACCCTGTGCCTTCAGCAGCTGGTGGATGCAGTGGGGCCGGAGCTGAGCGATGCCCAGGCCCTGGGCTCTCTGCTGGGTCTGCACTCTGTCCGGGTGGCCCAGAGGATTTTTCAGCTCTGGAGCCAGATCCTCTGCCCTGAGGAAAAGAGACTGCTGAGGAGCTACGGACAGGGAGGAGCCAGGCCGGACCCAGCAGACCCGTTCCCGGAGATCTACCTGAGCCCAGGGCTCGGAGAACTGACCGGCCCCCTGCTCCAGGTCGCAAATTCTGGAAAAATGACAATACACAGAGCTGATAGGAGAACAATTTACATGAACATTGTAAAAGCGACCAACAAGAATGTGCTGAAGGACAGGGCCTCCACTGTGTGGAGCACCAGACTGGGTGCAGGAAGCGGACCAGGCCCACAGTGGAGGATTTTATACAAACCTCCCATAAAAAAACGTACTGCCGACCTCCAGTGGAGAATTTTACACGGGTGCCATTGCCTGCAATTCCTTTATCTCCACTATTAATCCTGCTGTTTTTAACAAGTGTCCATTTTGTGGTTTTAGAGAGACTGTTTTTCCATGTTTTTACAGAGTGCAAGAGACTCACGGTTTCTTCTTCTCTCTTTTAACATGGGTTTTTAATCTTTTTGGTATAGTTTTTACGGAGAGTGTTTTTATCATGGGAGCTCCAGACAAAAAGCAAATAAAGAAAAGTGGCAGCTCCTGAACTACCTCTCGGGTGAAGCGAAGATGGCCATTTATTTGAGTAGGAGAAACAGAATAGAAAATAGGAAAGGGGAAGAGGCAAAAGCGATCTGGCTGTGCAACATAAGAGCCAGACTTTGTTTAGAGCATCGCTTTTATAAACATGTTGGGGATCTGGATGCTTTTAAACAGCGGTGGTGGTGTTGTGGATGAGGATTTGCACTTTGCACAAGTTTTTAAGACCTAGGTTTTAATGTATTATTTTGAGTGATTTATTTTTTCTTTGTTGTTCTGTTGTTTTTTTGTTTGTTTTTATTTTTGTTTTTTGTTTTTGCACAATGAAGCCCTTTATTTGATCACAATTGATCTAGTGTAA
>CM051010.1:4009138-4011132 GCA_027704905.1 Muraenolepis orangiensis | reverse complement strand
TCTCTCTCTCTCTCTCTCTCTCTCTCTCTCTCTCTCTCTCCTCTCTCTCTCTCGCTCTCTCTCTCTCTCTCTCTCTCTCTCTCTCTCTCTCTCTCTCTCTCTCTCTCTCCTCTCTCTCTCTCTCTCTCTCTCTCTCTCTCTCTCTCTCTCTCTCTTGCTCTCGCTCTCTCTATTAACAGCTATTATAAATACATTATGAATTTCCCTGTGATACATTATGAAGAAGGCTCCCTCGACCCTCACCTCTTACACTATACACACACTATACGTTCTCCTCGCTCGCATCCATCCATCCGCGGGGGGGGGAGTCGCAGTGTCTGTGACGGGGCCCTCAGGTTGGCTATAGGTTTAGAGTTTATCTCGGTTGCAGCCTGGCCGACCGGAGGGAGGGGGGACCCTGGGCAGGTTATTAAAGAGTGCGCGGCGTGCCAGTCTGGGCGCCACGGCCCCGCTGAGAAGCACATCCTGGTTGCCAGCCTGTGTGTGTGTGTGTGTGTGTGTGTGTGTGTGTGTGTGTGTGTGTGTGTGTGTGTGTGTGTGTGTGTGTGTGTGTGTGTGTGTGTGTGTGTGTGTGTGTGTGTGTGTGTGTGTGTGTGTGTGTGTGTGTGTGTGTGTGTGTGTGCGGAGGGCCCTGCTTAATGAGATATTGACTGCCCATTGAGAGCATGGATTTTTGATTTGGCGGCAGAGAGATTGGGAGAGGAGTGGGTGGGTGGGTGGGTGGGCGGGGGACAGGGGACATGCACTCTGAAGGGAGAGGGGAGCGAGAGAGGGGAGGGGAGAGGAGAGAGAGGAGAGGAGAGGGGGGAGGGGAGATGAGAGACGTGGAGGGTGGGGGGGATAGAGAGGTAGAGAGGTAGAGAGGGAGGTGAGAGCTAGAGGCGAGGTGAAAGGGGGAGGGGAGGGGAGGAGGAGAAGAGGAGGGGAAGGTGATGAGAGGAGGAGAGATGGAGGACGTGGGAGGAAGAGGAAGGAGTTAGAGGGGAGGGGAGAAGATGAAGAGGAGAGGGTGGTAGAGGAGATAGGGAATAGCGGCGACGAGGAGAAAGGATTTGGCTGAAGTTAGAGGGAGAGGGAGGGAGAGGGAGAGAGAGAGGGAGAGGGAGAGAGAGAAAGAGAGAGAGGGGGGGAGAGAGAGAGAGAGAAAGAGAGCGACGGGGGAATGGTAGTTCTGGAGCGAGATGAAGGGGACCAGAGAAGACGGGAGCAGAGGAAATGTGTCTGCTCGTCCTAACAAAAGCCCCTGAATGCGGTTCTATTTCCTTCTGCCAAAACGGAACACAGTAACACGCAATGCAATGAGAAACCCCACAAGTTTTTTCATTAGGCTCCCGCCACCGCCGTCAAACCGCGTCTTTACCTGCAACAACGTGAGACTGGCAGCCACCAATTACCCACGGCGACTCAAACAACTCTATTGAATAAAAAACGTTATTGTGATTGCACCATTCACCCTCTAGTTATACCTTTATATATATTTACATATATATATATATATATATATATATTTATATATTAATAGAGAAATATCTACATGTCTTTCAATAAGAGCCCTTGTGGAGTGAAACACACAAGGGCAGTGGGGGGGGGCTTAGTCAAATAGCCAAATTAAGGGTAATTTCCCATCCTCTCCTTCACTCAGCGCTTCAGAGTCCTCGTGGACCCTTTGAAGTGTCTCACTGTCACACAGCATTTAGTGGCAGAACAGAATAGCTCTCCACCGCACGCACGCACACACGCACGCACACGCACACGCGCACACACCTTTGATAGTCATAACCCACACAGCCATGAAGAGAGAAATTAAAGAACTTAATTTTCTTCAATATATATTTATGTGTGTATAGTATAAGTACAGCTATCACTGTAGATGGGGGGGCCCTGCTGACAACACACACACACACACACACACACACACACACACACAGTAATCATGTGATCTCTAATGAGGAGAATAGTGTGGTTGTATAGCTGGGGATAATTGTGCGTGTGTG
>CM051010.1:3994138-4004138 GCA_027704905.1 Muraenolepis orangiensis | reverse complement strand
CCGCCGTTCTGAAACATCACCCCCACCGCTCCCAGCTGTACAACCCTGCGCTAGTACCCGACACACCTCTTTGAATTCTAAACGGGGATCGATCGAACAGTGCAGTGACTGTTGGTTGACGACCAGTATATATATATATATATCCATCCATCATCCATCCATCCATCCATTCATTGTCAATTGCCGCTTATCCGGAGAGGGTTGTTGGAGGAGGTAGTAACAAATCCATCCAAAACGTCCCTCTCCCTGGCGTGGACATGGACCAGCTCTGACTGGGGGGTCCCGAGGCGTTTCCCAGGCCGGCGTGGAGATGTAATCACCCCACCTGTGCCTTGGTCTGCCCCGTGCCACATATATTTTATTATTATTATTATTATTATTATTAATAATAATAATAATATTATTATTATTATTATTAATATTATTATTATTATTATTGTTGTTCATATCGGTGACTGACACACACTCAATAAACATAGTGTATTTGTTGACGTGGACACACACACACACACACACACACACACACACACCTCTTTTTGCTCATGTGTATTTAATCTTATCTCACCATAGGTGTACTCAGCATACACAGTGGCAGCGTCATACAGCATGCATGTACACTAGGGCTGGCAGTGCAGCTGTGTGGCGGTGGCGCCATTCCCACAGAAAACACATGGGCTTCTCTGTGCTTAGTTGTGTCAATAAAACATGTTAAGGTGACACATACTGCTGTGATAAGAAAAAAGACAAGTGTGTGTGTGTGCGTGTGTGCGTGTGCGTGCATGTGCGTGCGTGTGTGTGCGTGTGCATGTGCGTGCATGTGCGTGTGTGTGTGTGTGTGTGTGCGTGCGTGTGTGTGCGCGCGTGTGGGTGCGTGCTCGTGTGAGCGCCTTACCACACAGCATGTGATTGAGAGAGGAAGAGAAAGAGGTGCTTCCCACCGGTGGGCAGAGGGGGAGGTTTGGCGTTTCCTGTTGGTATGTTGTTTGTTTGTTTGTTTGTTTGTTAGTCTGTCTGTTTGTCTGTTTTGGCAGGGTTTTCTAGGCGTAACCGAGTGCATAACTGATGATGATGTGAGGGGGAAACAAACCAAGCCTCTGTTCTTTGGGGCGCCAGGCTGTTTACAAGCCTTTTAGAAATCATTAAGATCATTGGTGAGGTTTTGTGTCAAATTGAGCCGGGCTCTCCTGCGGTTAGCGCTGCGGCTAACAAGGGTAAATCGAATAAAAATATTAATAAATACATTTTATTTATTTTTTTGCATCCCAGGCCTAATGTTCGATTTATTGTGCTTGAATGTTTTGATCTTTGACATATTTCACAGGCAATGATTACACCGAGCCAACGTCCTTTGATGTAGCTATTTTAGTTTTTTTTTATTATTCCTCTAGTTGCGGGATTATTTTAATTTATACATGAGGGAATTGGGGTTTTTTTTATTTGTTTTTCTCAAGCTTGAGTAAGATTAAATAAACATCCCAAGCCATTGTATTAATTTATATGTTCTCATTAGCAAGCCCTGTGGTAATTAATCACACGGAACTCTACGTAAAAAAAAAAAAACCTGCAGCAGACTCCTCCAAAAAAATAGAAAATAGTGTATTATTATCAGTGAGACGAAGATGCTGTTTGATCAGTTTCCCCGTCGGATGTGGCTCTGTGAAGAACCTACCTTTGTATTTTGTTGCAGAGGCAGCTCCCAAAGTATTAACTGCCATCTTGGTTTTCACTAGAATCCCCGGCATGCAGACGGTCGTGTGATGTACACACGTCCACCTGTGTGACGTTAGCGACCGCAACGTCTCAACATTTCTGATTTCACTGAGCGCCGTTCATTTGACGGTGTCATCGCGCCTTTTGTCAATGTTGTGTCTAATTTAGAAAATGAAGCCGATTGTGTAACGTTGTGTGTCGTCCCCGGCCGATGAGTTGCACCGCGGTGTCGGGTGACTTCAGCTTCGGTTGTTTCCGTTCCGTCACATGAGAGCCAAAAAAAGGCAGAATTTAATCACCTCTGTTCTTCTCCTGAAGAGAAAAACTATTTAAAATAAAAAGAACAGGCCTTGTCGAGTTATTAAAAAAAAAATATCAATGTTTACCACGGGCAACAGAAACTCTTATTGCCAAGCTATATATCCGATTTTATGTTCATATCATAAAAGATCTGATGGCACAATGGTGAGTCCCTGGAACCAAGAAACTACATTGACGAGAGGTTTATTTTTACAGACTACAGGAAGAAAGAAAAAAACAAAAAAGGCTTTCTGCAAATACATTTCAGTCTATGGTTCCCATTGTGCTAAACCACATTTAGCTTAGCAGAATTAGTGGGGGTTTTCTGCATGAATCTCAGCTCTATTCCTGGTGAAAGAGATTGTGTATAATGTGAGTGGTTGCCTCTCCCCCCCCCCAAACGTCATTGTGAGTGCATAGGAAAGCAAAACACGAACCGACGCGATTGGACGAGAGCCTCAAAGGACGGCATTGATGGCGTTTTGATTTTCTCTCATTGGCCCCTGAGTGCATTCCCTAAATACAGTACGGATGGTTGGTGATGGTAGTGCGGGTGGGAAAGGGGGGGAGAGAGGGAGAAGGGAGGTAGGGAGGGAGGGAGGGGCCTCCAGGGGTGCAAAGGACGGCCCTATTTGCTGAAGGTCATCTGGGATCACGACGTGTCATTAATAATTCCTGAAAGCGCCCTGACGTCTCCATCTGTTGGCACGCCGCTCCACTTCAAAGATTAAGCCAATTTCTCCAGGTTAGACCTGGCCCGGGCCTCGTGCCTCGTGGCCTCGGGCCCCGGCGAGCCTGCTCTCAGAGGTTTTGACACCGGTTTCACCTTCTCTTCCTCCTCTTCTGTGAACGGAACATCTGAAGACATGCTGGTCAGGTTTATCTTACACATTAGCCTGTTAGGAAGAGGGAAAAAGTCATAATTTATGACAACCCCCCCCCCCCCACACACACACACTCACGGCTGTGTACCCCGGTGACAGCAAACTGTGTGTGTGTGTGTGTTTTAAGGGGAGGTGGAATAGCTAGAGAGAGAGAGAGAGAGAGGCATGTGTTTTGTGTTTTGGGCCATTTTTAACAAGTGAGGCTGGGGGAAAGAGAGTGAGACCTTTTTTGCGGTCTGCTCTCCACCGCTGTGCGTGTCTTCCCAGGCTACCAGCTCCACGACGGGGATGCAATTACCACCCTGTGTCACGTCTAGCCGGCTGGTGTGACAAGGTGTTACTACAGAAATCATCAAAGCCTGATTTTTAAATGAAGCATTTAATTATGTGAAAGACACTGTGTGTGTGTGCTGTGTGTGTGTGTGTGTGTGTGTGTGTGTGTGTGTGTGTGTGTGTGTGTGTGTGGTGTGTGTGTGTGTGTGTGTGTGTGTGTGTGTGTGTGTGTGTGTGTGTGTGTGTGTGTGTGTGTGTGTGTGTGTGTGTGTGTGTGTGTGAGAGAGAGCGAGCATGTGTGTGTGTGTGTGTGTGTGTGTGTAAGAGAGAGCGTGTGTGTGTGTGTGTGTGTGTGAGAGAGCGAGCATGTGTGTGTGTGTGTGTGTGTAAGAGAGAGAGCGTGTGTGAGCATGTAACCATGGTCTAACACTCAACAGCATGTGGTGTCGTCCGTTCTATGCAGTGAGCTGGGCTACTGTTTAAACAGGTCTCGTTTTCAAGATCACCACCACTGCTCTGCTCTGCTGTGCTGCTGTGCAGTCGCTACTCTCCTGCAGGGCAATAAATGAATGTTTGTGGGCCAAGCGCATGCTGACCGGACGCGGCGGGCGTGGCGTGCATGGGGTGCGCGGAGGCGGCGGGGGCAATGGCGCCCGGCTGAGTGAAAGATGGCGGTGTACGTGCGTACACAGCGGAGCCCTCTGCAACAGCAACCGGCGAGAGGCACCATCCCATGTGGCTCTCCCCCGCCCCCTCTCCCCGTCTCTGCCGGCTTCTGCCCGATGACGGATCTCCCTGGGCGTGTAGCGGCGGCGGGCCTAGCCGCCTACTGTAGCTAGCCATCTCCTGTGATTGGTCTCTGAAACCGACCACTGTGTGCCATCTGCTTTCCCTCAATGGGACGCTTGACAACGGATGAAATGAAAACAACCAAACAAACAAACAAACACACACACACACACACATTTTGACTTGCATCTTGTGCATTCAAGTCATGGTTATGGTTATTGGGTTAGAAGGATCATTTCACCCTCCTTCGTGTGTGTGTGTGTGTGTGTGTGTGTGTGTGTGTGTGTGTGTGTGTGTGTGTGTGTGTGTGTGTGTGTGTGTGTGTGTGTGTGTGTGTGTGTGTGTGTGTGTGTGTGTGTGTGTGTGTGTGTGTGTGTGTGTGTGTGTGTGTGTGTGTGCTGATGAAGCACCTGCCCCTCAGCTCAACTTCCACCACCACCACCACCCTCCCTCCCTCTCCATCATCACCATCCTGTAGCATCCCTGGGCCTGTGTACCGCAGTCAGGCTGACCGGTCAGTCCACGCAGATCACCATCACCTGCACCCTGAACTGCTTAGCGTGGACAGTTTGCTGCTGCTGATTCACAAGCCTGTCGGAACCTCTCGGCTTGACGCGCGCGCGTCTGCGGCGCGAGGGGGGGGGCTCCGGAGCTAGTTAGGATCACGTCTCGTTTGCTTATGTTTGCGATAATAATTCCTCCCCCAGCCCCTCCCCCCCACCCCCTTACCAAGACTCTTTTTGCGTTCGTCACTTCACATCACCGTTCATTATTCACTTGTTTCATTTCGCCCGATGCCCCCCCGGTTTGTGTGTTTTGCGTCCACGGCCCGGCATCCGTCGGCGGAGGCGGAGGTGGAGGTGGAGGTTCCCCGGCCCAGTGCCTCGGTGAGCGATTGGGCCGGCTGCTGACAGTCATCCGGTGGAGAGGTAGGCCACACCGACACAGCCTGCTGTATTGGATGCCGGTGCCTCGGTTTTAACATGATAAAGAGCGGCTGATTAGGCTGCGGAAGCCGAGCGTCAGGTGGGTGGGGGGGGGGGAGGGGGGGGGCTCAAGGTTATCTGCAACAAATCAGACTCTTGTTTCCGTTCATCCCCGTTTCCCACCATCCAGCCAGCCAGCCAGCCAGCTAGTCGTCCCTGGCAAAAACCCGGGAACGAAATTAGCAATGCTGATGCTCTGTGAGCGGGTCTGTGCGATGGGGGGGGGGGGGGAAACGCTTGTGAATCCTAATGCCGTGTTTAAAATTTCATACCCGTCCGGGGGAAATGCTGCATAAACACAAAATAAGCAATCTCTCTCCCCTTCTCTTTTTCATTTTTTTCTTTTGCTTCCAATAAGACGTGGAGATGGGTGAACACTGACTATTCAATAGGGTTAAATGGGCCGGGCTAAGTGGGCAGGCGGCCCTTCAATCAAGCCGCACACAATGGCACATAATGATGGGGTATGGGTGTCATTATTCAATGAATATTAGCATGTAAGTGGCGCCGTTCTACACAAGAGAGACTAAATCAGGCTTAACACGTTCCCCATGATTGTTTACACAGTAGCCATTAGGACCGCTCTAAGTGGGGTAGGCAGCCCTTCAATCAAGTCACGAGCCACCAAAAAAATAGGCGCAATCTTCATTACACAATAGAGGAGACTCAGTGTGGGAGTGGGCACACTCACTGCTCTATGATATCTGGGCACCTCAATCTGATCGTTACATTACATGTGTATTTTAATGGTTGGTGACCGTGATTATTAAAACGATAGATTAAGATTAGATGAACTAGTCTGGGTCCCCCCGGGTTAGGTAACTGACATGTGTGGTTTGTCCTTGCGCTAGCCTTCCTTGGCTTAGGCCAACGTGAGAGACCGTAGCGGACCGTCAGCCTGGGCCCAAAAACATTAGGCGAGGCTTGGATGTACTCATTATGGAGCGAGGTCTTATCAGGCCCGTCCTCCTGCCAGGGTGCCGGAGAAGATGCCCTCCCATCTCCTATCCCGGTGCACCCAAAAACATGGGCCTTCATTAGCAGGGCTAAATATCCCCCCCCCCGCTCTGCCTGCAATCGCTATCATTTCCCGCCTTGAGGCAATACGATAATTACCTGTTCTCATTTCCCCTCCTTCTGGCCAGCAGGGAAGTGTCCTGACTTGCATTAGTTTGCATGAAATATTATCAGAATATTGCACATTTCTCCATTCGGCAGCCTCTGACACAGGAGATGTGGCGTCGCGAGGGGCTGTGATTGACATGTGTCTGTCTGGTGGGCTCCTCCGAGACAGGGGCGCCTTTGTTCCTCGGAGTTAGAGGGGGGAGTGTGATGGAAAGCGGAAGGAGTGTGTTGTGTGTTTGAATGCTTTGTTTAACCTCGGTTTGCCTCCCTCTCTTTTTTTTATTATTTTTTGTATCTGTGAGGTATTATTATGCATTACAATGCTCTTTGTGGCGTACCGTGTAGGTGAGGAAGAGCGGTTTCTTCTGAATGCACAATTATCAACCGCTAGCTCGGCAATCATTAGCATAATAACAGACTACGATTCCTCTTCTCTTTTTTAAATTCCTCATCACGCTTATGGATTTGCCAGATGAGACGTGAGAAAGATAGTATTTTAATATGTCCATCAGGAATAGACGAACACGTTGGGCAGTAATGGACATTTAACGGACTGAAGGGGCGAGACAATCAATCACACATGTAGTTAGCTCCATGTGGCTAGCTGTACGCATTCCGTCGGGTGTTTGCAGTCAGAGCCGTTTCCGACAACATGGAGCAACTAGACCTCTGCCAGTGATAAGGCAGTATTGGACAGGGTCTCCGTGGCCAGGAAAACTAGTGTGATGGATAAGATAAGGGGTGCTGAACTAGTCTTGATCCTGCCGTTGCAGCATGAAAAGCTTCATTTTCACCTACACAGCTTGGCGGCAGCACTGTCAGTTCTCACCGGCTGCCGGGAGGGTAAACATATCATACGTTTTTGAAGTATTGCTTTTGAGGTATATATATATATATATATATATATATATATATATGTGTGAGAGTAGAGTCCATGTTGTAGAGAAAATGCAGCTTACCCATACATTCTGAAAATGTATATATATATATATATATATATGTGTGTTACTTATGCAGGGTGTGTTAATAATATATTATTATTAGTGTTTGAATATCAGTCGATATTCCAATGCACATTTTAGACATGGGTGAAATTGAAGACGCGTGTATTGATTAAAAGGATGCAAATGTGAGCATCTGATGCGTGCTAACTCAGGGACTTCTGCCGAGTGGCTCTCAGCAGGGCAGCGGTAATTGCGGACTTGTGGTGGCATTTACTTTAATCTCCAAACCGAGGCTGGTGGCTGTTCCGCGCTCAGCCCTCTGATAGCAACACACACGTCCCCCTAACAGGTCTGTCGAGGGGACGGCTGGGACTCGTAGTGTAGATTACAGAGAAAACCACACGCAGCCGTGCAACCCAGGACTGTGGCGTGTTAGAAAAACCTCAAATTGCGCTTGGCTACTGTACCTCTCGTGGGTCCGCGTGTTGGCCTTAACGTACCCATGCATTAGCCGCTAATGCATGGGTATGTTAAGGCCAACACGCGGACCCACGAGAGGTACACTTGAACAGTCCCTGGTCGTCGCTCTTTGTTAGTTTTGGGTTGTTTTTTTCTTCTTAGGATGTGATCCACGTAACAAGAGGTATCTCCGAGTCTAGACCATGCCCACATTGTATTCGTATTCAAATATTAGGTTCGGCCAGATCGTACTAAATGACGCCACTTGCAACAACAGAAAGAGAAAAGGCGACAGCCACGAGACGCTCATCTCGCAAACTCACAACCGCTTACGCTCGAAACG
The DNA here is from genome assembly GCA_027704905.1 of Muraenolepis orangiensis. Lineage (NCBI taxonomy): Eukaryota > Metazoa > Chordata > Actinopteri > Gadiformes > Muraenolepididae > Muraenolepis > Muraenolepis orangiensis. The sequence goes on along the minus strand of CM051010.1, from coordinate 3,996,325 downwards.
GGGAAGGGGGTATCATCGCAAATCAAGCCACGTAGTTTTGTTTGATCCAAAATATTACCCCTTCCCCCTCCCCCCACACACCCCTCCATTGTTAGAGCATATCATCATAATAATAACAATAATAATACAAATTGTAATTTCACTGAGGGGGGGGGGGGGGGGGGGGGGGGGGGAACATTATTTTATACACACACACACACACACACACACACACACACACACACACACACACACACACACACACACACACACACACACACACACACACGCATCAGTGAGACACCTACACGTGCACCCCCAGTGCGACGTGTGTGTGGGGATGTGATTACTCGTCGCCGTGTGACAGCTGCTAAGTAATTAGAATAATGTTCTCCCTGCTAGTGATTTAGCCTCCGTGGCTGGGGCTTACACGCACTCCAAATTGAAAATAAATTTATAGATAAATGCCATTTGCCGCTCGGGCAAATTATACAGCTGTAAGAGGCAAGTTGGTTTGCTGTTGTTGTTTATTTTGGTAGTAAAATAGCAATCAGGGTGGGGGAGGGGTGGCGGTGGGTGAACAAACAAAGCGCGGGGCGACGAGCGTCGTCGGATCGGTAATGACTGCCGACTCAGTGGTGGATGATATGGGTGATTATCGTGCAAGTGCGCACTACCCACCTCATCACGGTAATTATAGATACTATATCATTATTATATTGAGAGATTTGTTCACCACAAATCATCGAGATAATTGAAGCTTACCCCGGGATCGCAAAGTTCGCCGTGCCTCCGAATTACCGGGGAATTACAGCACAGGGGGCGGTGGTGGGTGGATGTGTGTGTGTGTGTGTGTGTGTGTGTGTGTGTGTGTGTGTGCCATGTAAACATGGTATTTTCTCATCCATGGTGAATTGCCTCTGAAACAAATTATTTAAAATGGTTGGGTTTAAGCTTGCTCTGTATTATTATTTTTTTCTTCCGGTGTACACGTGTACATGTGGAATGGACACACGTGTGCTCTTAAGCACAGACACACAAACAAAGATTTTAAAAATAAATGTTGCTGTTGACCGTGTTAAGAGGAGACTAAATATACGAGGTGCATTGTTGTTTTGTTTTTTTTCTTTCCCCTGTGGATTCCGCTAATTTGGGGTGTAAATCCGGGCAAACGCCACGTTGATGAGGCGTAGGATGTGTCAGGGAGCCGGCGTGTAAGCCTTTCATATGCAGAGTGGAGATAAGAGGCATCCATTTTATCACACTGGCTGTCTTCTCCCTCGTGTCTTCGCTCGTATGGCAACGTGTGTTTGCGTGTGCGCTCCAGAAACATGTCCGTTCTAATGACACGGTCCGCACTCGCAAGCGGATGGATAGCCTTGAGCGGTGTCTTTCCCCCCCGGCCTCTACCTTCGCTTACGCCGGTTACCGCGTCTCTACAGCGTGATGTCGCCACACTATAGGTCTCCCGCTGTCACCTCCTCTGCCGAGTCAAACAGCCTATTGTGGATGCTAACCAGCTGTAGCAGTCTATTGTAAAAGCTAACCAACCGTAACAGTCGATTCTAAGAGCTAACTAGCTGTAACGGCCTATTGTTACGGCTAACTAGCTGTGACAGTCTATTTTAAAAACGTACTAGCTGTAACGGCCTATTGTCAGAGCTTACCAGCTGTAACCGTCAATTGGAATCAATAACTAGCTATAACAGTCTATTGTAATGGCTAACTAGCTGTGACTGTCTATTGTTATGACTAACTGCTAACTAGCTGTAACAGTCTATTTTAATGACTAGCTAGCTAGAACGGCCTGTTGTAATGGCAAACCAGCAGTAAATAGACTATTGTAATAGCTTATAAGCTGTAACAGCCTATTGTCAGAGCTAACCAGCTGTAACAGTCTATTGTAATAGCTAACTAGCTGTAATGGCCTATTGTTACGGCTCACTAGCTGTGACAGTCTATTTGAAAAACAACCCAGCTGTAACAGCCTATTGTAATGACTAGCTAGCTGGAACAGCCCGTTGTAATGGCTAGCTAGCATTACAAAACCTATTGTAATGGATAACTATATGTAATGGCCTATTGTAATCCATCCATCCAATGGATAGCTAGCTGGAACAGTCTATTGTGATAGCTTTTCTGCCCAATTATCAGGATTCATGAGGTGTTCTTTGTGTACAGAGGCAGGAAGAGAGACAGACAAACAGA
>CM051010.1:3984138-3989138 GCA_027704905.1 Muraenolepis orangiensis | reverse complement strand
TCTCGTGTTCCTGCCCTGTGTGCGTCTCCTGCTGCAGCAATGTCTTAGTTTTCAGTGCGTGTGCTCGGAGCATTCACCACAGCATTACCATAATCCTTGGTTTGCCTTCCACAAACCACCACTGGCTAAATGAATCTATTATTTTTGCCGAGAGCGCATAAAGATGCAAGGAAACGCAATGCGTTGAGAAACAAATGAAACTTGAGAAAGCCCCATATATTTCCCTATTAGCGGCTGGCTGCCGGAATAACAGAGCCGAGTGTAGCTAGCTTTCGGCTGCCGCTGAAAAGCAATCCGCGCATACTTTGGGCTGTTTATAATAATAATAAATAATAATCTCGGCTCATTGTTGATACTTTTGTCGGCAGGCTTCAAAACTTTAGCATCGCGCTAAGCTCAACCTCACCTTTTGAGTGACGGGCCCCGGTGGCCTGGTCCTTCCTGCCTGCCTGTTGCTGGTGCATTGCCTGCGCTGTCGGACCTGACCGTGCGACGCTCCGCCTCCTACGGGCCTAAATGAGTGAAACATCCGACCGAGCCGAGGCAGACGCTCTCTCTCTCTCTCTCTCTCTCTCTCTCTCTCTCTCTCTCTCTCTCTCTCTCTCTTGCCTGCGGGAAATGCTTTCTCATCTCCTAATGAATGTGCCTGAGGGGGGGTCCCTCGGGGGCCTTCCACTTCACCCCTCATTAGGCGGGGGGGGAGGGAAGGAGGGGCAGAGGGGGTGGGTGGGGATGCTGCCTCCTCCACCTTCATGTTGGGAGCAACCTCCTGGAGATCAACCCCACCCCCCCCCTGCCACCCACCCACTCCGTCTTCAACGTCCCACGCTCCCACTGCCCCGGAACCAGTGGTCTACACTGGCTCTCTCTCTCTCTCTCTCTCTCTCTCTCTCTCTCTCTCTCTCTCTCTCTCTCTCTCTCTCTCTCTCTCTCTCTCTCTCTCTCTCTCTCCTCTCTCTCTCTCTCTCTCTCTCTCTGTGTCTTTCCCTCTATCCGGCTGTCTCTCATTCTCTCTCTGTCTTTCTCATTATCTCAGTGTCTGTCATTCTCCTGCTCTCTCTCTTTATCTCACTTTCTCTCTCTCTCTCTCTCTCTCTCTCTCTCTCTCTCTCTCTCTCTCTCTCTCTCTCTCTCTCTCTCTCTCTCTCCTCTCTCTCTCTCTCTCTCTCTCCTCTCTCTCTCTCTCTCTCTCTCTTTGTGTTTGTGTCTTTCATTCAAGTGATTTTCATTCATATTCCCTTTCCGCATTCCTCTGACACAGACTTTGTTTGTTTGTTCCCTGTCCGGTGTCCGGCTTTACCCCAGCCTGTCGTCACGTCCGAGCGATGCCCCTTACACCCTAATGTCATTTTAATGGCCTTGTTTGCTCTGCCGAGACGCTGATTTATTGCCTTTAATGTCCAATTCAACTTCCACGCCGCCTCCTCCCGTCTGGCCCTTTGAAGAGGAGGAGACCTGCGGGCTCCTTTCCTCCCTGCACTCATAATGAGGAACAGGTTACCAAAGTCTCTTTTTATTTTCTCTTTTCTTTTGGTTCGTCTTCCTCCTCCTCCTCCTCCTCCTCCTCCTCCTCCTCCTCCTCCTCCTCCTCCTCCTCCTCCCCCCGTCTCCTCCTCCCCCCCTCTTCCTCCTCCTCCTCCTCCTCCTCCCCGGAGCACGCCGTCTTCATTAAGTGTCCTGACAGGCGCGCGCACATCTGCTCGGGCTCAGAGGGGCCAGAGACGCCATGCCGGCCCCCGTGGCCTTGGGTAGCTGCAGGGAGGAATGGAGGAGGAGGAGGAGGAGAAGGAGGGGGGGGGGGAGGAGGAGGAGGAGCCAAGCCAAGCCCGCTGGCCAGCCAGCCAGCCATCGCAGCATGGAAAAGAACCCCAATACGGTCGGCCTCGGAGCGGACCCCGCGCATCGGGGAAGAATAGACCCCTGGTTCAGGGGGGAAACAGTGGCCCCCTTCCCGGTGTTAATGAAGCAGCAAAGAGTGGACTATTCCTAGGTTCTATCCAGGGATAGAGAGAGAGAGAGAGAGAGAGAGAGAGAGAGAGAGAGAGAGAGAGAGAGAGAGAGAGAGAGAGAGAGAGAGAGAGAGAGAGAGAGAGAGAGAGAGAGAGAGAGAGAGAGAGAGAGAGAGAGAGAGAGAGAGAGAGAGAGAGAGAGAGAGAGAGAGAGAGAGAGAGAGAGAGAGAGAGAGAGAGAGAGAGAGGATTTGCCAGGCTGTCAGCTGACTCCGAGAGCCTTTGTATGGAGAGAGAATGGGTCGAGCGAGCCAATTGTTATGCTTGTGGTGGTGGAACCATTAATCTTGCCACTTGTTTATTTGCTGCTGGGACTCGAGCCAGTCGTTCACCGGTGGTACCCGGTGGGTGCGGAGGTGCGGAGTTCACCGAGAGGTGGCTGCCGCCGATCCGCACCCAGTGTTAGCATAGCAACACGCTAGCCGCCGGTGGAGCTAGCCGCCGGTGGAGCGTGTGCTTGGTGCACTGCACTGCCCTAATCCTGCTTTCGTGTTTCGACGGGGACTCAGACTGAGCCGTTTGTGGGCCTATGACAGCAGCGGGGCTTGGGTGGAGGGGGGGGGGTGGACTTTCTCATCTGTGAATCCACCGCCGTCCAATAATGCCTTTCATGTGGTCCAGGCGAGAAATACGCCTGGACCGCTTAACATGTGTGTGTGAACAAGATGCACCATGTATACAGTAGACCAACGTGTGTGTGTGTGTGTGTGTGTGTGTGTGTGTGTGTGTGTGTGTGTGTGTGTGTGTGGTGTGTGTGTGTGTGTGTGTGTGTGTGTGTGTTGTGTGTGTGTGTGTGTGTGTGTGTGTGTGTGTGTGTGTGTGTGTGTGTGTGTGAATTATGATGATGGTGGACATTAAATGGGAAATTACACGGACCGTGTCCTTGGCGTGGGTAAATAGATATTGACGAATAGAGTGGATACGCATGCACGCCGTTCCCCACCTCGCGTCTCTCCGCCAGGGCTGTGGTACCGCCAGCAGGAGAGGGAAAAAAATATATATATAATATATTTTTTAATTTTTCCCCCGAAAACCTGGTGAATACCGGCGTGCTAATATTGGTAGGTGGTAATCAAATGAGTTCAGTGTAATCAGTTAGCACATCTAGTGAGGTTACAGCTAAGTGGTGTGTGATGGCGCTGTTCACAGCCACTTATTGAGATGCTAATGGCCAGCAGCGGTGTGTATTGATTAGAGAGAGAAGGCCTCCGCCTCCCACTTTGATTTGCGCCACACACACACACACACACACACACACACACACACACACACACACACACACACCTCCCACTTTGATTTGCGCCACACACACACACACACACACACACACACACACACACACACACACACACACACACACACACACACACCCCTGCACCAGGGCAGTGCGTTGCCTAAAAAGGTGTGTGTGTGTTGTCCACGCTCGTACATTTGCCTCTCTCTCTCTCCTCTCTCTCTCTCTCTCTCTCTCTCTCGCTCTCGCTCTCGCTCTCGCTCTCGCTCTCGCTCTCGCTCTCGCTCTCGCTCTCGCTCTCTCTCTCTCGTGTTCATGTATTTACCTATATATGTATTATATTATAACGGCTACCTGCTGTTCCCCACAATTTCCCCACCCTCCCCCCACTCAGACACACACACACACACACACACACCCCCCCCCCCCCCTCCACCCATGACACTGGTAATCCAGTGGAAAAGGTTGGGTGCGTCTGGTTTCAGCTCTATCGGACTGTGGATCTGTGAGCAGCGGGCCTCCGTATCCCCAGCTAATGTAACAAGGCTCATTTGTCTCAATCACACCGTCCCTGGGTGTATCGGCTGGCCCCCCGTTGATGTCATTCATCTTCTCCCCCCCCCCCCCCCCCCCCTCGCTCGTCCTTGCCTGCACTTCCATCTCATCTCGGCTGATGGAGAACGCGGGACCTTCAAGCTGAAATGGCGGGAGGTTTGGGTACCAAACCCACTGTGTCGGGGTCCGTAGAAAGAGAACATATATATATACGTGGATGGGATCGGAAGGTGTGGTGAAACGGTGTGAGCGAGACAAGCTAGTCGTCTGGGACTAAAATACCTTCGTTTGGACTTTGGAATTGTCGATTGTGTGTCTTCAAATATAAATAGCAAAGAAATCGAAACAACAACAATGACTAAATAAATAGCAACTTTTTGTATGCGCTGAAAATGCAACTGGATGTTTTTGTTTGAGTGAAGAGTTGTTTGTGTTTATTATTGTATCTTTGTTCCTCGCTGCTTTAGTTTGGGGTCCCTCCAGTGGCAGACAGGACACATCTGAAAGAAAACCAAGTGTGACGTGTTATGTAAACTGTAATGAAGCCTTAAGAAACTGCCGTGTGTGTGTGTGTGTGTGTGCGTGCACGTTTGTGTGTGTGTGTGTGTGCGTGTGTGTGTTATGTAAACTGTAATGAAGCATAATAAACTGCATTTTTGTGTGCGTGAGCAGAGTACGTCTCTACAAAAACTGTTACACACACACACACACACACACACACACACATGAAACACAAAAGACTTAGCTATGGAGGAAGAAGCAAAGCTGTCCTCATTATAGTCTCTCTGTAAGCCACGTCCAGGCCTGACCCCCAGCGTAGACAGCTCTGGAGTCCACTCAGAGTTTAAGTTACTCAGAGGCCCATCTGACACACAGCCAGATAGATAGATAGATAGATATGCTGGATAGGTATACTTGATCCACACACACACACCACACACACACACACACCACACACACGCACAGAAGTCAGACTCCAGTGGAAACGCTGATGGCTGCCATTACTGTACATCCCCCCCCCCCCCTCTTCTCTGATGGAGCAAATCAAGCTAGTGATTACTATCTGGCCCGTTGCAGCCATGGCTACGCAGTCTGGAACATGTTCCCTCTTAGGGGACCACAGAGAGGGACAATTACTGTGGTCTGTCTGACCTTTCTGGCCGTCTATCCGTCCGTCTTTCCATCCATCTGTCCATCATTCC
>CM051010.1:3976638-3979138 GCA_027704905.1 Muraenolepis orangiensis | reverse complement strand
ATGTTATTAATTAGTCATATTTACTCTCTCCAGCCTCTTGAAAGGAGCTGCGTATCCCCATTGTGGAAACGAGTACAGATCCAGACCAGAGGTCCATTTTCTTCTTTTCTTTATTATTATTTTTTCCTTTCTTTCTTCACATCACAACAGCGCTTGCTTCAGCCAGTCTGAGGACGAGCCCTTTAAACCGAAGAGCGCTTGGAGCATCTTGGAGCTCATACAGTGGTAGAGAGAGAGAGAGAGAGAGAGAGAGGGGGGGGGGGGGGGAGAGAGAGAGAGAGTGTGAGCTGGCCAGTCCGTGTGCATCCTCTCATCCCACCCCTCCTTCTATCTAGACGGTGCTTTGAGAGGCCCGCTTTGTGTGTACGCAGTTGGGCTCCCTGTCTGGCCTGGCAAGCCCTCCTCTCGGCTCCCACGTCCTTCACCTGATGTGGCACAGCCCCCGTCAGGCCTGAGCAAGTGCCCAGCCAGCCGTGCGTCTTCCGGGGGAGATGAAGGCATCTTGCAGCAACCGCTGTGGGTTAGGCTGGGGGAGGGTGGGAAGGGGGTTGGGGGGGGGAGTGGGGGGCCTTAGCGGTAGCCTAAGCCTGGAGCTGTCAAGAGGCTCGAGCGCATGAGCCAAGAACCTTGTAGGCTGGAGAAGGGTGGGTGGGTGGGGTGGGGTGGGGTGTGGCGGGGTGGGGGTTGGGGCTTGACTTGCAAGCGGAGCGGAAGAGAAACCACAGTCGCGTCCCTGCACTGCCACCCGATGGCCGGGGCCCGTCTCTGCAGGCCCCCGCCGCTAATTACGGACACGCTTCGCCCCCCGCCGTGAGAGCATGTCGGAACAAATGATGTACGTCAATAATCAGGCTGAAACCGCTGAAGGACTGGGAAGTGCCCCATGAAATGCTTCATGTTCATGCAGAGGGAATGCACAAAAACCCAAACAAACAAACAAACCCTGGGAGCGTGTTGTCCACAAGGCGGGAGGGCCACACAGAGACGGTCTCCAACGGAGCAACAACCCGAGTGAGCGGGGGGGGGGGGGGGGGTTGTTTATGAATGAACCCACCTCCTTCATTAGGATATAAGCGGCTGCCTCCTGCCTCTTGCTCTGTAGCACGCTAACAAGCTAGCCCACTCCCACTGTGTGGCGAAGGTGGACGTACTTCACCTTCCGGGCCGTGTGCCGAGAGAGCCCTGTGTTTTTTCCGGCCGCTCTTCACTTATTTATTTGTTTAGCGGTGGGAAAATTGAGCGCGCATGATTTCTCCTCCACCACCCCCCTGTGTCATCGTTAATTTGGCTGAAATGCCGGCTAATTCTATGTAAACAAGGCCAGTCACGTATAGCGATTTCCCTCACTCCTGAGGAGACCACGGGAGGGTGGACGACGGTTTAGCAACGGAATTAAGGGGGGGGGGGGGGGGGGGTGTTCTGGGGGGAGGGGGAGGGGGGTTCTGTCTAAATGAGCAGCGGGAAAAAGGGTTTAAGAAGTGTCGGCGGACAATAACTGATGGCTTGTAAAAACCCAAAACGTTGGTAAAGCCAGTGAGCGCCTTTTGAAGCGGCGTGCTCCCACAGGCCTCCGGCGGTTAGCCGGGGATTACAGTGCTGTGTGTTTTAAAGGCCCTCCCCCCCCCCCCCCCTCCCCCCTGGGTTTCGCCACAGGGACCCGATATTATCCACATGACATGACACAACACAGCCCACCCCTGCACACACACCCGCCCCCCCCTCCCCCTCCCCCACCCCCCCCTCCCCCACCCCCCCCCCCCCCTTCAGAGAGCTGATTCAAATGGGCAGAAAAAAAAAGGCCCGTTTGATGTGATCAAATTGGTTTTAAAAAGCCGGCTGGCTGGGTTGTTAAGGTTGCAGCCGCGGTAGGGTAGGTATACGTGGCGCCCGCTAGGCTAGGATAAAACGCGAGTGGCGCACCTCGAGTTTTGACGCTCAGGGCTGACCGGAGGGGGAAGAGGGAGAGAGGGGAGGCTGATGTAACACTCTGACATAGTGAGATGTACCGCTATCGCCATTATTGTGCCTCATTAGGGCAACGCGGAGGCCTCCTCCGCTCATTGGACTAGACGCTGCTCAGCGCGCAATGTTGCCGTAGGTCGGCTAACTGCCGACGGTACGATTGGAACGTAAAGTGTATGTGATCGCCATGTGATCAATTAGAATCCTATCTGGAGAAATGAAATGTACGATTTTCTATCAAAAGATTCAAAACATTGAAATAGTACATTCTCTTGTTCTAAAAGGATACCCATGTGTGGAGCGTGTGTGTGTGGTTGGTGGCTGGTTTAACCAGCCTCACCTGGCCTGAGTTTGATTGATTGGCCGGTGAGGCTGCACACCTGTAGGTCGTTGTTAATCAAGGCCCACAGGTTAAAACAGCCACCAACACTCACCCACTCGAGAGAAGAGAGCTCTAGCATGTTCCATCTGCTTTGTTCACCATTATTCAAACTCTTGCAATAAACCAGATTCCTCATCACCCTGTGTCCTTGTCTTC
>CM051010.1:3949138-3964138 GCA_027704905.1 Muraenolepis orangiensis | reverse complement strand
CGTTGTTGTTCTTTGGTCGTCTTCTATCTTCCTCATCCTGAAAACCTCTCTCTCTCTCTCTCTCTTTCTCTCTCTCTCTCTCTCTCTCTCTCTCTCTCTCTCTCTCTCTCTCTCTCTCTCTCTCTCTCTGTCTCTCTCCCTCTGTCTATGTCCTTGCTGTGGCAGGCTGTGACGACTTGATCAGCTCCGTCTTCGAGTTTGGGAAAAACTTGTGTTCTATGCACCTGTCTGAGGATGAGATCGCCCTGTTCTCCGCCTTCGTCTTGATGTCTGCCGGTAGGTGTCACTCACAGTGCAAACAGGCAACAAATAAATAAATAAATAAATAATAATAAAATAATATATAAAAGATAGGCATGTATATATATATATATATTTATTTTTTTGTTCGGTTGGGGTGAGGTTCTGGGTGAGAGCGTCTATTTTTGTTTTTATTTATTCATACCTTATATCGAAACGTAAGGGGTGGGTGGGGGGGAGGGGGGGGGGGGAACCTACAATATTTTGCACGTGTGACATTTGGTTCCGTTTCCCCCCGTGGTGAGGAAGTCGTACGCGTGGTGAGAAAGGCGCCCCGCTCGCCTTGAAGAGAAGAGCTCGTCGTTCGTTGTAGCGCCGGCGGCTAAAGTGGGCGGTTTTGGCTTCCCTCCCTTTTTAGACCGCTCCTGGCTGCAGGAGAAGGTGAAGGTGGAGAAGCTCCAGCAGAAGATCCAGCTGGCTCTCCAGCACGTCCTCCAGAAGAACCACAGAGAAGACGGCATTCTCACAAAGGTACTTTCCCGCCGTGTCAGTCACCCGTCGCTCGTTTATTAATGTGTTAATAAACGCCTATAGGCGTGAGTGTGACATTATCCATTACACACTCTCAATTGTCATTGACATGGTGACATCACACAGTGGCTAGTGGGTGGGCTGGTGAGTCTGATTACAGTCATCGTACACTGGACACTCCCACTGTGTGATGTCGTTGTGTCAATGACACATTTTAGTCACATGACTGAATCTCTGAAGCACTAATCACCCTCACACCTGGCGGTATAATAGGGGCCCCCATTAATGTACACATTTAGCATTTATTTAATGTATTCATGTAATCTGTCTGTTGACCGTCCAGTAAACGGGTCAGTTTGGAACAACAGCGACTTAATTTCCCCCCCGTCGCTGGCGCACAATTCGCACTGCTAACGGCTAAATAAAAAAAAAAGTCTCTGTAACAGAAAGCAGCCGCCACTTTTTTTCCGGGAGGAAATGGCAGTTTATCAAGTGCATAACCATCCTGTGAGATGGAAGGTGTCAGGTTGCGCTCGTGCTCAGGAGCTTGTCTCAATATTTACCAGTCTGTTTGTGCCTCCGCGAGGAGCCATGCGCTGTAGGGAGCTATGTTTTCTGCTTCCTCCATTCGCTCGTGCTTCACCGTGAATCTTAACCGCCTGTCTCTCTCCCTCCCTCTCTCTCTCTCTCTCTCTCTCTCTCTCTCTCTCTCTCACTTCCTCTCTCCCCTCTCCCCCCCTCCACTCCTTCTCTCTCCCTCTCACCCCTCTCTCTCTCTCTCTCCCACAGTTGATATGCAAAGTATCGACACTGCGTGCGCTGTGCAGTAGGCATACAGAGAAGCTCACGGCGTTCAAAGCAATATACCCAGACATTGTGCGAGCCCACTTTCCCCCCTTGTACAAGGAGCTGTTCGGGTCGGACTTTGAGCAATCCATGCCCGTTGACGGGTAGCCGGCTGGGGAACGGAAAGGGGGGTGCTGGTGGGTTGGGGGGGGGGTGGGGGAGGGTGGTGGGGGAGGTTTGGGGGAGGTTTGGGTGCCCGGGACGGCGTGACCACCGTAAAAAAAAAGGGGGGAATGTGAAGGAGGGATCTGAGACACTTTAGCTGTGCACTCACTGCACAAACAGAGGACAGAGAGCACACTGGCACTCTGGGGTCCCCCCCCCCCCCCCCCCTCGACATTACTCTGGTTTTACCTTGGCAGTTGAGGGCTGAATCGGTGGACTTAATCGAGGTTTTTACGCTCACTGAATATGGTTATCTTTTGTTTGGAAGAATTGTGCCCCACCCCCCCCTTGTTCTCCCTCCTCTCTTGACACACACACACACACACACACACACACACACACACACACACACACACACACAAGTATATGGGGACAAATGTTTTTGTGGTTTTTCCGTATATCTGTCCGAGGTTGAGCTCGACCTCTCCCGTTCATATTTACAGCCTAAATATTGGGGAATCCCTATTTTTGTTTGTTTGTTGTTTGTTTGTTTGTTTGTTTGTTGTTGTTTGTTTGTTGTTGTTTTTCCGGTAATGTGGATGGGTTTTACTGAAATAATTACAATTATTAATGTTATTTCAGCCGCACTCCTGACCGTCCCGGAAACAAATCACGAGACTAATGAAGAAGAGTCACCGCTCCAACAATAACACAGACCTATTTATTTCCAGTGGCCACTTTCTCAGACCACACAACATCCACTCATAAGGCTCCACTCCTAAAGTGGACACACACACACACACACCACACACACACACACACACATGAAAATGCTCAATACGGCTGGTAAATATGAACATTGCGGAGGTCAAGTTCAGCCTCCACCCTTCCCCTTTGGTTTGGTTTTGGTTTGTTTTTGGTCTCTTTTTGGATAGGTTTTAATGCGACGTTGAGAGTAAACAGCAACTCTACGGACAATCGTAAGAAGAAAAATAACAATACAATGATCGAGCGTAGAATTCTGGTAATTCTTGACGAAAAAAACCTCATGATTTTAGCTGTCGATGACTCCATCCACCCGTGGTAGCATAGTGAAATCATGTAAGGCCATTTGCTATTAATCCCTCTGAAAGGAAAGGGTCCACTCCACCTGTTTTATAATGTACTACAGGGTATACGGTCATAAGTACTTACTATACAGAAGAAAAAAATAAGTAATGTTTATAGAATCTATTTTAAATAACATTGTACGATATTAGTAGCTAGGAACATCTTCTTAATGGTTGAATTGATAAGGCACTTTTTTTTATTTGCACCTTTTTCTTTAATTTAAGACTTGTATATTTACCGAGTGATATGTTGCATGTGCACAAGAATTACGAGTTGAAGCGTCGTCACAGAGGTTCACAGGGTGTGTGTGTGTGTGTGTGGGGCGTGGGGGTCGAGGCGTCCCGTTCTGATTGGCCGGGTTTTTTTTAACGCCGACGGCTGCGGGGAAAGACTTAGGTTAGGGTCACACAGTTGTCCATCCGCCGTCACATAGAAGAATTACAAGCCAAGAAAGCAATGTTAGCAATGTGACGCTTGATTTATCCAGCCGCGTATTATTATTATGAGACCGCGGATGTCGGTGTATCGCGCACCTGCATCCGTGGCTGCATCGCTTAGATACGTTCGGGGATGTTCATTTTAATATGTCCTTATTTTGATTATTTCCATAAATGATTTGGCTCGGTGTGATTAAGATCTGCAGACTTGCGACAAAGAGTCCAACGGGAACTTTGGAAACTGGCACACAAGCACAACAGGTGTGCGTGTGCGTGTGTGCGTGTGCGTGTGCGTGTGTGGTGTGCTGTGTGTGTGTGTGGTGGGCCATGTTTCCCTCTACACAACTGTTCCATCTAGTGGACAGTAAAGACACAGCAATCTAGTTCATGTCTGATCACGGCTCCAAACAACACACTTTTTTTTATTTTATTTTAACTTAAAGTAATAATCTCAAGATATTTCATGTAAAATGCATGTCTGTTAAGTCACTAATCTCCGAGTGAGGCAACACAATGGCGATTGAGCTTATTGGGCCCTTTGCATTTGCAGTGTTATGAATTTTACGAACTGGGTGTCGGTGAGGGAATTCCTGGGAAAAATCCGAAGCGGATCACAGCTAGCGGCGTGTTTCCCGACACCCAGCAGTGGTTGGTCCACCAGAGAGAGTAGGCGGAGCTAACGCAACAGACTCGCTCTTCAACTCCCTTGTGTGTGTGAAGCGGCATTACTCTGTTTTCTCCGGTCTCTGCTAGCGTTGCCAGTGAACCAACTGCCAACTGACTGATGTCACACAGTTCAACACTGTTTGGATCTCTGGCAAGTGAGGAGCAAAAAAGAAATATTCGCAAATGCAATTACTGCTTATTGCCATAGGTGGCGCCAAAGAGAACAAACATGGAAATCTTTGAGATTACCACTTTAAGGCCCATATGTGGCCAGTGTTTATTAATTATGCTTACTTTTCGTCATCCTTGTCTCCTCTCTGCAGCCTCAACCTTGTGACAACTAAACGGAACACTCACACTCACACACACACACACACACACACACACACAGGAAATAGAGTGAATATTGAAAGCCTTGTCTGGTCGTAAAGCTTCTATTTTTGTACCATGTTTTGGTTAAACTTGTGAAAAAAAGATTGAACGAGAGGAAAAGATGTCAGGTAGCACTTAAGTATATTCCCGCAATAATTAGCGTAGCTGTTGTTTGTACGATTAGGGGAGAGGTATAACATGGTAGGACAAGTGTGCGATTTTCAGAATGCTTTTGTGCTGTTGTGCTTCTGTTTTGTCCAACTTTTTGTGTCTTTCTTGTTAGTGTGGTAGTTCAATTTGTAAAAAAAAATGTAAAAATCCTGGATGTGCCAAACTTAGTTGTTGCTTGTGCTTTCCACTCTACCTGTCGAACGATGTAGATTTGATCGCTAAGACATTCCAGAACTGGTAGCAGCTTCTAGAAATATACTGCCGGAAGGAAAAAACAACAACAAAACAATTTGTATCCCTTTAGAAACTCAACATATTAACAGTTTAAGTTACCGACGCATAGGCATAAGTTCCATTGATTCATGTCATGTTTTGTTTTTAATTTGCACATTCTTCTGCTAGTGCAATTTGTGCGAGACACGAGTGTCTCGCACTGTCACCCCTCAGGGAAGAGTTTCTTTAATGCTTTCTGTTCAAGAGGCCATTGTGTTGTACTTTCTAGCTGTGGTTCGGTTGTAGTTGTAGTTGTAGTTCAGGGAGGGAACCAGTTTTTGTCCGTTGCAGATTATTATTTGACATGCTTTTATGAGTTGTTTCAAAGTTTCAGCTTTCAGTTGTTTTAGTTCTTTCCCTAAGGGACCGTCAACCATGGTCACATTGCCCTCACATTTGAAATCCAATGCAAAGACATTTGTAAAAAAATGCATAAACACAAATTGCATAACCTTGTGAAGAAACAAAACACAATTTCATGAACACAGCATATTCTCGTCACGGGAAAAAAAACAAAAAAGTTTCAAATGGTGTCATCAGGGTCAACGTAAAAGAAAATGAAAAACCAAATATTCTTATGCAATACTATAAAAAAAAACTAAAAACGTTGTGTTGGAGTCGTCGTAGATATGCTGTATTTAAGTAATAATACTCTCTGTTCTGGTCCAAGGCCATTTTGGATATGCACAAGCCCTAGTTTACCCTAGTAAACCTCAAGACTCCCAAACTCAATACAAGCCCCTGTCTGGAAGACAATCCCCCCCCCAGCCAGCTAGCCAGCCAGCCAGCCAGCCAGCCAGCCAGCCAGCCAGCCAGCCAGCCAGCCAGTCAGCCAGCCAGCCAGCCAGCCAGCCAGCCAGCCAGCCAGCCAGTCGCCAGCCAGCCAGCCCCTGTAGAAGAGGGAGGAGAGGGTGAGGTGATACATGCTCAGGGAGGCTTACAGGTGGACTGAAGAAGCAGCCCCTTTTTCCTGTTGATATTTATGTGTTCTCCGTTGCGTCATCCCGTTTGGCAGTTTGAAGTGTGCTGGGGCTGATTTTCTCCACATGAAACGCTCCAGCGTTTCAGTCTAAAAATACAGCGCGTGCGCTTCTGCAGTGAGACTGGCTGAGAATCATGTCATTCACCTCGAGGCATTTTTATATGTCTCTCTAAAAAAATAAATAATAATATATATATATATATATTTATATATATGTATATATTTGATTGTATGTACTGCTAACAGGCCTACAAACTAATTTGCCGGTGACACAAAACCAGTCAATATTTTTCGTATAATTAGATTAACTGTATAATACTTACCAATGTCGTGGCTTTGGTTTTTTATCTTTCATTTTTCATCCGTCAGTGTTGTGTTCAGGACAGCTTTGTGTTACAATTACGGGTCTCTGCTGTGTAACCACTGTAGATAGTGCAGTCCTCACATCACATCAATTAACAAATGCCTCTCAATTGTGACATTTTCTGTAAAGGACTTCTGGTCCCAAAATAACAAACTAATAATAGTAATAAAAAAAAACCCCTCTTACTCTTAATCGTGATGACTTTGTCACCAGAGGTAGGAAGGATAGACGGCCAGTGTGGCGCACGTTACAATAATGCACACATTGCCAGACGGTGTGCGTTTTAATCGATGTACATACAGTGAACCGTATCCGTCCTTCTGTCTCTGCTCTGTTGTTTTGTAAAATGAAAAAAAAAATTGAAAAAAAGCAATAGTATTTGATGTGTGTGTGTGGTGTGTGTGTGTGTTTGTATTCCTCGTGTGTGAATGAAACTATCCCCAGACAAGGCTTTAATAATTCCGGAGGAACAGAGGGTCACATGACACAACACAGAGTCTGTTGTCTCTTGTTTTTTTTTGTCTTTATATATATATATATATACATATATATATATATATATATATTTCAAATATATATATATATATATATCTTTCTTTTTTTTGCTGAGCTTTTTCCATCCATAACAGGAATAGTAGTGTTTATATGCGTGACATACACACCTTCAACACCTTCAATTGGTCTGTTTTGCAGATTGGTCCTACAGTAAAACACACCATTTTGGCCCTCAGTTGACCTTCTTGCTAAAATCCAGTTTTTTTTTGGACAATAAATTGCCAAGCTGTTCGGACCAAAAAGTGTTGAAGATCTGTGTTGTGTCATGCTTTTAAGTTGTAAGTGTGGGAGAATCGGTGAAAATACATTTCCAAAGCACAACTAATAAGGTTTTATTAAACAATTAAGGGTATAGTTTAAAAAAATAAAAGAAAAACAAGTTTTAGCCATAATCGAATGTCAAGCAATAATATGTGGTGTATCATTTTAGAATTTTGTGCATATAAGATTCAAACATCTGCATGTAAATACACCTCTTATTTATCACTTTTGTTGGGTTTTCCGTTGATTTCCAAGATGTACAATTGACCCGTTCTGGTTCCCAGGTTCGGACAACCGAGAACTTAACATGAACCCCTATGCTTTCTTTTTATTTCCCCCCCCCCCTCTTCCTCGTTCACTCATCCTATTTAAATATTATTGATCACGTGTATAAAAGGTAGCTCTGTAACTTCTGTCTGTATAGGTAAGAGGTAAGAATACTGCTACTAAGGCCTAACCCGGTGCAAATATTTATGGGTTTCTCGGAGGACGCCGTGTAGGATAACTTGTTTCCTCGTTTGCTACCCTCCTTTAGGATTAGTTTGATAGGGGAATAGGGCGCGCTGCTCAGTTATTTTGTGTTTCCCTATATATATATATATATGTGGGGGGGCTAGGTAAGTTTATTTTGTGAACAAGAGTATTGATTCCTAGCCGGGGGCCGTCCTATATAAGTCTGTTCATTTTGTTGCCTATTGATGTGTTATTGATATTAGGACTCAATAAATGATAACAATAATAATGATTATGATAGTGGTTAAATTGCCCAGCCGGTACCTGTATCAGTGTGCTAGTCTTTGGGTTAGGAGCCTATTTCCTTCTCACTTAGAGCAAAGCTATAGTCTGCTAAGTAACTAAGCTATTTAAGGTTGCTTTTCTGGTTTGGGGACAATTGCTATATTTAAAAAAAATTATTATAAACTGCAGTATTGTGGGTTATTTTTTATGTTTATTTTTTTTTTTTGTTTGTTTTAGTTTTGTCTGAGAACCACTTACTGGGGAAGTAGGATCAGGATATTAAGATTATAATTATAAGTATTTATACCTCTAATGTGGGCGTAGCTCTTCACTAGATGCGGTGAAGCGAGATGCTCGAGTCTCTTCTCACCCCCCCCCCCCCCATTGAAACTGACCCACCATCACCAACCAACCACACTTGTTTTTATTTTGGTTCTTTCTTTTTTCTTTTTTAAACAGACTAGTGACTGGTGCACACCACATTGAAATGTTATTTATAAAAGTACGCGAACGGATACCGTGTGAAGATCAAGTTGAACTTTTTGTCCCCCCCTCTCTCTCTACTCTCCACTGTAGCAATTTATCGGTTCGAATATTCCTCGCAATAATTCACAATGTGCACCACGTGGTGTGCCTCCCGGTGACCCAGGACGCATAGACGTGCATTGTTTTTTGGGATTGTCCGTGTGTGTGTATGTGTGTGTGTGTGTGTGTGTGTGTGTTTTTTTTGTTCAGTGTGTACTGAAGTGACAATGTATTTTGTATTATGGGAGAGATTAACTCTCGCTCTCAGATGCTTTCAACTGTCGTCAGGTTGTATTCAAACGTGTTATGTTTATTATTTAAACCAGGGTAAATCATTTATTTTTGTTTCATGAGTACATGCTGGTCTATTAACAGCAGAGTCAACCGATACCAACAATTAGTAGACAAACATGTCACAACGAAAAAGGACAAAACAGTCAAAAAAACAGGCAGTCGAAATCGGTTTCATTTGCTGTTTCTATTTGATATCACCAATTATTATTTTGGTTTCTTTTCTTCCACTGACTACAGAATATTGACTAATGCATTGTATACCAAGTGTTTGTATTCGTTTGTAAACCCGAACCATCAATTAACATCTGCATTTCCTTTTCCGGTTCTGTGTTCCACGTGAGCTCAGCGGGGGGCAGGAGGGGGGCAGGAGGGGGGCAGGAGGGGGGGAGGAGGGGGAGGAGGGAGGGTGGGGGAGGGGGGTAAGGGCCGTTGGGGGTGGATTATTTGTCCATGCAGAAGCAGTACAAACTATACGGTCAAACAAATGAGTGTATATGGTTGTCACAGAATTTCTAAGTCACATGTTTGCTACTGATGTTGAAATGGGGGGGGGAGGAGAAGAGATGATTATGTACTTTTTTTTTCCCAGCTCTTTTAAACTTCTCTTTAGCGGGTAGTCCTATTCACAAAAAATGTAGTTTTTGCTCCTTCTTGTCTTATTCTTAAATATGGGAAAAATAAGTATTTTGATTCATTTTTGTAAATACAGCTGTAAAGAAAAATAAGAAATTTAATGTTGTCTTTTAAATACTTTTCATTCTAATATGAATGTTGTTATATTGTACTTAGAAACTGTACCTTTAATATTACCTTTATTAAAAGTGCATTGGCCACATCGATTTTAGATGTGCTTTATGTGCTGTTATCCCATAATAAAATTGACTGCTTGTAATGGGCTTTTATTTTCCTGACTGTTTCTCTGTTGTCTGTTTCTCTTATTAAAAAATAAATTTCACCAAATAGAATATATATCTGATATTCATGAATGCATTAGCCTTCTTTGTTCATCTCTGCCTTACATTCAAGTTAAGTAAATATTTGATCAATTAGTCAATTAGGCCTACCAATCTATATTATAAATGTCCAGTCGTCATCCACAATAGCAGCAATAAGGACTGATAATGAATTTGGTACTAAAGCATGTTAGTAGTTATTACTTTAGAATGGAATCTAACCTTTTTGTTAGGAAACATCCAAATATAACGTAATAGCACAATATCTCTTCATTAGATTAGATTCAAATGTATTGTCATTGTACAGCACAAGTACAGTACAGCAGAAATAATTTGGCATCTAACCAGTGCAAATGTTACATTAAAGTGCATAGTAAATACACAATGTACAGTGGTTAATAAATATGTAAAGACAGTCTACTATGTATAAAAACAGGTATAAAATAAATAATAGAGTATGTATGAGATATGTGCAGAATTATAGGTATATATATATATATATATACATACACAGGTATACAAGTATTCAACAGCTAGTGAGCAGGGGTATTCTTTGTGCATATTTCAATACACAACGTTATACAACCTTCAATATTAACATCAATGTATTTATCGATACAGTAAGAAGATATACTCGATATGTTCCAAATAGGAAACCAATTGGTTCAACAAAATGTATATAATTACCGATGGTTATAGCACCTTATGAATGATCTTTAAAAAGGTTTTGCGATGACTTTGAAAAGCCTGAACCAAGTCTGCACCAGTTTGCCAGCCAGGAACCTTTTTGGATTGCTGTTTCTGAGGGTGTTTTTATAGAGGCGCACCAAAACAACATCGCATGGCAAACGTCAGTTCGCACTTGACTATAACGTAGTCTTAATGGTGAAAGCAATGGAACTACAATGGTGAAAGCAATGGAGCTACAATGGTGAGTTGAATCATCAGCAAACAAGGTAGCTTCTATGCAATGCAAAATGCCGTCCGCGCTAACCACCGAACGTCAGTCTAAAGCGAACGTAGCTGCTCCTTTATAGTAGCAGCTCGGTTCTTTTCTATGAGCAACATTGTATTACCCTGACCTCTTTATTGCCAGGGAGGACCTCCCAGTCCCCGAGACGCCGTTCTTCACCAGAGACCAGTACGACCAGTATTCACTCGCCCCAAACATTAAACAACTCTGGGTTATTGCACACAGGTAAGCACTGTAACGCGGCACTTCTCAACAGTGTAATGCTTTTTTTTAACATTTTGTAGTAACATATTTTCCTCTACCCTTTTTAAAACATTTTTAAAAAAAAGCTCTTTCGAGACTGAAAACGCAGAGGAAGAAGGCGATGGTGAAGATGCAGAAATCACCTGCCCCCAAAACACGGAGGATTCTTCCCAGTTGACCAACAACAGCAACACAAACGAAGACGAGCAAAGGAGTTGGAGTAGCTGTGACAGCGATGCTAATATGTCAAAGAGCACAGTATCCCACAATAACAATAACCACAACAAGAAAAACAAAAAGAAAGGCAAAAAGCTTGAGGTTAAAAAGCTTGAGGTCAAAGTAATTGAACAAATTGATTTCCCAGAACCTAGATTGCCTTACCCGTGCATGTCCAGCCTGAGCATTGCTGACCAGAAGCAATATCTATACATTTTGAACAGTAAGAAGCCCAAAGAACCGCCTCAGGTATGTTTTGGCTTCTGCGTCGTTTTTCTTTAATTTTGGGGTTTTCAATTGTGTTTATCACTGCTGCTAAATCACGCTACTCTTGCATCCTAGCTATTGACGGTACAAGTACACAATGAAGTCGCTGAATTCATGAACTACCTCCACAACGTGGCTAAACTGTGTCCGGACGATTACAACTACATTTCCCAAGGGGCTCTGAAATATTCAGAGGTATTTGGGTCTTTTAAGAGCAACACCCTAACTCATTACTTTTTCAATGACTTGACGTCGTCCGTGGTGAACGTGTACACATGTGTGCATTTTTCCCCCAGGAGTTCTTCACGGTCTGCATAGAGAATATGGCGTCGCTGCCCCACCTCTACCAGATCTGTGAGATGACCAGCTTGACCGGAGGAACCTTCCACCCGGGACTCGCGCTAACATTCGAGAAACAGCCCCTCATAATGGTAACCATGAGAACCCTTTTTCTTAAAGAGAGAGGTAACTTCTTGGTGTGGGATTCATTCGTTGTGTGTGTGTGTACATGAAAACGTAGACTTTTGTTGTTCTGCCTCTCTAACTTTCTTTCTGTTTCTTTATCATTTTTTCTTCTTCTTCTTCAGGGCAATGTGGTTATTGGAGACCACGCCATAGCGGCTGCTGATGCACAGCTTGAAACCGATTATCAAAGTGTTTCATCACGAAATCCCCCGGCAAAGAGAGCCAGAGTGGAGTGCGCTGTAAGCCTTTGCCTTGTCTCCTTTGTAATTTCTCTAATGAGGTGTGCCGCAGAGATGTATAGTTTTCCAGCTAAAACGGGATTCAGGACCAGAGGCCTATTATTACAATTGCGGCTTGTGCAATTAGCGAAAATGTGCACCAGGGGGTGCTGTACAGCTACAATATCTGTCTAAAAGTTATTAATGTGTGATTAAGTCAATGTGCATTGACTTGTGGTCCTTGATATTTGTTGATTAAATTCAATGTTAAATATATAGTATTTTATACTGTGTGTGTGTATATATATAATTCTGCACATATCTCATACATACTTATTTTATACCTGTTTTTATACCTAGAAGACTGTCTTTACATCTTAACTACTTTAACTACTGTAAATGATATATTACCATGCACTTGACTGCAAAATTTGCACTTTGGTTAGATGCCAAATCATTTTCGCTGTACTGTACTGAACTCATTTGAGTCGAATCTAATCAAATTTGATCATGTGCAGTAAATGCTTCCTATTTTTCTATATTCTGTATTGAATTTCTGCAGCCAATCAGCAGTGACTGTAATGCAGAGAAGCTGAGCGACCATTATGAGCCCCATGTATGCCTGACTCAAGATGCTCTGGTGACCCTGCTGGATAACCATGGCCCTGAGTTCTGTAATCCCTGGGAACTGCCCGTCTGGGTCAAAGTAAACCCGGGAAAAGGTAAAACATTGTTATTACAATACTTCTGTTTTCCATATAAGAGTCTCAAACTTGACTACTACTGAATACATGTAAAAGTACAAGTTCAGTTGTTTATGTTCCAACATCGTGAAGTGAACATTTGCCAGAAGAATTAAATTGTCATAATTGCATAAAACATGTGCAAAAAATGTGCATTTAGACTTAGACATTTAGTTTTTAGACTTATGTTTGCTTTATATTTGTGTGACTATTGGCAAGGCTATCTGCATTAAAACCATCAGACTTGGTGAAACATACATAACATTTGTTTTATAATCTTTTTGTATATAAATAAACCGTACCCTAGCTACCAGACCAGAGAGATACATGTTAATATTAAGCATGCATCTAGACTATCTTTGTTTTTCACCGGTTGGAACAAACGTGTGTGTGCATTAGTAGTGTGTGGCCACATGGGGGCACTGTTTGACATATTCCCTTGTAGTAAATCCAGGTTTTTTTTATTTCACAGCGTCACAGCGGAAGACCACGGTGTACATCGACTCTCCCTTGCTGAAGACCGAGGTGTCGGTCCGCGAGAGGAACCTGGTGTTCCACCAGGAGAGTCTGAAGCTCTCCCTGAACAAACACGGCAACAAGAACATCGACCTGGTCATGATGGAGACTCCTACCGCCGAGACGCCTGGACCCCCCGTGGTACGTAAGCAGGGGGCGTGGCAAATTTGATCACCGAAGGTTGCTGGTTCGATCCCCGCCGCCTCCTCCTAGCAAAAGCTGTCGAGCTGTCCTTAAGCAAGACACCCTAACCCTAACTGATCCTGACGTGCTGGCTGTCTCCTTGCATGGCTGACTCCGTCGTTGGTGGTTGAATGTGAATGAATGGGTGAATGTGAGGCATGACTTGTAAAGCGCTTTAAGTAACCATTGGTTAGAAAAGCGCTATATAAATGTCCATTTACCACCGCCATTTTTTGCTGAATGACCGCCATATTGAGCTTTGTGTGTTTGTTTTTCCTCTTTTAAATCCAGGTGGACTCCAAAAGGGGTGTGGCTGTGTCGGAGAATAGGGGCCTGGACTTCAGCGACATAGACGTCACTGACCTGGAGACGTTCGGGGACACCGCCGCTCTGCCGCTCAAGGAGCAGAAGACCCCAGCGGTGTCAAAGGGCGGCGGCGGCGGCCGTGGCGACCGTGCTTCTGTAAAGACAGCCTCTAGCTCCCAAGAGGACGAGGAGATGGAGGAAGAGAAGGGGGAGGCGTCGGACCCGAGCGACTCCGAGGATGAGAGGCTGGTCATCGACGCCTCCCCCTCTGCCCCGGATAAACCCGCCGCCGCCGCCACCACCGCGGCGGCTTCGACCACGGTCCCCGCCGCTCACCACAGCCCCGTGACGAGCAGCCCGCCACCCAGGAGGGTCACGCGACTGAGGCGAGGCGGACCCAAGGCGGCCGGCGCGCCTGGGGACCAGCTCGGGGAGATCCTGCGCATGCAGAAAGCTATGCTCAAACCCAAGGCCAAGGACGCCTCCAAATGCCTCTCCATGGCGGGCTCCTTCTCCCCGCCGCCGCCGTCGTCCTCGGGCCACGCCCACCCCACCTCACTGGTCAAGCGCTGCGTGACCTCCTACCTGGAGAACCAGAACCAGGACGGAGAGAGCAGCGGCGGCGCTGTGGTCCCACAGGCCTCCAGTACCTCCACAGAGCACAAAAGTGAGTGATCACTTGTGATGAGCCTAGTATTCATGTTGAAGTTAGGGGGGGGGGGGTGTGTGTGTGTGTGTGTGTGTGTGTGTGTGTGTGTGTGTGTGTGTGTGTGTGTATCAATATAGTCAAATATTTCATGGTGTTGGCACACACTGCAACATGCAGTTGGTGACATAACAAACTAACTGCTATTCGTTTTATCCCAACTTGAATCCCCAAACTATACATCAGGGGTCGGCAAGTAAGTTTGGCCTTGGGCCAATTTTTTTCTGAACCACTAGATGGCGGGCCAGAACATAATCAAAGGCTAATTGAAGAAAATTGATTACTAAAACATGTGACACGTTCTAATGTCGACCGTTTGTTTTGTGAGCCTGCTAACAATGTAAAGTAGTGTTCTAGTTAACTAGGTAGCAGTGGGGATTACTAGTGTTCTAGTTAACTAGGTAGCAGTGGGGGTTACTAGTGTTCTAGTTAACTAGGTAGCAGTGGGGATTACTAGTGTTCTAGTTAACTAGGTAGCAGTGGGGGTTACTAGTGTTCTAGGTAGCAGTGGGGATTACTCACCCAATCCATTGCACTGACTAGCGAGTTTGTGTTGTTATTCTCAACGACGTTGAAACGTATTTCTGTGTTTCAAAAGACACCAAAGCATTAGAACGAGGGCTGTCAAAGTTAACGTTAACGCATGTGATTAATCTCAAGACTTTAACGCACACTATACCTGCGACACCTCATACCTGCGACAACGTGATGTAAAAGAAAATAACGATGATAAATACAATA
>CM051010.1:3929138-3946638 GCA_027704905.1 Muraenolepis orangiensis | reverse complement strand
TGGGTGTGGGTGTGGATTTCCTCCTGCGGAAGTCCACCACCATCTCCTTCGTCTTGTCAGTGTTGAGCTGCATATGGTTCAGCTCACACCACTCAACGAAGGAGTCCACGACGCCCCTGTACTCCTCATCGTTTCCCTCGCTGACACAACCAACAACTGCAGAGTCGTCCGAGAACTTCTGCAGATGGCAGGACACAGAGTTGTACTGGAAGTCTGAGGTGTAAAGGGTGAACAGGAATGGGGAAAGAACAGTTCCCTGTGGAGCACCAGTGCTGCTGACCACAGTGTCAGACACACAGTCCTGCAGTCTGACAAACTGGACGACCCGTCAAATAGTCAGTAATCCAGGACACCGGGGAAGAGTCCACCTTCATCGCCGTCAGCTTACTTCCCAGCAGGGCAGGCCGGATGGTGTTGAACGCACTGGAGAAGTCGAAAAACATGATTCTCACAGTGCTCCCGGGTCTGTCCAAGTGGGCGTAGGCACGATGGAGCAGGAAGATGATGGCGTCCTCCACTCCCAGTTTCGGCTTTTAGGCAAACTGAAGAGGGTCCAGCGATGATCTGACCAGGGGCCGAAGAAGCGTCAGGACCAGCCTCTCAAAGGATTTCGCCACGTGGGACGTCAGCGCCACCGGTCTGTAGTCGTTTGAGGTGCTGGGACGTGCCTTCTTCGGAACCGGCACCAGGCAGGATGTCTTCCACAGCACAGGGACCCTCTCCAGTCTCATGCTCAGGTTGAAGATGTACTGCAGGACACCACTCAGCTGGGCAGCACATGTTTTGAGGACCCTCGGGCTGACGCCGTCAGGACCTGCAGGAGCCTGCACAGCACTTTCCTCACCTGCTCAGCTGTGAAGGTATGTGTGCCGTGTGTGGGGGCAGGAAGATTCACTGTTGTGTTGATGGGGGAGGGGTGAGGTAGTGGTGGTGGGGGAGAGAGAACAGGTATGTTGATGCTGGTGGGGAAGGGGGGACAGCAGGGCTGGGGGACTGGAGGGGAATGGTTGTAGAGGGGCTGGGGGACTCATTGAATCTATTGAAAAACAAATTCAACTCGTTGGCCCGATCAGGACCCCCCCCCTATTGTCTGGCAACCAGGTTGTTTGTAGCCAGTGATGCTCCTCATGCCACTCCACACATCCTTCAGGTTGTTCTGCTGAAGTTTGTGCTCCAGCTTCCTCCTGTAGTTATCTTTGCCCTGCTGGATCCTCTCCTTCAGCTCCCTCTGAACCCGCCTCATCTGCTCCCTATCCCCATCTCTGAAGGCCCTCTTCTTCTCATTGAGCAAAACCTTGATGTCTCGGGTGACCCATGGCTTGTTGTTGGGGAAACAGCGTACAGTCTCTATGGGAACAACACTATCCACACAGAAGTTGATGTACCCTGTTATACATTCCGTGAGATCATCAAGGTCCTCTCCATGCAAATCACAGAGGAAATCCCAGTCTGTTGACTCAAAGCAGCCCCGCAAGTCCTCATCGGCCTCCTGTGACCATCTCCTCACAGTCCTTGTGGTCACAGGCAGCCGCTGTACTAGAGGCCTATACAGGGGCTGGAGGTGGATGAGGTTGTGGTCTGACCTTCCAAGAGGAGGAAGGGCAGTGGCGCTGTATGCCTCCTTAACATTGGCATACAGCAGGTCCAGTGTCTTGTTTTCCCTGGTGGGACAGTCCACAAACTGCTTGAAGGTGGGCAGTGTTGCAGCCAGAGTCACGTGGTTGAAGTCCCCAGATATCGCGATGAATGCATCAGGCTCAAACTTTTACATTGTACGATAGGGGGGCAGCAGGATATTCCAGTCTGTTGGGACTTGGCTTATGAACCGGAAGGTCGCCGGTTCGAGTCCCTGAAACACATGGGCACTGCCGAGGTGCCCTTGAGCCCAAGGCACCACGATTCAAGATTTGTATTTGCCAGTACAATGGAATGCTAACTCCCCATTCCCTCCCGCAGTATCAATTTCCAAAACACAATACTATAAAAAATACTATACACAATAAAAATAAATAAAAAAGCTGCCCACTGCTCCTAATTATAGGAAGGGTTGAATGCAGAGAAACAAATTTCACTGTTTGTACAATTGTTGTACCAATAAAGAGGATTCAATCCTTCAATCATTTAGATTTAGATGTCTGTTTATGTGGATGACCCGGACCTCCCTGTGGAGCTGGCTGGAAGTTGGAATTTGGGTGAAACATGGGGGCAAGGTGACGGCAAGAATTGGTTTCTGCATTAATCGTGTTTGCGGACCCCCTGGTTGGGCACAACACAGATTTTTTGTGTTGTTGTATTGATAAGCAGGGAGCAGTCGGTGTCTTCAGATTAGTTTTCTCAATAGTAGTAGAAGTAGAAGTAAAAGTGAACTGTTCTGTGACAATTGTTACTTTTTTGATTTATTTTTTCTTCTAGTTTTTGCTGTTTTAGCTTTTTATCTATTTCTCTATCTCTTTCAAAAAAAAAAAAAAAACTAACGATAGTTCACTTGCTGGAATAGTTGGTTAGTGGGGTTTTGGAGCTTGTGATTGTGTTTTGCTTGGGGAGAAACACACAAGAGTGAGCAGAATACCTCCTCTCACTGGAACGTTGCCAAGATGAGTCATGCTGTTTGGCCATTTAGTTTGTGATGTTGCCATGACTATAGCCGTTTTCGGGTTTGGCAGAGTGACACGTACAGAGTACAGCGTACAGATCTTGGGTTCAGTGCACTTTTTGTGTTTTGGGTCCTACTTCAGTGACTTAACAGAACACACACACACACACACACACACACACACACACACACACTGAAACAAAGTATTTATAATCAAAGGATCCATCAAGGTACACAAACACACACACTGTTAACCTTGGAATCTTAGTAGCTAGTGTGGTCCCACTGTCGTACTGTCACCTGAATGCCACATGCTGATGGTATCATTTAGGTATCAATCCAATCAAGGGACTTGATGTGCTTTGATTCAACGGGGTGAAGAACGTGTTGATAATGGAGTCGCTCACTGACCTTGGCCGCTGGCATATGATTGATGCGATGACCTTAATGTCTTACACAACAGTAGCAGGGGCTGGTAAACACGGGTTGGGAAGGGGTTGCAACAGGCCAGGCTGATCCGACACTTCCCCTGCACTGGTCACCGGACGTATGGCGTATTCCTTCCTCTCTCTCTCTGCTCACATCCTATGTCCGCGATTATTCTTTCCGAGGGATGTTCGTCTTCTGTACCGCGCCAGCTGTTCTATACATATATAACACCTTGAATATGATGTGTGAGAGAGACAGGCGCGTGTCGCAAGCAGAAAGCAACAAAGCCCCCCCCCCCAGCCTTGTTATTTAGCTTAATATGCAACTCTCTCTTCCTGTCTCTCTCCCTATTTCTCTCCCTATTTCTCTCCTCTGTCTTCTTGTCTCTCTCTCCCTCCTCTATGTCTGTATCTTGTCTCTCTCTCTCTCCATGTCTGTCTTCTTGTCTCTGTCTGTCTGTCTCTGTCTCTCTCTCTCTCTCCCCCCCCCCCCCTCACTCTTGTCTCCCTAGCACACATCAACGCACACACGTCCAAAGTGGCGCTGATCCGGAAGCTGTCGGAGGACTGGAAACAGAAACTCTCCTGTGATTTCAGGTAAGTCGCCCTTTTAGCTGGCTCTTAGCGCCTCTGCCTGCGTGCGTGTGTGTGTATGTATGTATGTCAGTAGTGAACGTCATCAGAATCCGTTAACGGGTCCCCGTCAAGCAATTTGTGTCGGCGTGTGAATAAACGTCCGTCCGGCGTGCCGATCAGAGCGTCTCTCAGCGGTGCCGTTCCTTAAACTGCCGTTCACATCTCCCTCCGACAGGCCGTCCAAGTCCCTCAACATACTGCACCACATGCTGAAGAAGCTCTCGCGGTAAGGACCGGCCGCCCGCCGCCACCCACCTGTTCTCTATTGCCGCTTGTACTTCCAAGAATCCAGTGGGGTGACGGATGCCGACATGGAATAAAGTAGATGAATGGAAAGGATAGGATTACATGCAAATGATGATTGGATAGAACATATACATATATTACGATGTCATTCATTCCATTCGATTTTATTTATTTTATTATAGTTTGAACACGCCTCGTTCCACAGCCCAAGAAGCTCAAATATGCTGCGAGGCGGTTTTCTTGTTTGCCTTTGGGTTGAGTTGCACAATGGGTTCTTCAGAATGGGTCCCGGCTGCTTTTGTGATTCCTTCCCTTGTAGCCGGCTCTGTGCCGTGTCTCGCGTCCCACCTGTGTGTGTTTGTGTGTGGGGTGGTTGTGTTGACTGGTAACCTGGAGCTTGTTAACGGGTACATGCCACACACCCCCCCCCCTTACGCAGGCTGGAGGAGGGCCGCTACCTGATCCGACACAAGCCCGGGGAGCCCTTTGTGACCATCTACAAAGCGGGGCCCGGCGAGAAGGTGACCAGGGGCACATACGACCTGAGGCAGGCCCACGGCTCCCCCCCGCCGCCGCCGCCCGGCCCGGGCCCCGCCCCCTGGCTGCCCCTGGACCCCGCCGTGGTGCTGCCCTTCCACAAGAGCCACGGGCGCGTGCCCTGCACCTTCCCGCCCAGGGACGACCTCCCGGTACCCGGCAGCTCCTCCTCCCCTTTTTATACTGATTTAGCAATTGAAAATCATGATTAGTAGATGCGACTGTGACCACCAAGTACATGTCCATTCTCATTTACATGACACTCACTCACTCACTCACTCACTCACTCACTGATTGACACACACACTGTTGTCTGTTGGCCTCCACTCTTTTACAAACACACCGCGGCCATAATGTCATCATTATGTCAGGGACTGTTTGTACCAAAGTCTCACGCCCAGCTCACAATACATACTACTACTATTACTATTATTATTATTATTATTATTATTATTTTTAGCACATTACTTACTTCAGAATAATAACAAAACATTCTTAGGATTTTTCCTCCTTCGATGACTCACCTGGAAGAATGTTAAGGACATGGCCTTGGTGGTCATACCACTCTTGTGTCTCCTCTCTCCTAGCAGACCAGGCAAGGCAACCGCGGTCCGGGCCGACCCCCCAACGGCAGAGCCAGGAACCCGGCCCAGAGCCCGGCCAGAACCAAGGCCACAAACACGGCCAAGAAGAACAAGAAGAGAAGATCCAAAAAAAAAGCGATCGCAAAAAACACTTGAAGGCTTTGTTCACAACCCCACACACACACACACACACACACACACCACACACACACACACACACACACACACACACACACACACACACACACGTGTCAAAAGATATTCTGGAAAAAAAACACGACTTCTTTGACTCACTTGTATATGATGTAACTTTTATAGTTTATTTTTTATTTATATCATTTTTTTGTTATTGAAAACGGCAATAATAAATACGTTTTTGTCTAGTACATTGTGTGTCATTCACACGCTGCCTGGGGCACTCTGGCTACATGTAGTGTTTGCAAAATGTATGGTAAGAACTACCATGCAGTGTGAATAAACCACCTCACTGTCCCTCATACCTACGATGTTAAAACTAACGTTCTAAAGTTCCCCATGTGTTCCCTCTGACCTCTCCTAAAAGGCATGTGAGGTGAAGCTTGTGTCTACTGTGTCCTGTGTGCTGCTCGCCTCTGCTTTTCTTTTCTTTTCTTTTTTTTCTTTCTGTGCAAACCCAAGCATACTGCATACATCACAGTGATTCAGTTTCCAGTGCGGTGAGGGTATTGGCTAACCGTGGAGTCACAGTCCGCCGGTCCTGGCTGGTACAATAACAGGGTGGGGTCTCAGCCATGAGAGAGCTGACGTGGGCGGTACCTGTGGCAGAGCGAGGGCAGGAGGAGAGCTAGGAAGCCACATCCCAGTTTTTCGGAGTGTGCAACACCCCCTGATGGTATTTAACCACCACACCCAGTTTGACCGAGGAACCCTAGACTACACTGTACAGCTTCTCCACGTCTCCACGTCTCCAGACGGACAACACACCGGTAAGCTTCCCATTCATGGTTACGTGTGTGTGTGTGTGTGTGTGTGTGTGTGTGTGTGTGTGTGTGTGTGTGTGTGTGTGTGTGTGTGTGTGTGTGTGTGTGTGTGTGTGTGTGTGTGTGTGTGTGTGTGTGTGTGTGTGTGTGTGTGTGTGTGTGTGTGTGTGTGTGTGTGTGTGTGTGTGTGTGTGTGTGTGTGTTGCATGACCTCCATTCATGAGAGCCTGTTTTGTTTATTACTGTTCAAATGACCCTGTGTGTCTCATGTTTAAGGAGGCTCTGCTTGTTATAAGTTCAAGAAAGTGTTGTACAGTAGGACTGCAGACGACTCTACTACAATCTCAGGGTTGCCCTTTTGGTGTGTGTGTGTGTGTGTGTGTGTGTGTGCGCCTTATACTTAAGTCCTCATCTGGGGGGCCTTTGATGATGATCCCAGTCACGAATCGTATGGTTAACTTCCAGCACGGCAAATGTAAACAGTCGCAAAATGATGTGATGATTGAGTATTGTATTATTATATGTTTGAATCCCACTGCTAGAGTCCTGTGAGACAGAGCTGTGAAAGGTTCCAGTTGTTCTTGTGATCCAGGGGCAGCAGCAGCAGAAGCAGAACCCATGACTCACTCTCTCCCTGTGTGAACGCAACGGTTAACTGGATTAGATGTTCCATGTGCTTGAGGGGGTTGTGACATGTTCAGCACAAAGGACAAAACTGGAAGTCTCTGAAAAGCCTCTGCCTGGAACAGTTCTATATTGAATATAGACGTACCTTCTGTAGGCTGTTACGCCATGGCGCGTCACAACAAGGTTTGAGTGCCGCCTGTTAGTAGCAACTCTCGTAACACTTCTTCTCTGCACTCTTTTTCTTTCCAGAGACTATCAAAATGGCGATGGTGTCACAGATTCTGAGTCAGCTGACCATGAATGCAGCGGTAATTGCACATACAGTCGCCGATATAAAGTACATCACAGCCTCCACAACAATGACTAACACTTCCTGTTTTGTGGTTCAGCTCCAACTAACACACTTATATGTGATATTATGATATTAATATGCTTTGTCTTCCTTCAGACCGTGGATCCAACCTACCCCACTCTGGTCCCCGCTAGGGACTTTGACCCGGTCATAGATGCTGCCAGGATAGACACTGCCATCAAGACTAAGGGTGAGAGGGGGGGTGGGTAGCTATGCCTTTTGTTCTGTTTCCACTGTCAGACAAGCTGGCTGGGTGTGAGGTGAACCTTTTTGAGTTTTCGTACTGGGAATGTCTCAAAAGGGCAGAACTGATGCGTGATGACTGCTGCGTGAGCTGGGAACAATTGTGTGCAAAGCTACTATCTACCTTGCTTTCTCTTGACGCACTGTTGTGTGGTGGTGAGTCATTAGACGAGATTAACTGTGCTTAGAGTGGTACCACCCGGCGCTGCTCCTCATCAATCCCAGTCTGTATGAGTCTGATCGCATCGCATCTCGTTAATCATGGAAGCGATCGGCGATCTCTGAGCCTCTTCTTGGTATCCTTTGTCTTTTGTAATGCGGGGACTTCTCTTTTTTCATCCTTTTAGGAGTGGATGAGAACACCATCATCGACGTCCTCACCAAGAGAACCCACTCCCAGAGGAAAGAGATCGCCTTCGATTACGAGAGGAGAGCCAAGAAGGTACAGCGCCAGGACCACCGCCTATATGAGTTAGACCAGCCTCTCCTTCTGTTCAGTTCAGACGGTTGTCCCAGTTTTGTAGGACTGTAGTAGGACTGCAGACTGCTCGACTAAACCCTCTGGTTTGTTTTGGGGTGTTTCCAGAGAAGCTCTTAAGAGCGTCTGAGACTAATACTCAAGTCATTATCTGGGGGCCTTTAATGGTTCCAGTGTTGGATCGTGTGATTACCAATGAAAACCTCCAGTCAAGGGAGAAACCCCCTTAACCCTTTCCCCAGAGAGGATCCCCTGAACAACCACCACAACATGCCTCGGTTCATAACACTCATTTACAAACGACCTCATCCGTGGCTGTTGTTCTCTCGTTGTTAGGACATGGTCGAGGCACTCAAAGATGCTCTGTCTGGCTCTCTGGAAACGGTTATCCTGGGTCTGATGAAGAGCACGGCACAGTACGATGCCGGCATAATCAAAGGATCCATCAAGGTACACACGCACACACACACACACCCCTGAGGTGTGAGGTACAGGGTTACACCGCCCTCTAGTGGTTCAGGAGTTGTTTAACAATTTCTACTATTTGGTATTGGATAATATTTGGTCCAGCAGTAATGCTATATATGTTATAGCAGAACTTCTCGGAGGATACGGCACAGAGCTGTTCCGCCATCAGACTTTAGATTGTTTTTTCCCCCCCCAGGGCTTGGGGACAGACGAGGAGACCCTCATTGAGATCGTGTGTTCCCGCAGCAAGACCGAGCTTATGGAGATCAAGATAGCGTACAAGGCGTGTAAGTGCTATGCTACCACCATCATCAACGTTGCGATTCGAGCGGTTTGATTCACGATGCAAAGCCACTAGAATCCCCTCCGCTTAAAAGGGGGGCCCCTCTCGATTGAGCCTACCAAGTTGGTACAGTCCGGTAGGTAGGCTAAGGTTAAGGTTTATCCATCACCTCATATCTCCACATCTGGGTGGACACTGCCACGTGCACCAGACCTAGAGGGTAGATTTTGTAATGGCACATCACTGACACCTGGTGGTAAAATAGGGGCCCTGGCTTTTAACGCACACAACCGAGGCCCCGTGTCCCTTCACAGTCAAACAGCATTAGGGTTTTCATGTCCTGTCATGTGTGTCCTGTCACCTGTCACAGTGTTCAAGAAGGAGCTGGAGAAGGATATCCAAGGGGACACGTCTGGGGATTTCGCCAAGCTGCTCCTGGCCCTGGCGCAGGTGAGGACTTTCTGGACCCATCACAGTGACTGCACTACACTGCACTGTATTCATCAGGCTGCTGCACTACTGGCACTTTAAATGCTTTTGAAAGATTTTTGTAAAAAAATATGTAAAAAACATGTACCAGTATCGTTTACTTTGCTGCTCTTTTTTTGTTTATTTTATTGTATATATTATTTTTATTTTTATGGTGTTGTTTTGGAGATGTATACTGCAGGAGGGAATGGGGAGTAAGCATTCCAATGTACTTACAAATGTTACAAATGGCCAATCAAAATCTTGTATCTTGTGTCTTGAGAGGGGTGGTGGGCGGCCAGCAGCCGGCCGGTCATAGTGGCGGTCATTCAGTGTGCGGTTACCCTGACCGCCCTCCTCTCTTTGTCTTGTGAGCAGGGCAAGAGGGCCGACGCATCGAGTATCGTGGACTACCAGATGATCGACGATGACGCCAGAGTAAGTGTGGCACTCTACAGGGAATCGGTATACCTGAATTCCTGAATACTGTACCTGGGGCAAAAAAGTTAAAAAAAAAAAAGTTTTTTCAATCGTTTATTATTTTCATTTAATCTCACAGTTTCCTTTTTCTTATTTGTTGTATTAATCTCAATTTTTGTTTTCTTGTTGCAGGCTCTGTATGAAGCTGGAGTTAAAAGGCGTGGAACGGATGTAGCCTCCTGGATCTCCATCCTCTCTGAGAGAAGTGTGCCCCATCTACGGAAAGGTACAATCCCACCCTTTGTGTCACCTTGGGTTTCTTTCTTTATGTCTTTCTGGCCTACATGATAGAATGTTTGGGAAAGTGGGAAATCAAATGAATGGGTCATCATAGTAAGTCTGTCTGTCTGTCTGTCTGTCTGTCTGTCTGTCTGTCTGTCTGTCTGTGTGTGTCAGTGTTCCAGAAGTACAAGAGCTACAGCCCCTACGACATGCAGGAGAGCATCCACAAGGAGGTCAAAGGTGACCTGGAGGTCTCCTTCCTCACCCTAGGTGCGTCAACCTCACACAATCATCATAGACCAAAACGCAGGGTACAGTGTGACCTGCCAAATCCCTTGTCCTGAAATATCGCAATGGATCTATATGGGTCTTTAGTGTTCAGTTTCCAACCACAAATGACATCTTTTGAGTGAATGTGCTCTGCCTCCCTTGCAGTGAACTGCTTGGAGAACAAGCAGTTGTACTTTGCCAGCAGACTCCAGGAAGCCATGAAGGTCAGTATTGTCTGTCGAGTCGAGTCAAGTCAATTGTGTTTGTATATAGCCCTTTATCACAGTTCCAGTCTCAAAGGGCTTCACAGGCCACATGTTTACAACCCCCCGCCCCCCCCAAACCCAAACCCAAACCCTAGCCCCCCCTAGGGGCAAAGAGAAACTCCCTTAATTATGGAGGAAGAAATCTTGAGATGGAACACCGAGTGGAAGGGGGATCCCTCCTTCCAGGGATGGTTCAGGAGTGCAATGGGTGCCATAATTGTGACTTATAGTAATGTACATAGTAATGGTCAACCACACGCACAATGTGTGTGCGTGGTCATCCTATTGTAAGCTTCCATTGTGTTCTGTTCTCAGAGTAAAGGAGCCAAGGAGAAGATCCTGACCCGGATCATGGTGTCCCGCTGTGAGGTCGACCTCAAGAAGATCCGTGAGGAGTTCAAGTCACAATACGGAACGTCTCTGTACAAGACCATCGCTGTGAGTGTAGACCACATGCCAACCACATGGGTGAATCCATACTGATTTATTTTTTGGGGTTTTGATCTGACCTCGTCTTTGTCCTCGTCTGTGCAGGAACACACCAAGGGTGACTACCAGAGAGCTCTCCTCAGCCTGTGTGGAGGAGATGATTAGAAGACTGGAACTGGAAGAACCAGAATGCTTTGTTTTTCTTCAAAGTGAACATTACAAGTGACACCGTTACATTCCAAGTTGCAAGTGTTTTTGAGGTCTCCGCTTATATTTTAAGTGCACTTATTGAACCGTTTGCAATGCACGCAGACAGCCACTAGAGGGCGCTGCAGGTATATAGTAGGTCGCTTTGTGGAGAGTGTCTTCCTCCTGCTTCATGCTGTGTGCTGTAGTAATAAAACAATGAAATATGAAATTAAGAGTCATGTTGTCATTAAATGATTTAATTATTTTTGCTGCATTTCAATAGTATTTACATTTTTGTTTTCAAAAATTCGATGAATGTATACGCGTTTTTCACATATTTTAGATTAGATTAGATTATAGTACATTATAGTACAAGTATAGTACATCTTCATATTTTCATATTTGAGATGATTATGGGTTGCTCTTTTATAACAGTAGGACTGCCATGGTCCTAGGCTATATATTACGTTATGGTGCTTAACAAAATATTTTTAAGTTAAAACCATCATGTGTTTCTCCGTTTTTGAGGTGCGTGGGCTTGTGAAGATGATTTAATCATTAGTGTGTTTTTCTGTGTTTGCTCGGTGCTAATATTTTAATTAAAAATGTTAATTTTACCTTCGGCAAAGATGATTTGCATACTACTAAACAATCGAAGGCTGTGCGGTGTGTTTAGTTGTGCTGTTTAGTGTGTGTGGTCTCTCAGGATAAGATATATCCGCCACGGTGTTGACAAGGCATTTCTTCTGCCCCCAAAAGACATCTCAGAAATTAAATACAATGATTACAATAATGTCATCATATACCCCCTCGGTCATTCATTCCCGTGACAGAAAGATGAACACAATGATAATCTAAAAATAATAATAAAAAAAACGGACAGCTTGACTATCCTTTCATATTTTAAAGCAAGCCGTTGGATTTACAACATGTTGTAATGCTATTGATGACAAAATGAGCCTTTTGTGATGGCGCCCGTTTCTCGCCAATAAAATCAAGCTCGGAGCGGGAGATTTACGCCACGTGACAGATTCACGTCCGCCGTCATAAACACCAGAGCTCTGCCATATCATTTATTATTTTTTAATGTGGATGTACAACATGCTGTTTTGTTCAAAGCCCGCCTATTGGGACCCCCCCCCCCCAATCCAAAGGGGATCTCTCTCTCTCTCTTCAATTGAAACAGTCTAATTTACTGTCCCAAACGGTGGCACTTAATCATTCAGGGGAACCTTAACCCCTATGAATGTCAAACACAGAGCATGCTGGGAAGGAAATGGGGGGGGGGTGCCTTCGAGTACCATAACAACTGACAGTGGAGGCTCCTGCCAAGTCTCTCAGGAGGGCCAATTGTTGATGATGATGGCTATAAGTTGACCCCTTCAAAGGGTAAGTTGATTGACAGCCTACCTAACAGGACGTTGTGTCACGTTACATTGTGCTAATATTAGCCAGCTAACTAACTTGACACTATGACATTGCGTTACACAAATGTTTTCTTTTCCGGTGAACTCACGTAACAGTACCACCAGTAGCCACTAGGTGGCAGCGTAACAATGATTTCACCGTTGCTACGTACTGTACAGTACTTGTGGACAACTTCATCCAGGAGTTTATTTCAAATGTCTTATTGAATAAAATAATTGTAGTCTGCAATGGCTGAACAATCCACTGTGGTAATGAACACATCTCATCTCTCAGTTAGCCAGAATGCAGGGCTGGCAGAACAAAGCTTAAGCTACTTCGCAGCCTGCTAGCCACATTTCCCGCTCATACAGGCTCCGCGAAAAATCCTCGGTTGTATGATTCCCCCCCCCCCCCTTTGTAGATACTTGTTTTATGTTTAAATGTGGTCCGGGTAGTCCTAATTATTTAGTTAAATTTATCCTGATTAATACTACGACTGAATGGCATTTATTTTAATGGTAGCTGTTGTTGACATTGAATGTGACCAGACCGCTGGCTGCCCTGATCCATACACCACGTTATGTATGACGATAAATATATATATATATATATATATATATATATATATTTATTTATTCTATGCAAGGAAATGGATTCCTGATGAGAGATTTCCGCATATCTGGAATTGATTGAAGATGCACGTTGGTCCACACAACTCTCATCCTCTCATAACAACCACTCGTGGGCCTGTGTTGGCCATCATAAGAATGAAATGTTAGTTTTTTTTAATACATTTTAGACTGGGGTGAGGTAAAGAGAGAAACGCTGGTGTAGGTTACTCGCTAATAGTATGCCGGCAGATGGATTTATAACGACTTTACACCAATGTTGAATGTCATGTCACATATACACCCATGTCACATATTTGGGGTCAATAGATCATTCGTCATAAATTTGATTTTCCTCTCAATTGTTTTTAAGGTTGCTTCCATCAACCTGAACGCCTTGTCATATTTTCTGTATTCATTAATATTACGCAGGCCGGATGGGAAGCCTTGTTGGGCCTGATGTGGCCCCCAGGCCACCAGTTGATGATCACTCCCGTAGAGATTGCATTACAGTGCCTGCAGTTTTAACATGAGAGTCTATCAGAGCAATCTGGCCGATTTTCGGTTACTCCATGGTACTCCGTGGTACTCCGTGGAACATGATTTAGCGCTGATTGGACGATGATATTCAGAGGTAAGACAAACTGTACAACAGTCACAACTATAGCGTGACAAAATCCCTCTCTTTTCTCCCTTTGGTGGGGCGTCGCCCCCTTTGCCCCTGAGTCAAACAGGTAACACTCTCGTTCCGAAAAAGGTGAAGTTTCCAATGTAATTACCTTTTATAAGCACCTTGATTTTAGACGGGGAAAAAAAAACAAAAGTAAAACCAAAAAAAATGGTGTGGATCAAAACAAGAATCCTCTGACAGACAATCGTATATATCTTTCCATTCTTACAGTGTTTAAAAAGTACAGGTGTTTAAAAAGTACAGGCCCAGGATGGCGTGCTTCAGGGCTACCTCGGCCATTAAAGTTTCACGGCGCAGCTGTGGTAGCTGCTGTAGCTGTGGGCCAGATGCTCACCCACTATTCACCGGGAAGACTTTAGTTGGTGTGCTGCTTATTAATTCATCGCACTGAACAAAACCTCCAACTTTGACGATCGACAATCTCTCAAACCTTTTTATTTAAAAAAAAATGTTTAATATAGTCACTCTTATCTGCAACCAGACTAAATACTCAGAGACCAAAGGGTGTTTAATTATAGAGTTGTAAGTCCACATTTAATTGTGTGTCTGTGTGTGTGTGTGTGTGTGTGTGTGTCTGTGTGTGCCTGCAGCCCTGCAGGCCTCAGTCAGACTGTTCAAATGAGAACTCCTGAAGGCTAAGCTGGAAGTGAATCTCCCTCAATAATACAATTACAGCAGCAGCCGCCGCCCGGCAAACATGCCTTTGATTAATATTTTCTTAATTATCATTATTTAATCCAGCGTCTTTAGGGTGAACGTGTGGCAACCCCCTCTCTGCCCCCTCTGTGGGGCTGAATATCCCCGCTCATTAAGGGGGCCCGGGTAGAGAGAGAGATCTGTGTACATGGTAAATAAGAGGCTGCCTCTCTTTGCTGCTGCTGCTGCCTCCTCCACCACCACCACCACCACCACCACCACCACCACCACCCCCCCCCCCCCCTCCCCCCGCCCTCCTGGGAGCGCTCCGGCGCCACGGCGAAGGACAACTCCTTTACTTGTGAAGACGACTGCTGCGCTGTTGGTGTTTTCTGTGGTTGTGCGGTGCGGTGGAGGCGCCCCGGATGGTTCTCCCCGCCTCTGGCGCTGTCAAGGCCTGCTTCCTTTATGAGTCCAGTCCCCCCCCCGCCCCCCCTCCCCCCCGCCCCCCCCCCCCCCTGATCTCAGGCAACAGCAAAAGGCTGGAGGAACTCATCCGCCCGTCTCCTTTATGAAAGCAGCTCCGACGTGTGATTGAAACGACAGAAGAAGAAGAAGAAGAAGAAGAAGAAGAAGGAGGAGAAGAAGATGAAGATGAAGAAGACCAAGAAGACCAAGAAGAAAAACAAAACAGGAAAGAAACCCAGAAGAAGGGCTTGTCTCCCCGCCTCAGTGCCGTCCTCTGCCGCCGTCTCGGGCCGTCTTTTTGTCTGCGGAGACGGCGACACGACATGCAGGGAAGTTTCTAGACATATCACCATGTTGAATACAAAGAGGGTGGTGTTGTACCTCTTTGGAGAAGTTCCACTTCTGTTGTCCTCAGAGGCCGGCACGGCGTTATCAGACGCTTGTAGACTTACAAGAGAGGCTGATGTTTGTGTAAAAATGTTTTAGTGCTGCAAAATCTATCCTTAAAGTCAATCTCCGAGTGAGGGAAGACTTTTTTTTTAAATATTCACATCTGAAGCTCATCAAAACCTACGGAAAAAGTACGCTCGGAGATCTAACCACCCGACTTTTATATATATATATATATATCTTTTTTTCCTAGTTTATCAGATCAGCACTCTCCGACGCTCAGGGCTGGGCTGAGATGCTGAGTTTTCTCTTTGCTTGAAGTCTCCTCTCATCTCGGTGTGCTGAGGGGATGGATGGGGGGCTGCCCTACGGCGGCTTAACCTTACACACCGTCTCTCTCCGACGCTATTCACCCATCCACGTATCCGCCGTTCCTTCCATCCATTCATTCATTCATTCATTCATCCGTCCAATCCGTCCCTCGATCCATGCCTCCCCTCTGTCCACTCGTGTGTCCATTCATACCATCATCCATCCATCCAGCCATACGGGCGTTAATCCAATCCATCCATCTTATCTTTCAATCTATCTTCCATTATATCCTCCCACCTATCTATTTGTCCAGCCATACAGTCCTCCATTTCTCCATCCACCAATCCATTCATCCATAATCTATGTAAAAATAAAGAAAATAAGCTAAACTTCATACGCAAAAGCTCCCTCTGGCCCACTGTACTGCATGTATTCCATGGCTGGTTAGAGGTGTGCATATGTTTGAGCAGGTGAACCGAAACCAGATACACGGATAACTGTAGTTTAGTTTTCCAGGAGTGCTTGTAGTGGTCTTAACTCTGGCATCCTGCTCTCTCTCTCTCTCTCTCTCTCTCTCTCTCTCTCTCTCTCTCTCTCACGCTCTCTGAGTATTTCTGTCTCGATTTTTCTCTCTCTAGCTCTACCTCTCCCTGGCTCTTGCTTGTGTTGTTTGCACATGGCACTGGATCAGCGCTGGAGTGTGTACTTTGCAGCTCGGCTCCAATGACAATAGGCTAAGAACCCGGGGAGACGGTGGATATATCAGGGCTGTATGGGCGTGGATGTTTAGGGCTAACAAGATGCGTCCTCTTCAGACACATAAGACCCAATGACGGTGGGCAATTAACACCGTCTTGCATTTGGTTGTCTGTTAATGATGCTCCAGTGTGCATACATAACCCAGTCACGAGGATACGGACGTCCGTTGGTGGTTGCTGCTTCCTTATTCCCTATTTACAAGTAAGTAGGGAAGGTTGTAAGTTGGAAGCAAGTACATCCGTATCGCCTCACTGCTTTCAGACAAACTCCCGAAGGCAGCTGCTGACGCCACTAATGTCCTTGTCAGACTTGTCAGTACACAGTACCCACTGAACACGCACACGCACGCACACACACGCACGCACACGCACGCACACACACCATCTTGCGAGGGATGGAAATCAGCTAGGCAGACACTCGAGCATGAACCAACGTCAGTAGCGAGCCATAGGAAGAGGAGCACCTCCCTGTTAATGATTGGAAATGAATGGTTTCTAGTTCACTCGAACGACAAGCGCTATACCGAGTATATCTATCTATCTATCTATCTATCTATCTATGCATCGGCAGTCACTTGCGTTTCTTGAATAACCCTTTAAATGAGAAGATTATTCAAAGCAATGATTTGGGGGGGGGGGGGGGATCCTCTTTATTGGTCACGTGTAAACAGTGAAATGTGTTCCTCAGCATTTAACCCATCCTAGTGTCAGGAGCAGTATGCAGCTATTGTGTATATATATATATATATATATATATATATATATATACACAGCTGCCCGGGGAGCAGTGTAGGGATCTGGTGCCTTGCTCAAGGGCAACCTCGGCAGTGCCCAGGTTTTTCCGGTGGACTAGAACCGCCGACCTTCCGGTTCACCAAGCCCCAAGTCAGACAAACACACTGAGCTATCCTGCTGCCCATTAAAGAAGTAAGTCTTAAATAGACATCATTATGAGTTATTTGGTACATCAAGGAGTGACATGGAGTTTGAGAAATGGTTTCCCCCGTTCCGCAGAACATGAAAGACAAGATAAGGTATGGTTTTTTTGTGTGTTTTTTTTACCGCGACTCTCTCTCTCTCTCTCTCTCTCTCTCTCTCTCTCTCTCTCTCTCTCTCTCTCTCTCTCTCCTCTCTCTCTCTCTCTCTCTCTCTCTCTCTCTCTCTCTCTCTCTCTCTCTCTCTCTCTCTCACTTAACATGAAACAAGGAGAACAAAAAACAATAAAAATACCTTTCATTTTTGTATCTCCTTCTTCTGCCGACACGCTTCCCCATGTGACTCTTAACCTTTGGAGATTTCGTCTCACTTCTCTCTGATCATTCGCTGTTTAAGATCACGTTAATTAACCCTAGGGCACGACAGAGGAGAAGGCTTTGAAGAGAGAGGAGGACCCACACACACACATACACACGCACACACACACACACACACACATACACACACACACACGCACATACACGCATGCATGCCCA
>CM051010.1:3914138-3926638 GCA_027704905.1 Muraenolepis orangiensis | reverse complement strand
ACTAGTCTTCAAATTGGACCACTTGTGCCCTATATATAGTGCACTATTTAAGGGTGTCACCACTTTGTAGGGCCGTCTGAAAATGTAGTGTACAAATCTGGTTCCCTATGTAGTGCACTACTTAATACCTGGATTCACTGGAAATGAGGTGTCAATTTGATTCATTTGTTTCCCACATTGCACAATTAGTATCCAAATTCCCCCTAAACATGTTTCCTAAATAGTTAGTGTTTTATAGTGCATGGAAACGATATGAGCAGCATTGCTTTCATTACAGTTAGTAATGGGGTTAGTATTTGCAATAGGTTTACTAATATGGTTAGTGTTACTAATGAGTTAGGGCCATAGGGTGAGTAATCGATTAAGTGTTGGTAACAGGGTCATAGTTCATCTGTAAGGAGACCAGATATACAGCTTTAAGTATCGTAATGCTAGAAGAATCTATTGTCGCTGAGAAATACCCTTTTCTCACCCTTAAAGTACTGTATGTTCTATATGCAGCCGTCAATTAAATGTTTACCTCAGAAACTCCCGTTCCTCTCTAGCTGTAACCTCCAGAGTCTAATTCATTGCTTATTCATATATTGTTCGCATGTTGGTTATAGTTAGACAACCATCGATAGGCTTGCTCATGAATTCACAAATATTATTTCTGCCGTGGCCTGACAGCTTTTGAAAAACTTGGGAGATTAAATATATGCTTACATTTTTATTTCAAAGGCGAAAAAAGAAAAAACCAAACAAAAGAAAATCCTGGCTGTGAAGAACTTTACTGTAGCAGAGGAAGCACATCATTAAAATGGAGGGAGAGTTATTAAAAAAAAAATGGGAGGAAATAAAAGCGAGAGATCCACTCGCCCTTGGCTACTCCTCTCCTCCTCTCCTCCTCTCCTCCTCTCCTCCTCTCCTCCTCTACTCCTCTACTCCTCGACTCCTCTCCGAGCAGCTTCAAAAACATCTCCAGATATTCTCCTCCCTTGGACCCGCCGTGGCTCTCCCCCCCCCCCCCCCCCTTGTTACTTGACTTTGCTGGCTGGCTGGCTGGCTGGCTGGCTGCACACTGTGGCGTTTCTTCCTTTTAAATAATCAATCAAATGGCAACATGTAAAGGCAAAGAAAGGCGGCGTGAGTGGTGAGGGAATCCTCTGTGTCGCCCTGCGACACAAACAAACTAGGATTGAGTGACTGTCGTGCGGCTGTTGGGGGGGTGGGGGGTGTGGGGGGGGGGCTTGCTGCTTGCTGCTTGCTGCTTGCTGCGTCCCTTTAGGTCTTCGTCACGACCTCAGAGTTCATCAAAGTCCTCCCCAAGACCCCGTGTGTGTGTGCGCCTCGTCCCCTCGTAGGAACCCCCAGACCGCCGTGCCTTGTTTAGTCCTAATTATACGGGAGGAGTAAGGGAACGCTTAAGGGTGTTTTCTCTAAGAGGAGGTGGTGCACGTATGAGGTAATTACCTGTCTCTCTCTCTCTCTCTCTCTCTCTCTCTCTCTCTCTCTCTCTCTCTCTCTCTCTCTCTCTCTCTCTCTCTCTCTCTCTCTCTCTCTCTCTCTCTCTCTCATTGAGTCTCCTGTCTTGTGTGTGTGTGTGTGTGTGTGTGTGTGTGTGTGTGTGTGTGTGTGTGTGTGTGTGTGTGTGTGTGTGTGTGTGTGTGTGTGTGTGTGTGTGTGTGTGTGTGTGTGACGGCTGGATGAATCCTCCCTGTCTGTCAGGTCAGGATAAAAGAAGCGGCAGGCAGCAGAGAGCAGGGGACATTTGCACATTACCGCGGTCCCTCTCATGGATAATGGAACAAGGTGTTCATTTGAATGATCAAATCAAATCACAAAGTGACTTGGAGCTGCAACCCCCGCCCCCCCTCCCGCCCCCTACCACCACACACACACACACACACACACACCACACACACACACCCCTCCCAACGCCACACACTCCCCATCCTTTATTTTCCCCATGTAATGCTGAGCATATGCAAAACATGGACAAGGCTTTGGTTGTCTGGTGGAATTGTGTGTGTGTGTGTGTGGGGGGGGGGGGGGGGGGGGGGGGGGGGGGAGGGGGGGGGTGGGGGAGAGTGTGTCTTCCAGGCATGTTGGTCAATTACGCGTGGTCCCAGCTAACGCCACCGCGCTAATGCCGCGCGGTGTCAGGTTGTGACGGTCCTTTTCATCTGCGCACGGGGCGGCTACTTTCATCTCCAAAGTAACTGACGCGCGCGGCGAGAGAGAGAGAGAGAGAGAGAGAGAGACTATCGCCAGGCCTCAAATCAGCTGTCGAGAAGCGATAGGCGAGCACAA
This sequence comes from Muraenolepis orangiensis, assembly GCA_027704905.1. Classification (NCBI taxonomy): domain Eukaryota; kingdom Metazoa; phylum Chordata; class Actinopteri; order Gadiformes; family Muraenolepididae; genus Muraenolepis; species Muraenolepis orangiensis. Next base: position 3,924,346 of record CM051010.1, on the reverse strand, counting down.
TCCGTGTCCGTGTTCACATGCAGACTGTTAAATAAAGGTTTGACTTTTGTTGAGAAAGAAGAAAAAAAATGAAAAAGAAAAAGGAATGGAAAAAGTCTAGTAAAATAAGGATTTAAGGACACCGGGGGGAAAACAAAGCAAATATGTTCAATGTATATAGAGAGAGAAACGGCGGGCGACACACCCGCTGCCGCTGCCACTGTTTATTTTCATTTATGGAGACGTTCAAGTCAAAACAAACTCAAGTTATTTTAGTTTATTTTGCTGCCAATAAACAGCTAGGGGCATTGTTTTTGTCGCAGTGACTTACAAATAAAAAATAAAAAAGTATTTCAAGTCTTGTGGAGTCTGCCAGTGTGTGTGTGCCGTGTGGCAGACTCCACACACACAGACACACACACACACACACACACACCAACTCCGTCGATGTTTGAAGAACATCAGGCATCCTCAGAAGCTAAGTCTAAAAAAAAACGAGGCCGTTGAATATATATTGGTTAACGTCCTTTTTAACGGCGGGCACAATTAACGTTTGAGGATTTGGCTTTGCAACCCCCCCACACACACACACACATACACACACACACACACACCACACACACACACACACACACCGGATGCTGTACTACCACCTGCCAATCACGGTGAGCTGGCACTGAGCCAGCTCACCGTGTTGTTGTCTTTTCCGACTGTATTCTCTGCACTATGTGTTTATTTCTAGTGGTTTGAAGAGCTTGTATCCCCCCCCCCCCCGTGTGAAGAGGAAGGCAAGGAGCGGTGCTGTGGGGGGGGGGTGGGCGGAACGCTCCTGCTGAGCAAAGATGCACACTTCTCCCAAAAGGTGGGGGAAGATACAGACGGTTGCACATCACATCACGTCAGTTAACCGGCAAAGCAATATCCTCGATTCACACACATGTATGTATGTATGTATGTATGTATGTATGTATGTATGTATGTGTGTATGTATGTATGTATGTATGTGTATGTATGTATGTATGTATGCAAACATTTCTCCATTCATTGGCATTCACTGGGACCTCGGTGCCGTCTTTTTTGGGTCGAAAAAACTAATTTTGCCGTAGCGCTAAGGCGTTTCTACTATCCGGTCATATTCACTTTCATTTTGAAGCATTTATTTTGGGGCCATGTTTCCAACTGGATCTCTGTGGGGAAGTTCATACATCATCTACAGTGGTTTGAAACAAAAGTGTGAACAAGGGGGGGGGGGGGGAGAAGAGGAGGAGAAGAAGGTGGTGGTGGTGGTGGTGTGGTGCCCCGTCGTCTAGTGTCTCTTCGGCTTCCTCCCGTGGAGCCCGTGGAGGTGAAACATGGCGGCGTGGCTCCCCTGTCATTAAGCCATAAGACACGGGGGGCGGTGGGCGTCTTGAGTCAATGTTGACCCGCCAGGGGCCTCCTTCTCCTCGTGGCTCCTCTCAACAACACTGTCTCCTTCCTCGGCACCTGGGACACTTCTTGTTCCCCCCCTGCCCCCCCGCATGTCTCGTCATCCCCGGGTCATCAGACACACACAACCGCTCCCGTCCTGAGACTGGTGGTGGTGGTGGTGGTCGGGGGGGGAATATGTCTTTGGGTATATGTAAAGAAGAGAATATTCCAGACGAATGATGCTCGCTTTTGAGGGGGGGGAATTTAACTTTTCCCTCTCTCAAGCGATTCAACCGGAAGGTTGCTGGTTTGATCCCCGGCTCCTCCTAGCAAAAAAACTGTAGAGGACACCCTAATTAGGGTGCATCAAATTGCAATGCAAAATTGAAATCTCAACATATCAAACTGTCTGGGGTTGCATTTTGTTCGGACACAGATAAAAATGACTTTTGCATAGTTTTGGGAAAATCCATTGAGATTTAGAGGTTGAACCAAGCATGTGAAAATATGAAAATGGCCCGTTTTGGGTGTTTTCCTAGGCAATCTCTAAAAATGCAAAAAAATGTTTGTTTTTATTAGAACACCATTTATTTTCAATAGAACATTTATTTATTCAAGAACAAAAATCACAACTTTGAAATCGTTTTTAGGATGTCTCAAGAATCCTGGTCCAGCTTGTACTTGCAGTGGCGTAGATTTGGCTGTTTAGAGCGGTCATGCTCAACTGCCTGCAGCACATTCTGCAGGTGCTCCTCGCTCCTGGCTGCTGCCACAAAGTCTGATGTGAGTTTAACGCCACGCCACTCTCATTCACAACATTTATGGCGCCTACATTCACCGCACCCTTCTGGAATGCTTCACTGGCAGCCCAATCCTCTACATCCAGTGAGAGAAACGCTGGATCGATGTGCAGCTGTTGCATGCCGAACCAGCAGTCTGGGTTGGTGAGGTCAGCCAAGCTGCTGGTCGGTGAGAGGGTTGGAAACTTCGGCTTGCCGAAGCCAGTGCCAAAGCAGAGCTGTGGGGCTTGCATGGGGAGGTCAGCCGGCTTGTCCTCAAAGATGGCATCTGTCAACTGGCACCTTGGTGCTGAGTGCCAGGGGCAGCATCTCGCCTGTCAGGTACCATAGGTGCCGTTCCAGTGCCTTGATTGCTGATGCTGCAATGCCCTCGTCAACATTCTTGTATGCATTCAGGTGGTGGTAGAGTGTAAGGTCATTCCATGCAGCATCTACGGCCGCGTCGCAGGTCAGCCACCACATTGCGTAGATGTGCGTGATGAAGTTGGCAAACGCTCGAATCTTCAGCACCCGCTGCAATGTAGTGATGGTCCCCTGTGGAAGCAACGCAATGTGCTGCTCCATCAAGGCCAGCTTGAGAGTGTACAGCAGCTTGGCCATCCATCGCGCCTTGTGCAGGGCTCCCGGCTGTTGAAAGGGAACAGGTGTGGTCAGGTGTGCCTGCTGGGCTGCTTCGCGCTCCTGTTGCCGCTTCACCTTGGATTTCAGCTTGGTATCGAGCGCTCCAAATGTGGCCACTCTCTCGCCCTTCGTGCTGGCCAGGAAAGCAATGTCCTCCGGATGGCTGATCAGCTGCTCGGCGTTTGGAGACCACAGCGGGAATGTGGAGTCCAGCCTGTGCTCCATAGCATCCACTAGTGGCCTCCTGTAGCCTCACTGGAGTGCATGGCCTGGGGAATGTGGCGCAACTTGTCGTTAGCGTCAAAGTGCCACCATCTTGTCGCATGCTCAACGATCTCTCACCATTGCGATATTGGCCTTCCCATCAAATGGCCTCATCTGCTCCAAAACTACCTTGGTTGCCTGAAACCGAGACAATGCTCTGTTCAAACCTGGTCACTTGGCATGCATCACAGTACATTATGCACCGCAAAATCTGGTGACCACTTCAGCTTGGCACCAGTGATGATGGCATCTGCATTGGTGATGCTGACACCCAGACCAAAGACCAGGCTGCGGGGGCTCGGGAGCCTAAGGGTGGTGGCGACATCTTGTGAGAGCTGGATCCTTTGGCATTCACTGACCTTGACATGCTGCTACATGGGTTTCGTCTTCTTTGTCACATGGTTTGTTTCATCTTCTTGAAACCAAGCATTAAAACCAAAGCCCAAAGTGATGGCACCAGAGAAGGACATCAAAAATGAACCGCTTTATCATGGCTCTCCAATGGGTGCCGGTTACCCCCTTTTGCCATAAAAGCTGATGTGCCGTTCAACCTCTAGATCACCACGTATCGCAAAAATATTTAGCATTTATTGTTTTTGCATGGATGGTAACAATTTGAGCAATTTCAATAATTTTCTGAAATTGTGTTTTTTGATGCACCCTAACCCTAACCCTACTCACTGCTCCCTGGGCCGCTGTATGAATAGCTGACCGCTGCTGCTAATACTAGGATGGGTTAAATGCAGAGAAGTTCTTTTCGCTGTTCTGTACACTGACAAATTTGAATTATTATTATTATTATTATTATGAGGCATGTGGAGGGAACAACCGTCCATGGAAGCTTTTCCTGCAGTGGACCGGTTCATTTAAATCTTAGCTTATGGAGAGACTTCAGAGACTATCAAAGAGATACAACGGAAGGATTTTAGCTTTTATCACACAGACTCAAAACGGGACTTTGCAAAACGGGAATTCATTTGCGTAAAGTGAATGAATGGCATTTAGCGCACGGCAGATGTCACGCAACGCCCCCAGAGGGCGGAGGGGAGGGGGAGGGGGAGGGGGAGGGGGGGGGGGGGGCCTTTGCTTCAATTTAGAAATGACACAACATCGTTTATGAGCTAAACACAGACGTCATCTCCTCTACTGTACTTCTGTACATTTTTGTGCCAGTGCTTTTCTCTGTGCCCCACTTTAATTCCGATGTTTAAGTTCCGTGTTAAAGAGAAGAAGAAGAAGCAGCAGCAGCAGCTCCATCTATTGCCGTGGAAACCACAGAGGGTGTGGGGGGGGGGGGGGGGGAGCTCTCCTCCTTTTGGATATAGCAGCTCCGCCCCCACTGCAGTAATGGATCGCCATTTATAATTCATAAATAAGGTGGCTGGTTCCCCCAAGTTAATGCTGCCCCGGGCACTGTTTACTCATGCTTTGTTCCTACTTTGTTTAAAGTCGTGTTGTTGACAACTCGCGCTACGTGTCAAACTATCTCAGTACCGCTAATAATTGCTCAAGGTGATGGAAGTTTTTTTTCTCCTGCAAATGTTGGTTCCACCATCAGTGGGGCCTTCGCCCCGGTTCGGTCCTCCTGCGCTGAGCTGCTGAACATCTTCACGTACATTTCAGGGGGTTTTTTTTTGCCCGCTTTCCCCGGCCTCCGAATCAAAGAGATCCACCGTAATTCAAAGCAATAGCTGTAAGTGATATCATAAAAAAGAATGATGTAGTATCCTCTCCATCACATGGTTTCCCCAATCTCTCTCTCTCTCTCCTCTCTCTCTCTCTCCATCTCCCCCCCCCCCCATCTTCTTTACCTCCTCTCTTTATATATATATATATATATATATATATATATATATATATACATACATGTGTGTATGTGTGTGTGTGTGTGTGTGTGTGTCTCTCAACTTTCTTCTTCTTCTCTTTTTGTTCATATTGACCAAAGAGTTTGTGCTATAGATTCCACATCATGGCTCCACAGAGTCTTTTTTGAGGAGAAGAATTGTGAGCCTTGGGCATCGTCTCTCTCTCTCTCTCTCTCCTCTCTCTCTCTCTCTCTCTCTCTCTCTCTCTCTCTCTCTCTCTCTCTCTCTCTCTCTCTCTCTCTCTCTCTCTCTCTCTCTCTCTCTCTGTCTCCCCCTCCTGCCTTTCTCTCTCTCTCTCTCTCTCTCTCTCTCTCTCTCTCTCTCTCTTCTCTCTCTCTCTCTCTCTCTCTCTCTCTCTCTCTCTCTCTCTCTCTCTCTCTCTCTCTAGCTGGGATAGAGCGACATTCACACAGAGCTAACAGCCACTTGATTAGTGCCAATTATCCCGCCTGTCACTTTCCCTGCCGAGGGTTGGCCTGGGACGGGGAGGGGGGCCGGGGCCCGGGAACCGGGAACCCGCAATCCCCCCCCCCATCCTCCCATCCCCCCCACCCCCCACCCCCCGTCGCCCACACTTCCCGTCTGAAGCGGACGTGTGGTAAAAGTCTGCGCTCATAGCTGTAGGGTGCGGGAGTGACTGTGAACAGAGAGAGAGAGAGAGAGAGAGAGAGAGAGAGAGAGAGAGAGAGAGAGAGAGAGAGAGAGAGAGAGAGAGAGAGAGAGAGAGATCCAAAAAAAGAGACATAGGGGGAAGGAAGCTCTGGATTTTTGACAGAATCCTTCGCGTCAACTTCCCAGACGCTTACGAAAGGGGGGGGGGGGGGTTTGGGATGGGTGGGGGGGGGGGGGGGTTTGGGGATGGGGGTTTGGGAGTGAGAGGGAGTCTGTTTCCACCCGACAAGATGTCTCCCCAGGGCTGAGCCGCATCCATCCGTCACTCACTGCGCTTCCATTCCATTCTCTCCCCGCGCCGCTAAAGTCTCTCTACAGAGCCACAGAGACACAACTGGGTTACATGCACCGCTTTATATATATATATATATATATATTCGAGGAGAGCCGAAGGATGGATGTATTCCTACGAGTGTGTTGGTTTTGTTGCTAAACAGAAGGTACTTCAACATGAGCGAGTGCTTAGCAGAGCCCCTCTGTGATAGTCTTGAACTTTGGAAAAAACCAAAGCAAAAACCTCATTTGGTTTGTAGTGGAGCCTGAAACAGCGAGTGAGTTGGAATGGCGAGAGCATGCTATCTATCGTCTGCAGTCACATTAACATATCCTAACTGTTTACTACTGTTTCATTTGTTGTTGTTTACTGCGGTGTCCGCCATTCTGTGGTGTCCGTGCATCGCCAATAAAATAGAATTGTAGACTTCTGAACTGATTTGCCGAAAACAACCCGTCGAAAAGCTTATCAAGCTACTTGGGTCGCAGCTTATGCTCTCACTATCTGCGGGCCCAAAATACTTGAACGTGTCCAAAAGACATGCATTTGGAAGCCACTCTGTTACTGGTGTGGCGTTTGTATTTATTGATTTATTTCCTGGCAGCTTTGCTGGTGTTATCGTGTCTCTTAATGCCTGTTTTAGTTATTCAGACACACAGTCGCACAAGACGCCCCGGCGCCTCGCAAAGAGTGGAGGTTGTCCTCCCGCGCGCGTGCGTGCATGTCTGCAGGGGGAGTAAACACCGATTGGCGCGCAAGTGAATAATTTTTGTATAAGAATATGTATTAATTATTCATGCCTACTTCATTGTGTATGATGATGTGTCAGGGTGTTTGCCAATAAACAACAATATTCCTTGTAGGATTGATTCGGTGAGGTGAGAAACAAGAAGAGGGGGGGTGGGGGGGGGGGGGAGACTTGCTGCTGCTGCTGCGCGCTTCTCTCCGCGCTCCGTCTCAGTGAAGCGCCTAACTGTGGTTTCGGAGAGCAGGCGGCGCAGCACGTATATATTTATAGAAATATCAATATTGTATTATGACACTGTATTATTCCCTCTTCATTGAATAAACAATAGGCTTGTGTACTAGATTGTGGACGGTGAGAATGGCATCTCAGGAAGGAAAAAAAAACATGTCGTCAAAGTGGCGTAATCAGCTCAAGCTAGCAACGCAAATTGGCCGATGCATTCCTTGTGTTTTCACGGTTGAGATTAAAATACAAGCATACACCCCCCCCCCCCCCCCCACACTCCACACACACACACACACACACACACACACACACACACACACACATACATACACACACACACACATACACACACACACACACACACACACACACACACACACACACACACACACACACACACACACACACACACACACACACACACACACACACACACACACACACACACACACACACACACACATGCCGCTAACTAAAGTAGGCGTCGGCTCATCATCTCCGCCCTGCAAAATGATGCAGCAGCCGCCGAGCATGTCTGCAGGGCGTGTCTCTGGTGCCTTTCATGGCAGCGGTGCCCCTGACACCACCCCTGCACCTCCCTCTCTCTCTCTCTCTCTCTCTCTCTCTCTCTCCTCTCTCTCTCCTCTCTCTCCTCTCTCTCTCTCTCTCTCTCTCTCTCTCTCTCCTCGTCTCTCTCTCTCTCTCTCTCTCTCTGTGTGCCTCTCTCTGCCTCCCTCCCCGGGACGCCCCAGGGAGTGTGTCACCACGCGGGCCGGGACAGCAGGCCGGCATGGCAGGCCGCTATAATAATTGCCATCCTCCCCTCCTCCAAGTAGCCTATGTTGAGCGCCGCGCAGCACAGTGATTAAATCCGAAAAGCCCTCCCCCTCCTCCCTCCCCCTCCCCCCTCCTCCCTCCCCCTCCTCCTCCTCCTCCCCCCCCCCCTCCCCCCCCCCGCCTCCTCCTCCACCATCACTGCCACACCGAGCTCTTTTAGCTTCCAGGCAAGAAACAGCAGGTTCCCTGGGATGGGGGTCATCATCCCAGAGAACCCCCCCCCCCTCCCCTCCCTCACCCCTCCTCTCCTCCTCCTCCTCCTCCTCCTCCACCTCCAGGATCTCAGCTGGGGGGGGGGGGGGGGGGGGGGGGGGAGGAGGGGGGATGGAGGAGAGGGGGAGATGGAGGAGGAGGAGGAGGGGGGGTGGGGCTAACTCACACACGATGTGACATATGTCTTGGGGAAAACACTGAGCAGTTGGTTTTGTTGTCGTTATCACTTGTGATAACAACAATGTTTCCATGGTTTCCCCTGGTCTGAGATCGTTAGATAGTTTGTGCTCTCTGTTGTGTCATGTGGATCGTCTGTTAACCCTGGAGAGCAGGCTGGGCGGTGATGAAGGAGCACAACATATCCCTGTGATCGCTCACATTTCCATTACAACGTATGGTGGATCATTAAAATGCCAAAAAAGATTTGTCCACGAAAAATAAAATAGACCAAAGTTGTATCACGCTTTATGGTGCGTGAATCCACTGCACACAAATGTGCACACACACACACACACACACACACACACACACAATGTCACACAATGACACAATGACACACACATACACACACAATGACACACACACACACACACACAATGACACACACACACACACACACACACACACACACACACACACACACACACACACACACCAACACATTATCACTTGGGTTAATGGGCTTTGGTAATTTGTGGCCATTAACAAGGGCTTGTCTTGTTCCCTATGAACGCAGCATGGCCCACCGTGTGTTGTTAAACAGGGCCAGGCTGGCGCCGTAAGTAAATTGATTTCCCGTTCCCGGTGTCCGGTAACGGGATGATGTAAGCAGGTTAATTAAACATTTACACGAAGACACCCCCCTTACGATGTGTCACCACTTGTCAAATGGATGACATCAATAACATTCAATTTAACCAGGGTGGCCGAGAGGCAGTGTATGATTTGTGCCCTAATTGGCTTTCATTAGATGAAGTGTCTAACTGTCCTCTTGTTTTGTTTCGAGGGTGTGACTAGGATACCTCCATCGGAAGAGGGACATACTGCCCTTTCATCTCGTGCACTACTCAACACCCAAGCGTATAGCCGCTTCGAGGCTGTTTCCTAAATCACCGCGCGCCACACACTCCCAGCATGCCTGTTGTTCTCTTACCTACCCTTTTGTTGAACGCGCTATTGCAAGTCGCTGTGGACAGAAGCGTCTGCTAAATGACTGTAATGACATGTAATCCCTCTTCCTCTTCCTGTTGTCTCTCCTGCTTCTCTAAAGCAGTTCCAGCTTGTGCACAAACATGCATAAACTTGCATAAACATACAGACTCTCTCTCTCTCTCTCTCTCCTCTCTCTCTCTCTCTCTCTCTCTCTCTCTCTCTCTCACACGCACACACACACACACACACACACACACACACACACACACACACACACACACACACACACACACACACAGATAAACAGTACACACGCACATTCTTGTATGCACACACACCACACCACACACACACACACACACACACACACACCACAGATAAACAGTACACACGCACATTCTTGTATGCACACACACCACACACACACACCCCACACACACACACACACACCACACACCACACACCACACACCCACACACGATCAACAGTACACACGCACATATGTGCATGCACACGCGCTCACACCGTGTCCTGTTCCACCGAAAGAGTCTTTCGATGAGCTGATAAAACCTCCATTCCTCTCCTTCAGACTCAAAACTCTATCGACTATTTATTTCCTATACTATATCTGCGGGTGCAAGACACAACAGGAGGGATCAGAAGCCTACTCTGGCGGTTGAGGGGACGAACATCCCAACAAACCACAGTGACCCCCGTTTGCTCACACTTGCAGCTTCGGCTCACCATTAGCAACACAGCAGCAGCAGCGAAAGTGTCGCACTGAGTTTTTTTTTTGTTTTTTGTTCAAGGCGATTTTGAGCAGCACACTCGGGTACCACTTGGGTCTACAGCGTCGACGGCAGCGCCCCCCCCCCCCCCCCCCCCCCCCCCCCCCCTCCCCTGCAGACGGTTCTATATATATCCACCACCACCACCACGCCTCATTAAAAGCCAGGATGTGTTTGCTTACAGCTTGGCCCGAGCGCTAGCTAAGAGATGCGTGTTGTTGTTTTTTTAAACCCTCGCCAGCTCCTCCAGGGCAACGCGCCGCATTCACATCAGCATCCCCATCCCTCCAACCCGCCTCCCTACAGAACCCCCCCCCCCACCCCCCACCCCCCCCCCACCTATCCAACATGTGGCCTCGG
>CM051010.1:3734138-3911638 GCA_027704905.1 Muraenolepis orangiensis | reverse complement strand
TCCTCTGCATATCATATTGGGGGGGGGGGAGAGAGAGAGGGGGGAGGAGAGGAGGAGGAGGGAGGAGAGGAAGGAGGGGAGGGGAGGGTTGTTATGGATGCTGTTTATTGTGTTGGACTATGACAGGTGTGAAGGGCAGGCACACTGGAGAAGGATGAATCGCCCACTTATCTGCTGCTCTCTGTCTGAATACGTTATGGGATTGTAAACGACCTCCTCCTCCTGTTATCCCAGACAGACTCACTCCAGTGAGATATTAAATATAATAGTATAATAATATTATATTATATTATATTCCTATATTGCATGGCTATATTCTATTTACGCTCATTTTGAACTAAAATAAAAATAAATACCAAAATAGAACATAAATAATCGGAATTTGGATATATTCTGATTTAATGCCACTTTTGATGAGATTGTTTCTCATCTTTTTTTTTTTCTCCCAACAATTCTCCCGAGATTCAAAGTTGTGTTGTTGTGTCGCCGAAATTCCAACTTATAACATAAGTTTCTTTTATTTTCCCCCTCCACAAGTTTGCGGTAAAGCCTCGTCTAAGAAAAACAGCGAGCTGTAATGAATGCGGAGAGGAGCGAGTGACGAGAGAAGGCGCTAATGATAAGGTTTATAAGTTCTGATTTGTTTTTATGGCCTTCTTCTTCTTCTTGTCTTTCCTCGATGGCGGCAGCGGAAACAACGTTATTGAAATGTGCTCTCGAGAACAATGTGCCTTTGAGACGCTCCGAGACGCCGAGGCAATCTCGTCCCTCCTCCTCCTCCCTCCTCCTCCTCGTCCCTCCCCCTCCTCCCCCTCATCACCCTCCTCCTCCTCCTCCCTCGCGCACATGCTTTATAGCCGATGATAAACCGTTTTAGTGCAAAATAAATTGGGATCGTATTGAAATGGCTGGCAGTATATATATGTCACGGAACGCATACAGATATATTTTTCTCTCTCTCTGTGTCTCTCTGTCTCGGAGTGTATAGTTTATCATCCTCTGAGAGCAGAGGCGTGTCTCAGTCTGATTCACGTCATTGGGTTCCCTTGCTTCAGTTTGAACGGTGAAGGTCAGAGTTCTCCAGACTAGGTTATGGCTGTTTAGCTTTGGAGAATCATCACATCGACGCATCAGAGCTGAGTTATGTTCTCTACCCCAGCGTGGAGGAGGATGGGTATAAGTCACCGTGACTGATGTCTGATTATAGGAGGCTATACATAGGCCAAGTATTAGAATACTATTATATTAACTTAACATGTCTGGAGATCACAGCGGGAGGTTTTGTTTGTTTGTTTGTTGTTGTTTGTTTATATGCACCGGCTTACGTTACATCAACACAGATTTCATGAGTTATATGTCGCCATATCATAAGATGCATATATATATATATATATATATATATATATATATATGTATATTTTACTAGTAGTATTCCTGAATACAGAATCTCCGGAGCTCAGTGCCAGGGGCTGTAGGCGCCTATATATATAGGGGCCCAAATGTGTCTCTAAAGGCTCTGTTATAGTCAGTCTGCAGGCCGTTCCAATGCCAGCCTGATTCTATATGTTTTTAAAATGTTCAATATTTTAGCATAAATGTGTTCCATACATATCTGTGTGTATGGGAAAGACTGAAGGTGTTTTTTTTAAAACCTATAAGCCTACTGTATACTGTGCTCTAGAGACCCTGTCAGATTAGCACACTAGAAAGACGATTTTTGTATTTCAGTATTAAATACATATTGCACACAATTAAATACACTGATTGCATAATGATTCACTACAATTAATTTTCAAAAACTAAATAATTCTACAAAATAATTTGGAATAATTTATTCATGAAATCAAACAAACAACAAAACACAACATAATTCCAGGAAGGATAGAAATTGTAAAAAAAAAAAACCACCATCTACTAAACCTCTTTGTCAGAATAATCAACAAAGACTGCATAATTTACATTACTTACTTAGATGCAAGGCAAGGCATGTGCTTAAAGTAAAGAAGTTGGTTTTCCGATGTTTGTGCCTATTAGCCATAAATTAATTAATCTCCTTTCCTAAGCACAATTAAGCCACTAGCTATAGTAACACACATCGCTATTCCCAGAATGCAGAGGAAGTACGCCTAACCAGGAAGCGCTATTATTCCCACAAACATCATATTTTGTTGCAACACTTTCACCAACAGCAAGTGCACTCGTGTATAATTAGATATACTGTGTTTATATGTTTCAGATATTATCTAAGATGGTTTGGTTTGTCCCCTATCCTGTGTGGATTTAGAACGGTTATGCAGATCTTCTCCACTAGGGGGGAATATATTCTAGACTTTAAGCTCAAACCAGACAGGATCACATGAGGTGCTCTTGAAACACAATATAAAATAAAATACCGATTTTTTTTTTCCTCTGGACACCATGCAAACCTCCCCCCCAACACACACACACACACACACACACACACACACACACACACACACACACACACACACACACACACACACACACACACACACACACACACACACACACACACACACACACACACACACACACACACCTATCCCATTCATAATATTTACACTGAGGTTGTAGGAGAGCACACACACACACACACACACACACACACACACACACACACACACACACACACACACACACACACACACACACACACACACACACACACACACACACACACCTATCCCATTCATAATATTTACACTGAGGTTGTAGGAGAGCACACACACACACACACACACACACACACACACACACACACACACACACACACACACACACACACACACACACACACACACACACACACACACACACACACACACCTATCCCATTCATAATATTTACACTGAGGTTGTAGAGAGCACACACACACACACACACACACACACACACACACACACCACACACACACACACACACACACACACACACACACACACACACACACACACACAAGACAGGGATTCACTTTCTAAAGCACCAATCATTGAACCAATGTCTCAAACAGGAGAGAGAGTTTCCGTTCAGCGTCGCGGTCGTCTCTCTGTCTTCCTCTCTGGGATTCCTTCATCCCTTCATGATGTGAAAAACTTCATGAAGCTCCTTCCATTTAATAGTGTTTGCTTTGGTTGTTTATCGACACAACAGAGCAATGAGATGTGCTTCCTCTCTCTCTAAAGCCCCCCCCACCCACGTTAAAGAGCCCAGCGCCCCACCCCCACCCCCCCACCCAAAGGAGAATACACACACCGTTGCCATGGGAGCCCCATTGATGTGCAAATTACGTTCATTTAAATATTTTTAAGAGGATCAACTCAGATTACGCCAAAGTTTGACAGAGATAATTTGATGACTTGTGTTGCAGCTTTGTCTGGCGGCATCATTCAAAGCACGTCAGACCACCTTAAACAGACCACCTTAAACATGAAGAGAAAAAGGCCCAAGTCGGGGCATTTTCTCAACACTCTGACAAAACACGACTCGACTCATTCCCATGCTGGACGCCTCATGCAACTCACTGATGTGAACTAGATTTGAAAAGTGTAACAATAAAATAAATAATTAATTAAATACCTGTTGGACCTCATTTAGCAAGATACACGATTTGCCATTTGCAACAAGTACACTGGAAAAATTCTAAATTCTAAATAAAATACTAAATACAAAAAATACTATACACAATAAAAAATAAGAATAAGAACAATAAAGTTTTGAATTGTGCAAAAATATGTAAAAGCATTTAAAGTGCCAGTAGTAGCAGCAGCAGCATCATGAATACAGTGCAGAACAGTGCTAGTAGCTGTAATGAGCCCAGCAATGTAGATGCACTTCATAAATCCAAAGAACGTCTGAGCGAATACAGTCTGTAATCCGGCATTGTGTCACACGCTAGGCGGCTGGATTGGATCTTTTTATGTGGTGTTACAGATAAATACACCGTGGAGACCCCCCAGTATTTTCGGGGACACGGGAGAAGAGCTTAAATATTTATGCGTAGGGCCTCCGGAGGCCTGCCATTAGGTGTAAAATGTGTTACTTTCTGGGCCTGTCACTCTGCCGCGGCTCCTATTAACCGCGGCCCTCTCAGGGACCTCTGGGGGTCAAACATTTTTTTAAGGGACGACAATGGGCCCCCGATGAAATCACTCAGCGAGACCCCAAATTACTTCTGTGTCGTTGCTGAACAATATTCTCCCCCCTCCCCCCCCCTCTCCCCCTCCCCCTCCCCCCGTCCTCCAGGAGCGTTCCTCCTCTTCTGTTGACGCCCTGACCCCTCACTGCTGCATATGGGACGATTGTTGGGTCTATATCTATAACACTGGGGGGGGGGGCAATGAGGAGAAGTTCATGGACAATGTTGTTGGCAGTGTTAACACCCCTCCCCCCCCCTCCCCCTCCCCCTCCCCCTCCCCCACCACGCACGCACACACACACACACACACACACACACACACACACACACACACACACACACGCACACACACACACACACACACACACACACACACACACACACACGCACACACACACTCCCCTGTTTGGTTGTGCTTTGTGTGAAAAGTTTATAAAATCAGCTTGTATATTGAGCTGGGGGGTTCGAAGAACGTGTGTGTGTGTGTGTGTGTGTGCGTGTGTGTGTGTGTGTGTGTGTGTGTGTGTGGAGGAACGTGTGTGTGTGTGTGTGTGTGTGTGTGTGTGTGTGTGTGTGGTGTGTGTGTGTGTGTGTGTGTGTGTGTGTGTGTGTGTGTGTCTGTGTCTGTGTGTGTGTGTGTGTGTGTGTGTGTGTGTGGTGTGTGTGTGTGTGTGTGTGTGTGTGTGTGTGTGTGTGTGTGTGTGTGTGTGTGTGTGGAGGAACGTGTGTGTGTGCGCGTGTGTGTGTGTGTTGGGAGGCGGGGTGAAATCCAAATAGACAAGACCTGATGGAACAGCCTGCAACAGAGCCGAGGGAGCTGTTTTAATCAAGGCGTGTGGGGATGATAATGGACTGTTGATAGAGACACATTTGGAAACACTCTCATTCACAGGACCAATTACCATATATGCTACATGCTACATGCTACTGACTGTTACCATCTCATTTAATGCCGACATGCTGGTCAAAAACACAATGATATGAGATTTATATTCAACTTTTCTTGCGACAAACAAGTCAATAATAATTATCAATTATCATTTCATGCTGCAGCTAAATTAAAACAACAGAACACAAAATCAAACAGTGGCTCGCATGTTCTTTCCAATATTAATTTAAACCTTTTTTTTCAGACCAATTTATTTTTCTTTCTTTCTTTCTTTCTTTCTTTCTTTCTTCTTTCTTTCTTTCTTTCTTTCTTTCTTTCTTTCTTTCTTTCTTTCTTTCTTTCTTTCTTTCTTTCTTTCTTTCTATTTAGCTATTTTTTATATTATTTATACATGTTTTGGTTGTGAGAAAGGGGGGTGAATGTAGGTTGTTTTGGTGCCGGTCGGTGCCGGTCGCCCCCTCAGACCCAACACAACCCAATCAGATGAGCAGTAGACAGCCCTCAGAAAAGAGCCCCTCTCCAAAGGGAATGAACTGGCTGGCTTTAGTTTTCTCTCTCCAAATCCCCCTCTCCACCCTGAGTGGGTGGTCCTTTTCACTGGGGGGGGGAACTGTGTCCAGTCAACAGGCATTCGCACTGAACCCCCCCCCCCCCTAACCCCCCCCCCCCCTTCCCCCAACACACCCACCACCCCCCGCCCCTCCCTCGTCAACCCAGACCCAACATTCACCGGGCCGGGGGACATACATTCATTCATAGAATGAGATTCATGCTACACTGACTTTATTTAAGCTGAGAGTGCAGCCTCCGCTGCCAGAGTCCAATGACAGCCAGCTCCCAGGACCTTTCTCTGGATTAAAGGATGATTCAGGGGAGAGAGAGAGAGAGAGAGAGAGAGAGAGAGAGAGAGAGAGAGAGAGAGAGAGAGAGAGAGAGAGAGAGAGAGAGAGAGAGAGAGAGAGAGAGAGAGAGAGAGAGAGAGAGAGGCAGAATGAATTCACCCAGGGTGAAAGAAAAGTCCATAGTTGTAGTATTTGAAAGGAGTAACTGACACTCACAGGAGTTGCCAACATGTGTTGATTGCTGGAAACGTGTGTGACACTTAAGTGTACCGAAAATTGAATAAATTGGCGTTACTATTTTAGAATGATCCTATTTTTGTTACTAAATAGTTGTGTACATGTTCACAAAACTTTACTTACACCTGCACCAAGTAGTAGCACACTGTTCAGTGTGAATCCACAGTTTTAACCTTTTTATTTAGCAAATAATAAATACAATATGGATCATCATTATAATGTATCATCAACATAAATCAATATAAATCAATCCATATCAAATGGAGCAATACATACATGTTGGGAGCTCATGTTAGACCTAAAATAAAACCAGCAGAATTTAGCATAGGATTGAAACTGAAGGCAGACTAAAGCCAAGCACACCAACTTAAACAACTGTTTAAGTTGGCCCCACAAGTCATGCATTTCAATGATTTCAAAGAGACCCCCCAATTAAAAAGCAACAAACATGTCTTTTGAATACGAACCAACACAATTAAAAGTCATTCATGAGTGCATTAGGGGGAATAAGTTGTGAATTAGCACTTTGAATACACACAGTTCTGATTTCATTCTTCCCCTTCCGCCCCTGCCCCCCCCCCCCCCACACACACACACACACACACACACACACACACACACACACACACACACACACACACACATTCAAGAGGCGAAAGGGGGGGGGGGGGGGGGAAAGGGGGGTCTGTTTGATGTCACTCGGTGCCCTTTCTCTCGCCTCCGTTCTCGAGGCCAAAAGGAGATTGAGTCGACCCTAATCTGCTCCTTGTACATTTGAATGTCTTCTGCAAAGAACTCATCCTGGCTGGCTTGATAAAGGGCCCAGGTGCAGGGACAGTGGCCCGGGCCTCACTTCATCTCTGTGGGGGCCCTAGATCATGCGGTGAAGTCTTCCCCTTTGAAGATGTATGCGCGGGCTTTCCTTTTCCCCAACTGATTTGTGGCCACTAGGGCAGGCCCTCTGCCGCCGTGCACAATGGTCCTACCATGGGCCAGGGATCTTGACCCACAGCTTGGCTGTTTGCTCAAGAGTCTTCCGCCCTTAAGTGCATACGCACACACACGCACACACAAACACACACAGATAGACACACACAGACACACACACACACAAACACAGCGGCAGTCAGAGGTCAAGTGAGAGCAGACTTTTGTGATATGATTGGCCCCCGGGGGATTAAGAAAGAAATCAGAAGTAAAGGCCAAAAGGCCTTGTATTACGATTCCACCGATTGTAATGGGTTCAGCTCAGTGGTGATGGTGATGGTGATGGTGATGGTGGTGGGTGGCGTTGGGGTGGTGTAGTGTGGTGTGGTGTGGGGGACCCTCTCTGTGAAGCCCCACTGCAGCATAACGGCTCGCATTCCTCTGTTTGTTATTTACATCTGTGTTTACTCTTGTTGTCAAACAGAAGCTGGGAGCACAGCAGTGTCTTCCTCCATAGGCTGGCCAACAATGAGCTGTATGGGGAGCAGCCTGGCGAGGCATTTAGCTCTGGCCACGCCCCTTCTTAAAGGAGAGGGAAGGGGGGGGAGAGAGAGAGAGAGAGAGAGAGAGAGAGAGAGAGAGAGAGAGAGAGAGAGAGAGAGAGAGAGAGAGAGAGAGAGAGAGAGAGAGAGAGAGAGAGAGAGAGAGAGAGAGAGAGAATCAGAGGATCTCATTGACCACACACCCAGTAATCCCCTACCCCCACTATCCCACACTCACTGCCCCCTAGCATCCACCCTACACTGGCTGTACACCTGTCCTCTCTGAGGGCATGACAATGTGCAATCTCCATTTGGGTCTATAACTGCTACTGCTCATTTTAACCCACCGGTAACTTTAATTAATACATTAAAAGTCTTACAAATATGCCCTTATTCAGATATGTTAATTCAAGGCATGGCAACGACACACTTTAAGGTTCTTATGATGAATATTATATATTATATATTATTCTTTTGTTTTTACATTTTATTTTTACACTTCACAGGGAAATATGTCTGCGGTTGTCTTTCTATTTCAGCAGATTTCATCATTTTCGGCTTTTGCTCATGAAACTAATGGCCTATATAACTTGCATTGGTAAATAGAGAGAGAGAGAGCGAAGGGAGGAGAGAGAGAGAGGGGGGGGGGGGGGGGTGGGGGGAGAGAGACAGGAACATTGCATTTTAAATACATCATCAAAAAATAATTTGGCAAACTAGGGAGTTGTGTGTTTTTTTCCTTTTTTTTTGTACCTGAACATTAGCAAGCTTTTCATCAACAACTATTTAACTATTCAGCTAAAACAGTATTCGTTCCCATCCATCCTGGGGGATTTTTAAATAACACAGACAGACAGGGACATGGCAATTCCCAGGGGTTAGAACCAAGATGCTGGGACCATGGTTTGTTTTCACCAGGTGCCTGTGAATGGAGAAATATATAAATATATATATATATATATATATATATATATAAATATATATATATATATATATATATACAGTATGCTTGTTTTGTTCTTTGATTAAAATGTGCACAAGCAGGGGAAATAGCAAAAAAACCTTATTATTATTAAAGACGGTTATTTTGATTGACTCTATTTTTAAAGTATGTTAAAATAACTGTGCGTCTCGTCGTCCTTCTCCCCTCCCTCCCTCCATCTCTCTCTACCCCCCCCCCCCCCCCCACACACACACACACACACTGAAACGTTGAGGTCACCCATGTGTCGTAAAGGTATGTCGCTGCATGCCTCTGATCCTCCCTGAGGAACCCCTGACTTCCTCCTGCAGATTTGAATTAATTACATGCTTCACAAGAGAGAGAGTGGATTGCCGGATTGCCCCCCCACCCCCCTCAACCCCCCAGAAGACTTTTCTCATTTTGGAGGAAGCTGCCCCATGGACTTGCAGAATGGTTCCACTACGATGTGCTTTACCCATTGAGACAACAATCACACAGGGGACTGACTGACTGTGCAGCGCTGGCGTGAACACCACCACCACCCACCCACCCACCCACCCACCCACCCACCCAGCCAGCCAGCCAGCCAGCCAGCGCTGGTCTCCTATTCGCAGAGCCATAGGGAAGGTGTGTGACTTAACATAAATTAGACCACCAGGGAGCAGGGAAAGGGATCTGAAGTAGCGGAAGGGCGATATTGCAGATAAACGTGTGCTAGCAATACGTTCGCACGCAGCCTCCCACACCAAACCCCACCAACCGAGGGGAGGGGGGGGGGACAATGCCATGCAGTGGCTCGCTGTGGCTGTGGCTACACACACACACACACACACACACACAGACAGACAGACAGACAGACAGACAGACAGACAGACAGACAGACAGACAGACAGACAGACAGACAGACAGACACACACACACTAAAGCCTGTTCAACATGCCTGCGGAAGGTGTGCCCTCGAGGTTCATCCTTCCAAGGATGGGAGGATGACGCTTGTTTAAGCAACTTTCTCAATGCAAGGGAGGGGGGGAGGGCAGGGGGAGATATAACTAATATAATTTACTAATTGCTGTACATATAATATAATATGTTGTAGTAATCAATCAGACTCAATCCGATTCCTGATGTGTTGTTTTTTTACGATCCGGGGGCCGAGGCGTTTGGATGGCGGTTGGCGGGAGAAGGGCCTTGTAAGCGGCGTGGTCTCCCGGTGAAGAGCACTACTTCAGCTGTGATGAAGTATCCAGCAAACGCAGAGGTTACCAGTAGCTGCTAATTAACCTCACATTGTGCTGGCCCACAAAGACACAAAAGGAACAAAGTGGAATTTCAATGCGGGAGATTATGGCGCTGACAATGGGCGCTGGGCCGGATCATGCACTTAATGGGAGATTGTCACACCGGTCATGACAACATGAGATTAGATCAAAGACGGATGGAGTTAAATTAACAAAACAATGGCCGCCCTTGTTATGCAATAACAAGCAGCCATCTGGGCCTGGGGTGCACCGACTCGACCACCACCACCACCACCACTATTAGCACCAGCAACACCACCACAACCCACAACCATTACCACCACCACCACCACTATTAGCACCAGCAACACCACCACAACCCACAACCATTACCACCACCACCACCACTATTAGCACCAGCAACACCACCACAACCCACAACCATTACCACCACCACCACAAACACCACCACCACCACCACCATCAGCACCAGCAACACCACCACCACCACAACCAACAACCATTACCACCACCACCACCACCACCACCACCACCACCACCACTATTAGCACCAGCAACACCACCACAACCCACAACCATTACCACCACCACCACCACCACCACCACCACCTCCAGCACCACCTCCACCTCCACCTCCACCTCCAGCACCACCACCTCCACCCAACCCCATGTGTGTAAGAGCAGGTTCCAAATGCACAGCGTAAAAAAAGAAAAAGAGTGAGGCCAAAGTGGCGGGACCTTGAATGATGCCCCCCCACCCCCCCCCTGCCCCTGCCCCCCACCCCCCACCCTGCCCCCTCACCCCCCCTGCCCCCCCCCTCACCCCCACCCTGCCCCCCCCCCCCCCCCCCCCCTCCCCCCACCCCCCCCCACCCCCCCCCTGCCCCCTCACCCCCACCCTCCCCCCTCACCCCCACCCTGCCCCCCCCCTCACCCCCACCCGCCCCCCCCCCCCCCCTGCCCCCCCACCCCCCCTGCCCCCCCTCACCCCCCACCCCCCCCCACCCCCCCCCTGCCCCCCTCACCCCCACCTGCCCCCTCACCCCCACCCTGCCCCCCCCTCACCCCCCACCCTGCCCCCCCCTCACCCCCCACCCTGCCCCCTCACCCCCCCTGCCCCCCTCACCCCCCACCCCCCTCACCCCCACCCTGCCCCCCTCACCCCCCCCACCCCCCCCCCCCCCGCCCCCCCTCACCCCCCACCCTGCCCCCCTCACCCCCCACCCTGCCCCCCTCACCCCCCCCCCCTGCGCCCGCCCCCGTTTAAGACGCTGTTTGAATGTGAGAACTTTATTGCGCCTTTGTTCTGCCAGGGGAGAAGGGAGTAGCATCCTTCCTCAAACACGCCGAGACAAAGAGGTAACACTTTCTTTCTGTCTCTCGTCTCTCTGTCTCTCCCTCTCTCTCTTCTCTCTCTCTCTCTCTGTCTATGTCTCTCTGTCTCTCTCCTCTCTCTCTCTCTGTCTCTCTGTCTCTGCCTCTCTCTCTTCTCTCTCTCTCTCTCTGTCTATGTCTCTCTGTCTCTCTGCCTCTCCCTCTCTTCTGTCTCTGTCTCTCTGTCTCTGCCTCTCTCTCTTCTCTCTCTCTCTCTCTCTCTCTGTCTCTGTCTCTCTGCCTCTCCTCTCTCTCTCTGTCTCTGTCTCTCTGTCTGCTCCTCTCTCTCTCTCTCTCTCTCTCTCTGTCTCTCTGCTCTCTGCCTCTCTCTATTCTCTCTCTGTATCTGTCTCTCTGTCTCTGCCTCTCTCTCTGTCTCTCTCTCTCTCTCTCTCGCGGTCTCTGTCTCTCTGCGCTCTCGTAGATCATTTCAATCGTACATTTATTCATTTCGTACTCTAGTGTCACACGCTCCAGCAATCAACACATGTTGGCAACTCCTGTGAGTGTCAGTTTCTCCTTTCAAATACTACAACTATGGACTTTTCTTTCACCCTGGGTGAATTCATTCTGCCTCTCTCTCTCTCATTCAGTCTCTCTCTCTCTCTCTCTCTCTCTCTCTCTCTCTCTCTCTCTCTCTCTCTCTCTCTCTCTCTCTCTCTCTCTCTCTCTCTCTCTCTCTCTCTCTCTCTCTCTCTCTCTCTCTCTCTCTGTCCCTCCCTCCCCCTCACTCTTAGCTCCTGTCCTTGTTGGCCCCCCTATCCCTCCCCTTTGCCTCCTTCCCTCCCCACCGGCTGGACGGTCGGCAATTACTGCCTATATCCTCCCCAGCGCTCCGACCCTGGGCTCGTGGGCTGGGAGAAGGGTGCCGTGACCCTGTAGTATCCAGAGGGGATGACACACACGCACACACACACACACACACACACACACACACACACACACACACACACACACACACACACACACACACACACACACACACACACACACACCACACACACACACACACACACACACACACAGGCAGGCAGTAGCTGTCAGAACTCCCACCCCTTGTCTGTGGTCCCTTGGGAGGAGGGAGGGGGGGCGGGATGGGGGGGTGGATAGCCCCCACAGGGCAGGCCCACAGAGCTCTGCACATCGCGGCTAATCAGCCCGGTTCCTCTGTGTATCTGGAACCGTATCTGGCCTCCCGCAAGTGGTCGCAAGGTCTCTCGCCCCCCCCCCCTTCTCTCCTCTCACCTCTGTCTGCTACTGCTGTAGTGCGCCGTTTGAAGTGCTCTGCAAGGTGTTAGTTTATGGCTGCTATGGATGAATTAGCTTGTTGTTGCAAATTTAGACCAAGAAGAAAAACCAAAGAAAAACAGGGGAGGAAATGGCAGGCCGCTAAAACCCACAGCTTCTGTTAGATTTGTAACACCCAGGAGCTAAAGTGCTGGAAGGACAACATGCAGGAGTCAGATTTGTTAAGTACGGTCATTAGAGACGCGTGTGTGTGTGTGTCTGAGTCTGTGTCTGTGTGTGTGTGCGTGTGTGTGTCTGAGTCTGTCTGTCTGTCTGTCTGTCTGTCTGTCTGTCTGTCTGTCTGTCTGTCTGTCTGTCTGTTGGTTCCTCATCAACATCCTACATGATATACACGCTGTGTTGTAGACTCAATCATTGGTGTAGTTCCCATGCAATAGAGAGGTTAGCAGTCAGGACAGAGGACAGAGGTCATTAAATCAATTATAGCTTTAGCATATTTTTTGATGAAGTTGACAACGGCGAGGATGCTGGTGAATTGGTCACACTTCTTTGTGAGACGAGAAATGTTGAGCAAAAATAAATAAATAAATGAAAGCAATCGTTTAGCGTGAGACACTTGACATAAACACCTTACACGGTGCGCTATACTCCCATCTACAACATCCACACAGTCACATTGGATT
This sequence comes from Muraenolepis orangiensis, assembly GCA_027704905.1. Lineage (NCBI taxonomy): Eukaryota > Metazoa > Chordata > Actinopteri > Gadiformes > Muraenolepididae > Muraenolepis > Muraenolepis orangiensis. The sequence continues at coordinate 3,898,517 of CM051010.1, read as the reverse complement.
GCAGTGCAACTTTAAATCTTTAGTGTATTGGCAGAAGCGTTCCCCCCCCCCCCCCCCATGCAGATCTATCTCACAGAGAGAACCGGCGGTCTGCGGTCGTCTCCCGCGTCTCTCTGCAGCTGCATGCGTCGTCTCTCCCGCGTTGGACTCTTCCTCCACTCCGCTGCCGCCACCCACCGCCTTAATTAGTTTCACAGTCACCACCACCCACCGGCGTGACTCGGCTGTTGACACTCTAATTTCATGCACACATGGGTGTTTTGGCTGAGCCCACCATGTGCACTGCACTCGGTGCTCTCGGTTGACCACCGCTAATACACCTGCTGCTTCTCCCCCTACACACCACCCACCCTCCCCCCCCCCCCCCCCCCCCCCCCACACACACACACACCCACACCCACACACCCCTACCCCGTGTGATGTATTAAACCCCTCGGGACTCAGGAGGACGCATCATGACTGATGATGCCTTTATCCTAACGTCCCGTTCTGACACCTCTCGCGGTTCTTCGAGAGAGGCTCTGTTGGAAACACTTTCCCTCTCGGGCTATGAGGTGAACCCGGTGTTTCTGTTCGCATTCAGCTCCATTCCGGATCCACATGGATTGAAGTCCATTTGGACTTCACACTGGGTGTTCATCATCCTGGCTCACATTTCAGTATCGTGTGTTTGTTTTACAATTAGTGCTTAGTGTATAGGTGACTGAAGCAGAATGGATACTTTAGACGGATGGATTCATTCATTCAGACACCAAACATCAGAGAAGCCAACCTGCTTGTTCTGCATTCCGCCACGCCCTGCATGCGTGCTACAATATTAGTGTTCTCTTGTAGTTTTATCACAAAGAGAGGTGAAGCAGCCATGTTTAAAGACATGTTTTGACCATGAGTCAAGAATTGCCAGATTGACAAGCCTATATTTCTGATGGCAATGCAGCTCCTTGTAAGTCAATGTTGACAGACTGTTTCACAGGACAATATAAACAGCTTGTAAGCGTGTATCCACATTGTGTTTTTTTTATAAGTCAACACAACTAATCACTATCAACACACATGCTTTTGGAATGAATCAGGCAACATTTATTACATGTAGGCATAAATACACAAGATACACTCATAAACAAATAAGTCGTTTGTGTGCAGCGAAAGCCAGATAATGTCCAGCATTTTATCGTATGGCTTCCCCTTGACAGACATCCCAACAATACACACATTGTAAATATCACCATTGTGCTTTAAAGCTGTAATCTACCCGGGGTTAAGATGAGTTTATCTGCAGTCCATCGTCTGCACACATTAAAACGAACCATAAATAATATATGCTAATTACCGTTGGGCATAAACTTCAATAAATTAATAGAATTAAACTGTGACATTGTGATTGTGAATGCTGTGGCCCGTATTTCATTCGTCATCTAAAAACACATATGCGTGCACGTCCAAATGATCGCCTCTTAAAGAAATTGAATAAGCATTCAAGTGTGTATATATATATATATATATTATATATATTATATATATATATATATATATAGGGCTCCGTCTCCCATCGCTATAACCAAAACTAACATGTATTACACAATTGTTATCGTATTGTTATTATATAGGCCGGGTTTTTTGTTTGTTTTTTGTTAACAAAATAAATGATCGAAATGATTGTGAAATATTTTAAAGATGTTGTCCAGTATAAATGCTCGCGATGTGCCGAATGGAGACGTTATTATGTTAATTAACTGGGGCTTTAATCCTGACTCCATGTTTCAGTCAAACTGTTGACCTCTCATCACACCAGGACTTTTAAGCGGTGCCTGCATCCATAAATACAAATACAATATTAAATTAGAGCACTTTATATAGGCACGTTTGCCTAAAGAACAACAATAATAATAATAATAATAATAATTATTATTATTATAATAATTATAATAATTTGTATTATGTTGTATTATATATCATTTTAGGCAAAGGAGCAAATGTCCCACACCCCTTTAGGGTTTTTAAATGTATGAGAATTGTGTTTTTATATGATATGATGTTATATATATATGTTATATACATATATATATATATATGTATATACCTATTGCGGAAATCAAAAAATGTGTACTATTAGGCATGTGTCACTAAGACCGATACACACATTCAAATGATGGATTTGAATCACTTTGACACACAATCATGTAACTAAATGTGGGACAACATTACACACACACACACACACACACACACACACACACACACACACACACACACACACACACACACACACACACACACACACACATAGAGGCTATACAATACACATGCACAAAGGAGGGGGGGGGGGAACAAACAATGTTGTACAAACAGTCCAGGAGAGGATGGGGAGGGGGTGAGGGGGTGAGGGGGGAGGAGGGAGTGGGGGGGAGGAGAGGGGGGAGGAGGAGGGGAGGGGGGGAGGCGGATTTAAATTCCAAAAGGGTCTCGTTTCCTAGTTCCCAGTCAGCAATGTGTTTGGAAGAAGAAGAAGAAGAAGAAAAAAAAAGAAATCGCTCTTTTTGTCTCTCGTTGAAAAAAGGGGCTAAATCTACATCGGTGGCCCATGCAGTGTAGGTTCGCTATTCTTTGCACTTCGAATTGATGTGAATGGAGGAGGGAGGAGGAGGAGGAGGGAGGAGGAGGAGGAGGAGGAGGAGGAGGAGGAGGAGGAGGATGAAGTGGCCGGAGACGCTTTATTGATCTACTCGGATGGCATCACACCGCGGAATGGTAATGCAGGCAGGCGAGTTGCCCTCATGCCTGGAGAAAAAAGCCTGTTGCTTTCGACAGTATACCACACCACACACACACACACACACACCACACACACCACACACACACACACACACACACCCACACCACACCACACCACACACACACACACACACACACGATCATTAATAGACACACAACATATAAAGTGAATCTAAACTGATGTGCCGTATAGGCCTTTAAAATAAGCAACTGAGATTGAAAAAATATTAAATTATACCAAGAACTAAAACAATTCTGAATGATCACGAATTCCCCCCAGGTATTTTCGTTTTGTTTGTGTTTACATCAACCATATTTTTAATTGTGATCTTATTTAGGCCTTGACGTTATACACAATGAACCTGCAGCTGTCTGCGTGGTGATTATAGTTATATCCATGCATCATAATCCACTGTCGTGTGAGAGATTGTATGCAAAAGTGTGCATGTATATAGCCCTAAAGTGAATTAATTCACCACGTTAAAACAAACTAAAAACAAACATGACACTATATGGCGAAACAAACGATGGTGTGTTTTAAATAATCCATATTTGAATAATAAAAAATAATAATAATAATAAAAATAGGTCTAAAAATAGGCTAATAATAATAGACCTAACAATAAACGTCCAAAAAACATTGAGTATTTAGTTCAGTTTTAATGAGAAAATATTTTGATGTTGATTCAATGCAGAGTTTATACTTTTCCAAAGCACGCATGCTTGCAAAAACAAACAACAAATCAACCAAAAAAAACCCCCCAAACGACAACAACAACACGACCACACACACACACAGACCTCAGAAAGCATGCGTTATCCGACCAGAGCGGTATGTACAGCAGCGTCACGTGGTCACCACACGTTTTAAATTAAACGCATATATATGTATGTATATATATATATACATATATATATGTCTAAAACATTAAAACTAAAAGTGCATTTTACAACAATTTCCATATCAGCGTTTGAAATATGACACACCTTGTATATATGGTTGATCACCAATGCTCTCAAAGTTGATACTTCACTCGTTATCATTTCGTTTTCTACAGGGATGTCTATAGCCTATTTGGTATCCTCCTCCGCCTCCATCATGTCCTGTCATGTCATGTCATCATCGTCATAGATCCAAAGACACACACACACAGAGAGAGAGCCACACGTCAGTTAACAATACAGTGGTCGTATATATGACCATAGTTTTGATGAACTGTGACAAGAAGTACAAGAATCACCAGCACTTGCACTAAAAGCCATTTTTTGAAACCCACACTGTATATCCTTAATCCTCCTAAAGGCAAAAACACCCATCGCCACGAACACAAAATATAACAATTAAATAATTTATACTGTATAATTGAAGAGCAATGTTGTTCCGCTGTGCTGCACAGGCAGGCTGTACGTGGTGGACACATCCACAGCCCTGACACATTCAACACAAACAGAGCTATATGCAACCCTCTAACCACGCCATGAAAATAAACTTTGGATAAGAGTTGATAGAGTTCACTGCATGTCCATGGGCCGGTCAATGGACGGCCACCGGCTGCATGGTGGAGGAGTTCGTCAAGCTTCCACTCGGCGTGGACGGGCTGCTCTGCAGGCTGCCGGCGGCCGTCTGCGGGGACGTGGGGCTCAGGGACTGCGGGGAGTGGGACAGAAACGCGTGGATGTGCGGCGGCGGCAGCGCGGAGAAGCCCACCATGGAGGTCGGCGTGGGCTTGATGGGCATGGGGATGGCCGGCAAGGACGGCCCGCCGTGACACAGCGACTTGATGGGCACGCCGTACGCGCTGTACTCGCCGCCGCCGCCGCCCATGGAGATGGGCGCCGCCGGGTCCAGGACGCCGCAGGTGTTGTACATGTGCGGCCAGGCGGTGGTCAGCTGGTTGTGCAGCGGGTACCCGGCGGACATGGACTGCATGGTGGAGAACGCCAGGCTCCCCGGCACCTTGTACTCCCGGGCGATGATGTTCTCGATGGCGAAGGGGTGCTTGAAGGTGGACTGGGACTGGGACACCCCCAGGTTGTACGTGGCCATCTGCGGCAGGTGCGTGCCGGCGGCGGCCTGCAGGGCGCTCAGCCGGAGCTTGGCCTGCTGCTGGAGGTAGTGCGCGGCTTCCGCCTGCTTGCTCTGCGCCAGGCGCTCCGCGGCCATGAGGATTTTGAAGCGTTTGCGACGTCTCAAAAAACTCCCATTCTCGAACATGTCCCCGCAGCTGGGATGAAGTGCCCAGAAGCTGCCCTTACCTGGCTGGTCGGGCCGCCGCGGGATTTTGATGAAACAGTCGTTGAAGGACAAGTTGTGTCGCAGGGAGTTCTGCCAGCGCTGCGTGTTCTCCCGGTAGTAGGGGAACCGGTCCATGATGAACTTGTAGATCTCACTCAGCGGCAGCATCTTCTCGGGGCAACTCTGGATGGCCATAGCCGTGAGGGAGATGTAGGAGTAGGGCGGCTTCTGGTCACTGTACGTGTTTCTTCCCGGACGAGGCATCCTTCAAAAGTTTAAAAAAAACCCGTATATAATTCTCCGTTAATTCCTTCGTGAAATGCTTGCAAATCTTCCGCAAAAAAAAAGTCGTTCAGATGATGCTATCTATAGCCTCTATATATATACTGTCATATAGGATGGAAGCCAGCGCGGGCTCAGACTGGTCCGCACAGCAATGAGCATACGCCAAAGTGTATCGTATATATATAAGTCTACAGCGAGGAGGATGGAACCGCCAACCTTATTGCTTGCAAAGGGGCGCAAAGCACAAGTCAGCGCAAGTCGGCACAAGTCGGCGTGGAGGTGTCCCGTTAGCGGATCTGAGTGCAGGGCGTCATGCGTCGCGCGCGGTCAGACGAGCTGTGCCACGGACGCTTCCATGTTCCTCCTCCCGAGCATCATCATCCTCATCATCATCATCATCCTCATCATCATCATCATCATCATGATGGCTCCGTGTGTAGTGTAGTGTAGTGCCCCTCCTCCCTCCTCCCTCCCTCCCTCCCTCCCCCCCCCCCCCCCCCCGGAGAGAGAGGCGAACCCCATTAACGTGCCACCCCTCTTCTTCGCTATCACATGACAATCGCTCCGGGAGGAGGGGTTTCGGAGAAAGGAATAATCTGGTTTCATTTACACCTGTTTACACGGTGACACCTTGGGCCAATAGAAACCATTTCCATGTGAGGACAGGAAGCGGGGCTTTGCTAAAGGGCCCCGGCTCTCCGTGCCCGGAATTGAACCGCAGCGCGCTGGCACTTAGTGTGAAGGTATGCGCTGATATCCTATATCCTTCTTCATAGGCGTTATTATTATTATTATTATTATTATTGTTATTATTATTATTATTGTTATTATTATTATTATTATTATTATTATAAGGGACCTTGCAATTCACATTCAAAAACAGAATATGAGATGAGCGATTTGTCAGGGTTATAATGTGCCATCGCCTACTGTTATATTATATTATACTTTGCACATTATTACTCGTATTTACGCATTTGGAAAGTATATATGAAGTTCATTGAAAACAGTAAATTAATCCATTAATTAATTAATTAATTAATGAACTAATTCGCCTGGTACAAACATGTCTATTTATATTTAATAAACATAGGGTGCAATTATATAAAACAATACATATAGTTGTATATATATATATATATATATATATATAAGTGTATAATGTATATTACCCAATCTGCACTCTGTGTGTAGCCGACAAAACGTAAAAAGCCACCCTGCAAAAATAATTAGCAAACGGACAACGGAGAACGAGTTGCGGTGTTGTGTTTCCTCAAAGACTATATAAAAACCATGCTCACAAAACCTTATTCAAACTCCAACTTCATGAGACTCATCTCGTCTTTGTGTGTGTGTGTGTGTGTGTGTGTGTGTGTGTGTGTGTGTGTGTGTGTGTGTGTGTGTGTGTGTGTGTGTGTGTGTGTGTGTGTGTGTGTGTGTGTGTGTGTGTGTGTGTGTGTGTGTGTGTGTGTGTGTGTGTGTAAAGAAGGTCGCAACGTATACACTTCACAAATGCAAATAAACCCTTTTCAGGGCAGTGCGGTTTGAAAACTGTATAAAATATCCATAAGTCAATTATATGAATACGAGAAGCAAATGGAAGCCTTTTTTTGAGCGATGGCCATTGAACCTTTTAGCGCGGTATTGTTAGCCCTCCGAGCGGAGGAGAGGAGAGGTGGTGGTGGTCCACCGAGGAGGAGGAGGAGGAGGAGGAGGAGGAGGAGGAGGACCACCACCACCACCACCACCTCTCCTCTCCTCCGCTCGGAGGGCTAACAATACCGCGGGACCACACACGCGCACGGGAGATCTCCTCATCATTTATGCTAATTCCCCCCCCCCCCCCCCTCTCATAAATCTACAATACCCCCCCGTTACCAGTCTGGAGAGAAAAGAATGGTAAAGTGTGTTTTCTACTATTGGGCTAATCAGAAACCAGCGGTTAGACAACATGAAGGGGACTGGAAAGAAATAGTAAAACAACAACAACAACAACAACGATTAAAGACTCAACAACTAACTAACAACTAATTGATGTCAGCGTTGCAAAACGAGCAGGTCTGTAACTATTAGGCCTGTACATAAGTGTTGTTTCAACAAGAAACAAGAAACGTGCATCTATAGGATGCATATTGACACACACGCACACGCACATGCACACTCGCGCACGCACGCACACACACACACACATCATCCATAGGCCTTTACACAGCCGATGTTTTGGCTCAAAACCTGTATTTCTTTGTTTAAAAAAATAACATCGCGCTGACAATATAGTGCACTCAGTGCACTTACCCGTCATAATGTTTTTATTAAACAAGGTTAAAAAAAAAATATATAAGCCTATAGTCCGGAGCATATATATAAAGGACAACCATTGGCTAATATTGGCAATGTATATCAAGCAAATATAACTATTCAAACGTAGCATATTTCCTATGGCTATATATAATCAATGTGAATGTGAAACATATCTCACATGCATACAATTGCACAATAATATGTAACAGTATACACTCAATGTCTTTATTTTTTTTTTGCGCAGGGGTGGCAATCAAATATATAAAGGCCATATTTGTTTTGCGAGTTAACCATTAACCAGCCTCATGGCGCTCGGAGTGAGTGGCGGGATATTGTGGCAGAGCTATTGTTCCCGCGCGTCGAATGCACACACATGCACTGCGATACCACCATGACTCTGAATTACAATAAGGGCTTCGAGTTTTTCCTCCTTAAACTCCCCGAGTTCAACCAGTATAACAACTACGCGCTATATATATTCGGTCATTTGTATGCGGCGAACAATGGCCATGGGATAAGCCAAATTGCATTGCACTTGTGAACTGAACCTCAGTCTGAAGTGTCTTTTATAGCCAGAGGGGGGGGGGGGCGATGGGGGGGGGGGGGGGGGATGGGGGGATGGGGGGGGCAAGAACAATTTTGTGAGTCGCAAAAGAAGAGAAAACAAAAGCACTTTCTGAAGCATCTTCTAGAGAGGAGTAGTAGTAGAGTAGTGAGGCGTGACATTCCCAGGGTGAGCGCGAGCACAAAGGCTCGAGGTCACCGGGACGAGGAGGAGAATCAAACAGCGCGCTTTCACACCCCTCCCATGCCCTCCTCCTCCTCCTCCCGCCACAATATATATATATATAGGATACAAATGTTGTTCAAAGGAGGATCGATTTCCATTCATTTCTAAAGCAGCAAATGATAGCCCGACAATATTGTCAGCACGCACTGAATCAACGTGAGCGATGCCGCCACCCAGACCCGTTGGAGAGGAAACAAAACGCCCTGCAAAAAGGAACGTGATTGATTGAAAAGTAAAGTCGAGTGTGTGTTTTACAATAATATAAGTTAGAAGCTGCACACACACACACACACACACACACACACACACACACACACACACACACACACACACACACACACACACACACACGCACGCACGCACGCACGCACGCACGCACGCACGCACGCACACACACACACACACACACACACACTATAGGAACATTTGCATTGGTGTTTGATCCCATAGAAACATACATTATTCAACTATATATATATATATATAAGGTTGAAGCTGCAATATTATTCTTAGATTAATTTCGCAATATATTCCAACTGCTATTGGTTTAATGTCTAACTATATAAGGGGCCCATTTTGTTTAAAGGGCGAACCGATGGCATTTCGTTTCCTTTCTCTTTTTCTTTTTTTACTTGACGTGTCCTGACGTGTACACCTGCTGTCCGGTGATCCAAGTGGGCCATTTAGCAAACGCTCCGTTTACGACATAAACGCTAGAAAATATATGGTAAGCCATGCTGTGCTGTCTATACCAACAACAAGCCCGTGCAATTCTAATTAAGTCCGTGGTGATTCCCCCCCCCCCCCCCTCCCCCACCCCCCGAGATGTTTTACGGTGCAATTAAGGGCGGTCTGATGATCAGGTATGAATATTCAGAAGGTATGACAATTAATTAGGAGACAGAGGACTCCCCTTATAATAAGAACCTTCTCAATTGCTGCCACATTTTAGCATATAAGGAACTCACGCTACACTTAAAGGCCGACTTCACATATTTGCCCTATGGAATATGAATTATTGACCGCAAAATGACTTCAAAGAGCAACACACAAAAAGACCGACAATCGAATGTCTTTTTTTTCAGGAGGAACAGTCGCGACAGATTTACCGTAGTTGGTTTTTTTTTAGGCTTACACCATTTTCATTCTATTGGTTTTTCCATATAATAGGTCCATTGTCCACGTGCGCGACTCATTAGTCACTTCCCGGTGACATCAGAGGGAGCACCTGAACGTGCACCTCGGGCCATTTAGAACATATGTTCGGATTAGGCTTAATGACGTCATTACATAAATTAGCCCTTCATTATACGCGCATCATCTGTGTAACAGATATCACCATTTTTGCATAGGGTTAGATATACGATCTAATTAAACTCCAACTCAAATTAAACAACACAAATCAATTTAATGTAATTAAATCATTCAATTTCAAATCAATAACACATTTGAGCACTAGTATATAACGCCTTGTTCCCAAAACGAAAACAAATAGTTAGTTCCCCGCTATAACCGCTAGGTGGCGACAGGCCCCAAACACACATTTGAAATCGTTTTCGGCTTTAGTGTGACTAATTTGACATGGTAATTCAGATGCTCGTTAACTATAAGGCTACCTGGTTTAAAAAAAATGCCCCGAAGCAATTACATTAGGACATCATTTTTACTTTAATTTGACCATTTCAACCTCATAATACTATTTATTTATTTATTTTTCAAACGTACACTTTTAAACAATTTCTGACTAATACGGTTAAACCGCCACAGCAACGTGTAAAAAGACAAACAAATCATCTCCCGAAGATAATTAATTCAACCAATCACCAACTTCACCCACACTTACAGAATACCGTTTGCCGCACCGCAGCCTCACTCAACACCTTGCGTTACACGTTCCAGATTGCAGTACCACGGACAGCTCCCCACCGCCACCACCACCAGCAACAGCAGCACCACCAGCACCACCACCAGCACCACCACCACCAGCACCACCAGCACCAGCACCGGCGGTGTAATGTATACCACGGTGTGGTATACGTGTGTCCCCGTGCGCCGGGAGGGGCCCGCCTGGTTCTCAGCCTCATTGACTCCATATGGTCGGAAGCAGATGAAGTGATGAGGCTGCTACCGCAGGTCCGTGTTTGTGCTACCAACTGAAACCCGCAGACAGACCCCTCTGACCCCCACACCCCCCCACCCTCCGCATAACTTACCGCAGACAAGACACCTCTGCGGCTCCTTCTCCTTAGCTTCCATGACAGATGACTCCACCACACACACACACACACACACACACACACACACACACACACACACACACGCACGCACGCACGCACGCACGCACGCACGCACCCCCCCCCCTCCCCACACACACACACACGCACACGCATACACACACACACTGTGTGTGGACCTGGAGGTCATTCCTGGACGGAAATGCGTCAAAATTCACACACATCTGCCAACGCAAATAATGTGCTTCAAGAACATATAAATGTGTAATAAATGATGAGGAATAAATGGGAACGGGGACATGTCTATTTCTGTATTAATATCGATGTGCACGCTCATTTGATATGATCCGTATAATAAATGAACGGATGATTTATGGGGCGTATTGTTAAGTATGTTTTGATTTGCAGGTATACAGACAGACAAGTGTGTCAAGGGTTGTTCTGGAGCATTGGTTTGCATTGTTTTGTAGAATATGGTACACTTTTATTATTGAACCTTGTAGCCTTAATTAAGTGTGTGATTCATGTGTATATATATATATATATATATATATATATATATATACACACCCAACTATATCTAAGAAAAGGCACTTAAAGGCAGTATACGCATACAGCACACTATGTCATATGCACGACACCTGTTAGAAAACAACGGACCACAACTCTTTCAAAACTTGATGTCCACTTTTTTAATTACATTTAAAATCCCGAGTCGTTTTTACTTTAGTTTCGGTTCACTGCCATTCATGTCCTGCGGGCCTTGTCCCAGCCTTGTTTTGTTATGTGTGTGTGTGAGGGGACGAGGAGGTTGGGGGGTCCTCAGAGTGTGGCTTCTGCTTGTGGCCGACCTTGGCACTACAAACGCAACACTGCACTAACCCACCAGGGACCGCAGACGAGGGGGGTGGGGGGTTGGAGGGGGGGGGCTTTGGTTTTTCCCAGTCTTTTATCTGAATAACTGTCTTATAGTGTCTGGGGGGAAATGGCTGGTCTCTAAGGATGCAAGCAAACACATCCACGAGAACAAGTAGAACAACTTGAAGCAACAACAACAATGCCTAGGTGTTTACTGACTACACTCATAAACACGAAAAACACAGGTGGTGGTGGTGGTGGACGTCTATATACGCGGCATGGCTTACGGCTAAAATAGGAAATATGAAACTTCATGGATACCACTCGGTATGCAGGATTTCACTGAGCTCACTGCGATGAGACCAAACTTTAGATACACACCACTCTGTTGTTTTTTGACCTACATACGACGATATTTTCCTGTAATGTTATTTGCCTTTACGAGACAACACATCAACAGGATGCCCCGAGTCTCCCGTCGGTCACTCAAATAGTAATATACCGAACCATAAAACAAATGACCGCCATCGTCGCCTTTATTGAAATACCTTTAAGTGGGCCGTGATTTACGCCCCTTGTAAAAATGTACATTTTTGAACGCATAAACAAACCTCCCGTTGGAATCCAAAAGGGGCTTGTTTAACACGCGTTGGTTCTGCAATGCGCTCCCCTCGTTTGGTTGTTGACCATCGTCGGCTGATGGAGAGGTAATATGCATAACATATTTCCAGGCACTGATTCATTTGTTTAATCATAGAATAGGGTGAGGGTGAGCATGGCGCCCGAGCCCGGGTTAGAGGAGAGGAAAAATACACCGAGGTCCAGGTAATCCATCTCTAATCAAAGGCCACGCAAGACACAGCCCCTCGGAGAGGCTTTATCATATTAATTAAAGGCGAAGGGGAAGATACTTGGATACTTGTACGCTCCTAGGAAGAAGACAGGAGAAGGAAGCGTGATGCGTGTGTGTTGTGTAGACTAGTAATAGTGCACGGTGGTAGAGTCGAGAGAGAGGGAGAGAAGGAGAGAGAGAGAGAGAGAGAGAGAGAGAGAGAGAGAGAGAGAGAGAGAGAGAGAGAGAGAGAGAGAGAGAGAGAGAGAGAGAGAGAGAGAGAGAGAGAGAGAGAGAGAGAGAGAGAGAGACCTGCGCTCTGCAGTGAGGATGGAAGGGGTCTGCTTGGATCCCTGACCTTTGGCTGCATGCTTCATGGCTGACATGCAGAGGATGGTGTGTATATTTGTGACTGAACCTTCGAAGGTATTCACTCTTAATTAGTGTTGTTGACTCTGTCACTATCAGCGACTGATACTTAATTAGTGATATAATAACAGTAGGTGATAATGTGGGAGAGTGTGCACTGATATGCAAAAGTGGAGGAAACTGAAAGAACATCTTCTTCCACCAAACAAATAGAATATAGAGCGAATTGAGCGGCTCTAATGCAGCCGTGACAAAGAGCAAGTGTGATTCCTAGGAAATGTCAAGTGCATCCCAATATCAAAGCAGAATTAGCTATAGAGCCACTGCAATCATAGACACAGAGATTCATCAAATACGGAAATGTTAAACAACCCCTTCAAGAGCAAAAGCTATTACAAGGCCAAATAATTAAAATGTCAATTATTTGTTGTCTTGACAACCGTGGATAGAAATATCCCCAGGTATATGGCGAACCTTGATCCATCTAACACTGGTGTAGCATGGATATGAGACCCGGTAGCTTACTGAAACACAGATATACTATTATTACTGCTGTATTATTATTATTATTATTATACAGAAGATCACTCACATAGAGGATGATTATTCAGTTCACATGTAGAATGGGTTCATATATTTTTGGTATTTCCTTTGACACATTACGTTATATTAAACGTTGTACTGTCGTGTCTCATTCATTCCAATTTCCAATACCATCTGATGGAGGGTAACATGAGACCAGCATCCTGAAAGACCACGTCTACAATAGTATTGACTGAGATTCCATCCGGGTACCTCAGTGCAGTGCCTCTGCTTGAATCGTCCAGTAGAGGTCTACTGGACGATTCTTGGACCTTGAACGTGTGTGCAGGGGGGGGGGGGGCACTCTAAGAAACCTCATAAGAGATCAGTGTGGTGGTTCTGATGGTATCATTGATGGTATAGTAAGTGACACCGTTCTATTATTTGCATAGTAATTGTAACGTTTTGTGTCTTATTTGGTTGTGATACACATAGACAACCAACATGCTAGCTGTTATTACCTTCTTGGCGATACCGTAATTAGCATTAGCAGTTCTTAGCATAAAACATGAATAAATAATCCAATAATTACTATGTGAGAACATTTGGAACTGGCCTGCATGGGACACTTCCTTTTCATGATGTTTTTTTAAGAAATATCTTTATATTTCACCTTTAATTAAATAGCTGGAAATCAATTCCAGTCTTCCATGTGCCTTAGTTAAAACTGTTTTCAATCATTATTGTGATAACTCTATAGTCCCTCTATTCCCTGGGAGATTTCAACGGCTGTTAAACCAATTGAGCTAATATGGCGCAATAAAAATGCGCCAATGAAACGCGTTTCATCGCGCGTCAACATGATTGATTGTGCACTAAAGTGCACGTGAGCCAGTGAAATAGGTATTCTGCATTCTAGCATAACCGTTAGCAGGATAGGCACTTATGTGCGGCTACATCAAATTAATACTTAGTCATGTATATATATATATTTTATTTTGGAATCTATCCCCTCAAAACGAGTCAGTGAATTTAATTATTATAGCAGCCCTTTTTGTTTCCGTGTCTTTCTCATTACTGTCAGGTTTGATGTAACATAAAGTTCATTAAAAATTAAAACCGGGATCTTAATTACAAGGCTACACTGACTGAAGTTAGAATTAGCCCACTCAGTGATGTGCAAATGAGGGCATTATTTAAGAAACACGCTGGAAGTCGTTATGCTAATTTGCAGAGTTCACAGTAGCAGACCTTTTCACTTGCAGTTGCATATTCATTAAACACACTATGCTAATTTAATGTAGCAGCCTTATAGTGATGCCCTGTTAATTTATTCCGACTTGTAAAATGTATCCATTTAATTACCCTATCTCTTCGTAAGTTAGAGCACGTGGGCAAAGTTTTTAACTGTGTAAATCAAGATTACTGTGATTTCAAGAAGAAAAGGTGAATGAATGAAATGATATCATAAACAGCCATGCTTGGGAATAAGATACTGATTCACTTAGAAAACCAATTTAAAACTATCTAAATGGGAATGTATGAAATATCCACCTGCTATGAACTTGTGAACTTCTTCCTACGAGAACATGGAAACCAGAAGACGTATCAATCTCTGGATTTAGAGTGCATCTTTGTGTTGATTATGCATGTTATTACTTGTGTTTAACAATTTTTATTACTATTTGGTTTGAAAAAAGTGAAGGCAGCAATGGAAAAGTTGCTTTGTTCAGGTTTGACTTATTAAACCACCCCAAAAGCAAACCACAGTTGGTTAACAGGGGATGTGTGACAGATTTTGAGATTGCTAAACTTCAGGATCAAGCTCTGCAGCTGATAAAGCTACTCAAACTTGAAGATAAATGCTGTTGCATAAGTTCAATTGCTACATATATACCTGTATTACTGTACAACTGTATAACTGTGTATTTTGTTTGCAAGAGGCAAATGGGTATTCAATTTCAAATAGGTTTCCAATCAGTCGAAGGGCCAAGTGATAAACTACCTGAGGACATGCACCTGCTGGTCACACAGCTTTGACTATACACACTAAACAATGATAGTCCTATAAAGTTACACTACATAACATTACATTACAGTCATTTAGCAGACGCTTTTTTGTCCAAAGCGACTTACAATAGTGTGTTTCAACAAAGGAAGGTAAGAGAACAACTCGTCACCAGAAGTCCAAAGTGCACTTTTGATTCCTAACAAGTCTCCAAGAACTGAACCAGTGCTCAGGTAAAAGGACAATATGTTTGCAAACAATAGAACAATATCTAACTAACTAACAAGCAAACAATCTACTTAGTAAGACGCTAGTAAAAAGTGATAAGAGGATGCGCTAGGAGGAAGGATCCGACTAGTGTTTCCTGAAGAGGTGAGTTTTCAGCCCGTGGTGGAAGATGGGCAGTGAGTCTGCAGTCCTAACATCTGTGGGGAGTTAATTCCACCACTTTGGGGCCAGGACAGAGAAGAGCCGTGACTGCGTAGATCGCCCCCTATGCGAGGGGGCAAGCAGACGCCCAGAAGTAGCAGAGTGAATTATATGAACTTATTTCTTCTCTTTAACTCCACTTGCCATGGCAAGTTTTGGATATTGAAACACAAGATTTTAAAAGTTACACTGCAAGTTGTCCATTGTCTTGACTTATTGTGAGATTTGTCTGTATTTTCAACGTTCATCAAACTCATGTCTGTAAATGATATGTTGAAGTAAGACAGTAAGACAAGAGTGTGGAGTGTGTGTGTGGTGGCTGGCTGGTTTAAGCGGCCTCATCTGGCTTTCAGTTAGACTGATTACTCAATGGCTGGTGAGGCTGCACACCTGTGGTTCATTGTTAATCAAGGCCTAAAGGTTAAACCAACCATTACACACACTCGAGGAAGAGAGCTCGAGCATGTACCATCTGCTCTGTTCACCATGATTCAAACTCTTGCAATAAACCCGATTCCTCATCACCCTGTGTCCTTGTCTTCGGGAGGAGCCCTCAAGTAGCCATTTTAATAGCTGGTGGCAGTGTCGTCTGCTACACTGGCACCTGGACAGGTACCTCGCCGACCAAAAACAGGCACAGCGACCTCCCAGCACCAACCGTTACCGGCATCGACGGCCACTGATGGGGCCCAGCAGAGGACAGGGGTGGTGGCGCCGCAACAGCTAGGAGCAAGCCACCACTGGATCCAGTCCGCAACTCCACCTGCCAGTGCAGCAGCCCAAGGCCCCATGCTCCAGGTAGGAGGTGAGGTGATTTATTGTGTATGTCAAAGCCTCAAATGATAAAATAGTTTATTCGTTGGCTACACTTGGCTAAGTTAGCGTTGGCTACACTTTGCTAAGTGAGCAATGACTACACTTGGCTAAGTTGGCGTTGGCTACACTTGGCTAAGTTAGCATTGGCTACACTTGGCTAAGTTAGCATTGGCTACACAGTCAGTCAAGGCTAATGCCTGGTACCAGACAACTCGTAGTCTAGAATTCACAACCTCCTACTAGAATGTGCAATGGAACGCCACCCTAAGTTGAACTTCCCACTTGGACCAAATCAGAGCTTCAATTTCTGATGTCACATAACAATGGCGGCACGCAGGGAGTCAATAATACTAATATTGTGAGTAATACTATGATTTGTTTATTGTAACATGTACTTTGTTTTCAATGTCATGCCATTTATTTCCTCTCCTACAATCAATAGAGGGGGGTAGGATGTATTTGTAGAGTTTGTAGACTCTTTGTCTACAGAGTTTGTATTTGGATAATTTTTCACAGCACCACCAGGTGGGGGTCACTAGGCTAGGGATAGGAACACAGGTACGGATCATTTAAAGGGTAAGTAAAAAAAAAAGTTGAAAGTTTCCAAGTAAAGAAATGGCGGGGATTTCTCAGCCAATCAGAAGCTGGGGATTTTTCCAGCCAGCCAATCAGATTCTTCTTCTTCTTCATTGTCAACAAACGGGGTGCAGGTATACTAGATGCATTCCATCAGATGATCATAAGTTTCCGAAGAAGTGATAGTATGCAATCACGTTGCTACACACAATAGAAAAGGGGAAAAAAAGTAGATCACCCATCCCCATATCCCTGCCATCTAGACTATCATTCCCCTGTGCCAATAGGCCTTTTTGAATCTGTATGAATGTCACTGTAATTCATGACTACATTGGGCTTTAAAAATTAACCTTTCTCCCAAGAGAATTTTTCATATTTTCAAAAGTGAGGTTATATTCCATTAAGTCATATGACAACTGATATATCAATTCAAAAGCACACAACTATTTCAACTATTGAAAGTAGCTAGCATCAAGCTGCAAGAAAGCAAAATACTTATATACTTATATGAATATAAAATGACACATACGCTTGTACGCTTATATGTTGAAGTCTGTGGAACATTGATTTGCAAATAAATGTTATTTGTTTGTACAGATGAGTTGTTGGTTGTACTTGCCTTTAGT
This sequence comes from Muraenolepis orangiensis, assembly GCA_027704905.1. Lineage (NCBI taxonomy): Eukaryota > Metazoa > Chordata > Actinopteri > Gadiformes > Muraenolepididae > Muraenolepis > Muraenolepis orangiensis. The sequence continues at coordinate 3,880,863 of CM051010.1, read as the reverse complement.
CAACATAAGGAATGCATCTGAGCTGAAACTATTGTTTACAGTGTAGCAGTGCTGGCCAGGCTGTCGATCTCTACCTAAAACAACATTGTCTATTGCTGTTCCTGGCTATCTCCTGACAAACCATTCACAACCACCTCTGATCATCCCAAATCAAATAACAATATAACATGTGAAGGATTCGTTGAGCACAATTAATCTGCTAAGGGGTCATTCATTTAATATTTAAATCAAGGACATTGTTTAATTGGGTTGAATTGCACACGCTCAGCAGAAAGAAATGTAAGTGGCTGAGAGAATGTTTATGTGTGTGCACACATAGTGAAGATAAAACCTTGCTGTGTAGAGCAGGTCATAAACACACTGTTGATTACATAGATGTAATATGGTTAAATTACTCTGCTGTTGCTAATTAAGAATCGCTCCACTTAAAAAAGGAAAATATTTGTACATATAAAGTGTTCTGTTTATATATTTTCAAGCACATTTTAGCAGCATAAATATTGGATTTCTTCACACTGAGGCTCCAGAGCCTTACTGAATTCTCCACTCATCTTATCTTATTCTCTTTTATTCTCCTATGTTTGCCCCATTTAAAAAAATAATAAAAAAGGCAAACAAGCTACGGTTGAGTCAGTCAGTAGCGCGATGATTCCACACCCGTCCCTGTGCCCATGTGCAGACAATCATTCCTCCCTCGTCCCTCCGAGACTGACAGCTGCGCTCTGTCCCATTGACCATAATTAATCTGTGTTTAAGACGGGACTGCCTACGTAGTTAGTGTGGCTCCCACGTCTAAGGGAGGAGGGGGGCCCCCCTCGGCCCCGTGTCTCCCCCGTGTTGTCTGTGCAGTGGGGGTGGGGGTGGGGGGGGGGGGGGGGGGGGGGTAGGGGTGCCGGTGGGGCGTAATTATCCCATTTCCATGAATAATAGGGACATCTCTGAGTGGGCCGGAGCGAGGCTTTGATGGAGATGAGCAGGGTTTAATCACGTTCCCCCTCCTCGCCCGCTTCCAGGCCACGGAGGCTCATCATCGCCTTCCTTCCTTTCCCTTCCTTTCTCTTCCTTTCCTTTCCTTTCCCTTCATTTCCTTTCCTTTCCTTTCCTTTCCTTTTTATTTTCCTTTCCCTCCTTTCAAATCCCCAGACCCTCCTCGACCCACACGCCAACGCTCCCTGCACGCCTTCCACATTAGCCAAGAAAGAAATGATGATATTGTTATCTCCTTGAGTGCCACTACCACCGCGGTGAGGGGGCAATGTAGAGAAGCCCCTTGTGGCATAGAAGACTGCGGTAAAACAAGGCATAAACAGGAGGCTATAGCATAGTCAAATATAACCATGGTTTTTATAATGTTTCTTAATATGGAACCAAAGCTGTCCATGTGGTTCCATTGTTTGGACGGTTATTGGACTAAACAGGCATCAGGCAGGCATTTTGAGTTACGCTTTGAGTTAAAAAATATGTCGTATAACATGCATGTTTCATAACACGTAATGTCTCATTAGATTGACCATTAATCAAGATAATAAGGAAATCCGCATCGCCATGCATGCTAACAATATTTGGTTGGAAAAGCTCAAATTGTTTCTACACGGGTTGTGAGTGTCTTCTCATTAGAAAGTCAAACATGGGATTTATCACTGTAACGTCTCCCTCCCCCTGGGGCACGGACTCATGTAAAACAGAGACATTATTATTATTACGGGCAGCTCACTGCGTACATACAACAAATCATATCTGTCAAAACCGACAAAAGGGACCAGAGATTCCAAACTGCTCTTAACCCACGAGGAGCGACGGAAGCAAGCTTCCCCTCGCTGCACACGGCCCAAAGTCAGGGGACGTAGTCGTCGGACCGGGGGGGGGGGGGGGGGGGGTTTGAGTGTCAACTCTTCACACCACCACCACCACCACCACCTATATACCAGGCTATCCCATAATAATACGATATCACGGTTACAGCAGAATGTGGGAGTCATTCATCATCACGAGACAAAGGATTAATTAAGCCTGCAGAGAGAATGAGCCCTCCCTCGTCACTCATCACGGTGTACCCTTGGCCTGGGGGGTGGTGTGGTGTGTGTGTGTGTGTGTGTATGTGTGTGTATGTGTGTGTGTGTGTATGTGTGTGTATGTGTGTGTGTGTGTGTGTGTGTGTGTGTGGTGGTGGTGTGGTGTGTGTGTGTGTGTGTGTGTGTGTGTGTGTGTGTGTGTGTGTGTGTGTGTGTGTGTGTGTGTGTGTGTGTGTGTGTGTGTGTGTGTGTGTGTGTGTGTGTGTGTGTGTGTGTGTGTGTGTGTGTGTGGTGGTGGTGGTGGTGGTGGTGGTGGTGGTGGGGGGGGGGGGCCCTGTGGGCTTGGTGGGTAGGTGGTGTAGTATAACCACGGGGGTGTAGAGGCCGTAAATACATGAATACATGAGCACAAACACAACAAATATTGCTTCACCACATGTGTATACACTGCACAAGTACACAAATACACACAAAGTACACACGACGTCCTGTCTTTGTTCGCTCTGAGATCATGGGGGGTGTGGGGGGGGGGGGGGGGAGCTGGTAGTAGTAGTAGTAGTAAATATATTTGTTTGTTTTGCGCAACAACGTAAAGAACCGACCGCACACACACGCACACACACACACACACACAATCATAAACACACATGCACGCACGCACGCACACACACGCACACACACACACACACACACACACCACACACCACACACATCATAAACACACATGCACGCACGCACGCACACACACACACACACACACACACACACACACACAATCATAAACACACGCACACACAATCATAAACACACATGCACGCACGCACACACACGCACACACACACACAGGGAGGTATATAACACAGGTCCGTTGTCTTCCTACTCTTTATTGTAATGAGTTCATTAGTCCGTAGCATCCTGTCCCCTCGCTGGAGAGGAGAGACTCAGTGTTTTGATGAATGGACCGTGGGCCGTCTAGCTGGAGGGCTGGGATTCCACACCGGGAGGGTGAGCCAGAGCTAGAACGGAGGAGGGGGGGGGGGGGGGGTAGAGAGAGAGAGAGAGAGAGAGAGAGAGAGAGAGAGAGAGAGAGAGAGAGAGAGAGAGAGAGAGAGAGAGAGAGAGAGAGAGAGAGAGAGAGAGAGAGAGAGAGAGAGAGAGAGAGAGAGAGAGAGAGAGTAGAGAGAGGTGAATTCAGATTACCCAGGAGTTGTTTCTCCCCTGGGTCCGGTATCACAGAGACATTAGGAATCTAATGTGCTATTATTCTCCATCACTCCTGTAAGCTTAAAACATCTGTCCTTGGGGGTGTCTGCGGTAATCGACCAAAGGCTTTCGGACACTTCGCCGTAGACAAGGAAGCAGTTGCCTGGACGAGGGCCCTTGACTCCGTGCTGTCTTAATCTGCAAGTGTTTCCACAAAATTGACATTGCCTCAAGAGTAAAGCAATCAGAATATACATATGTATATCGCAGGGCCAGTCGTGTTTGAGCTGCGGGTGGCCCCGAGAAGAAGACGGTGAATGTTGACCTTTCCAGAAGGTCTGACGGGAAGTAAACCTCCCGTCCGCGATGACATTTTGGTGACTTTTGAAAGTCTTTGCTGTGGGATTCACCTTCTCAAGGTTCTCCATATATCTACATTCTGAGTTCATGTGTGGGAAGTAAGATGTTTATCTCATTATTACATTTGAATGTTGTCCATGTAAACTGGAAATACAAAAGCAAAGATTACTATAAAACAAGTAGTATTAAGAGTTGCAGCGGACACCTTCAGTTCGGCCTTAATAGTTATATGATATCTGCTTTGAAATGTTTTATACATTTATTTTCGGTGTAAAAGAAAGTGCAGAAATGATATTATAAAGTGGATTGGTTTACCTCTTTCGCAATTACCACTACACTTCACTACATGGCATTGGATGGAAATCATTATCGTATAAATCGAATGTAATATTGATGACACTCATTTGAACATGAAAGACTAAGCTAATGCATGGATAGTATTTGATGCTCTATTTTCATTAATTGGTTTAATTCTAGACAAAAAACTGTTCTATTTGTCTTAAAGGCTTCTAAACCCCCACCCCCCAGCCCCCGAGCTGTAATTAAAAATGCATGTCCTTAAACTGAAAAATATATATTTTCGCTCATTAATTATTAATCTTTTGGAGATAAAAAAAAAAGTGTGCATGTGGCCGTGATCATTTTAATTGATGTAATATAAATAATAATTGTTTCACTTTCATTCCCTTTCACTTCCACTCTTACTGGATCCTGGCTCTGCTGGGTTTTCTGTGCGGCTATCACAGCAGATCTACTAGTAACATGAAAAACCTCAAGCATCAAGAGATTAGAAAAGAGAGTGTATCTGTCCAGAGCATCAGAGAGAGAGAGAGAGAGAGAGAGAGAGAGAGAGAGAGAGAGAGAGAGAGAGAGAGAGAGAGAGAGAGAGAGAGAGAGAGAGAGAGAGAGAGAGAGAGAGAGAGAGAGAGAGGAGAACAAACGAACAGATGGCTCAAAATGTTGTCTTCCACTGCTGGCTCTGTTCACCAATTAAAAGTTTCGGGCTGTTTTTCCATCCACATCCCCCCCCTTCCCCAAGTACAGATTGCAAACATGGCAACAAGAGGTCAAATATCTGCATGGGGAGGGACAAAACAACTGTTCCAAAAGAGTTGACTTTGCCTCAGCTGGTAAGCGAGCGGCCGTGTGTTCACCTGCACGAGGGGTGTAATCACCCAGCACCAAAGTGAATAATTACTGCATCAATTACCCAGCTTTAAATGAATATGTGGCGCTGCCCTCCATCGAGAATAACAGGTGTTGGGAGTGCCTTTAAGGGACAGGGATTCAAGATCATTTCGTTATCCCCCCCGCTCTCCTCCAGGCACTACTGTCTTGGGTTCTTCTCCTGTCACGCGTGGCCAGGGTCGCGAGGGGGGCCCTTTTTCCTCTGGCTTGGCGGTTTTGGGAGGCGGGCAGTTGACAGAGAACGGATGGTGTTTAATCTAGTCGTGTGTTTCTGTCCTTGAGACTCCCGGATAGCCTGTCCACATAACCTCCAGCTACAACACCGCTAGAACGGTGTGTGGGGCTGTCCGTGGTTTCCTGCTGGTCGCCATTTGCTAGTTGATGCTAACGACGCGCGGGGTTAACGTTGACTGTACGTACGAGTGAACGTCGACGCCACACACACACACACACACACACACACACACACACACACACACACACACCTTAACGTGGGAACAGAAGGCTGTAGAATGTACAGCCTTGTACTTTCAGTGCTTCTACAAATCGAAGCTGACTAAATGGTTTAATGTGGATAGCTGCACAATGGCAATGCTAGTTTGTAATGTTCCTGTGTTGTCATGCACATGTCGTGTTAATTTCTCCACATTTCACAGTATTTTCTTTTTAAAACAATGACTTTGTACAGTTTGTGTACGGTTAAGGCGGAGCGCACGTTTCTACTTAATCATGGAATCCTAATCACGGGAGTGTAATCGGATGATACCGAGCAACCCATAGGCTGTGTGTATTTGCTTGTTTTGACTTAAGCAATGAAGCAAGTGGGCCTAGAGGGGTTGGCTCTTGGAGGAATTACTTAAAGACTTGTCAAGATGCCACAAACACGGCTGCGCTTCCCAGCCTCTTCCTATGTTTGTTATTCGGGCTTGGCTGTGTGTTTTTGAAATTGCTGCGGCAGGTGTAACAGAGCGTAGACGTGGCATTTCTAAATATTTGTTTGTGTCTCTCTATTACGGAACGTTTTAGCAACACGGAATCTGCATCTTCTGTAGTTCTGCATTTCTCATTCATTACTACCATTTGAATGCAATTTAAATGTTAGATATTTATCCTGTAAAATACACAAATACATCACACACACACATCACACACATTTCTCACCACACACGCACACACGCACACGCACACGCACATGCACATGCACACACACACGCACACACACACACACACACATAAACAAAATCCCACACACACACACACACACACACACACACACACACACACACACACACACACACACACACACACACACACACACACACACACACACACACACACACACACGCACACGCACACGCACACCCAAGCACACACACACTATCTGAATAGCTATGGTAAATCAAGATGAATGTGCGGGCTGAGAGAGAGCGCGGCTGATCATAATATCAGCACAACCCGGTGCACTTAATCTCCCAGTAAAGCCCTGTTGTCTTACAGCGCCGCATCATTCATGTCCCCGACAGTGATTTAGCATTCACGCTCCTTCTCCGTTGACCTGCGCCGCGCGCTTAGATCGTAACTTTATCTTAACCTCGGCCATCATCTGTCACCTGAGAGCTGTCACACGCACCAGACAATTGGACATGACCAGCGCAGCCTGGAGGGAGGCGGGAGGCGGCAGGCGGGGGGGGAGGAACAAAACGGCTGCATCTATTACAGTCACATGGTCGGGGAAGGTGACCAGCTTTTCCACTGAAAGATTACAACCTTTAATTTCTTTGGGGAGAGTGGGACCTTGGTTCTGCTGCCAAGCCTTGTTTTGCAGGTCAGGGCCCCCTGAATGTTAACTAAGACCCAGGAGCGGGTCAGCATGCAGAACACGGGACCCCGGAAGAAAAAGCGTTAGCGCCCCCCTTTTTTTCCACTGGCGGCCAGCAACTCATGCAGAAGGTTGCCATCCATCTTTGGCGGAATGCTAATGATCCATTTTAGGGAAAGGTCTGTGGTCAGGGAGGCTGTCCGGGTACCCCGGCTCTCCACCGGTGCGTCCCCCCCTGCTGTGTACAGCGCCACACAGACTCCGAGAGCCATGCCAGCAAAAAGACAGGCCCCACTTACCAAAGAGCTCCCAGTATTCCTCCCAGACATGGGAGGCAGGGCCGTTTGATGTCCTCCCGGCCTCTGACGAGGCCCCTGGAAGAACGCGTCCAGGGGCCTCGTCAGAGGGGCTGGGGGTCGCCTCACTACTTTCATCTTTTCCAACTTTGGGTTTAATCTAAAGGATAGGACGGTCTAAACTGCCTCTAGTCTGCTCTCTGTACTGTGATTACAGATGGTCTCGGGTGTCTACATCCTATACCCCCCCCGGTTTGTCAAAGGCCGATACAATAGTACAAGTAAGACGTTTCGCCATTTCATATAAAGTATATACGTTATTGGAGAGAATGAAAGTACTGATCCATGTATCTACATGTTCATGTATTTACAATGCCATGTTTTTAATTGTCAGTGCTCAATGAAGGAACCAATTCATTCTCAATGAAAGAACCGATACATTTTTCTTTGTTTGTAACCTAATATAAAATAATATAGTGAAGGGGTTAGTTTTAGCACTGTCGAAAATATGTGATGAAGACGACAGGATCTTGTAAGCAGGGACACACATGTGTAATGAACTGCTGAAACAGGACCAAGAAAACCAATGGTCTTAACCTTATTGTATTGAATGGGATAATGTTAATTGGTACACAATTGGTACATACATAATTTAGAGACAGAAGTGTATCTCTGTTAGTTCAAAGAGACGTTGGCTGCAGGGAGCGTTTCACATGCAACAAATGACTCTCTCACTGTATACGAGAGAGGAAACTCACTTATATGCACTATAGCCTATTCACCAGATCGTGTGTTTCTGTTTATATAACTACATAAACATGTTATTCAAATGTGTAACTGTGATAATAAATCCACCAAACCAAAAAGGTATTTACTGCCAAACGATATTGTCGACAATGACGCCCAATAATGGACATTTTGTCTCAAACCATCATTTTAATAAACGGAACAAGGGATGGTCTGCATCGAGGATGGAGTCCTCCCCGGTGTAATTACTTGTGGAGGAAGCAGGGCGGCCAGCGGAGCCGTGCCGCTCCTCGGCGCTCCGTGGTAAATGGTCCTTGAAAATCAGACAGATTGCTCACCGTTAAACATATGGTTTCATCTGGGAAAGGTCACCGTTGTTTCACCGCGGGTTAATATCCCGTGCCAGGAACACACAAGACAGGAGGGACCCGTGTATATTAATGACCCGCTCTGGCTCTCCGGAGAGCGGGACGCCCATGCGGGTCATCATCCGCCACCATCCATCCCCTCGCTGAAGACTGGAGAGATGGTGAACGGTGGATGCGTCTCAGCGGCTCCCAGCGCACAGGCCTAAAGCAGCTACCGCTTATGTTGCATTAAATTCGTCCACTTTTTTTTAATAAGTTTTCATGTTATAAAGTCACCAAATGAAAGTAGACCGTTTTTTTCCCTTCTCTCTCTCTAGAATGTTCCTCTTTCTCACCCTCGTCCGGTCATTCGTTATCAAACCTGTTATCAGCCATTTCCAGTGCAGCACAACACAAAGTGTAATATACGGTATAGTATTGAAATGTATCGCGGTGGAAACGCTATAAACGTCCATGTGTATGTACTGTGTATGTACCCCCGCATTGGGGGATAAGGATACAGACTCATAACTACAAAATATTGGACCATCACAACCTGGGACAACATGAGAGATGGTGATGGCAGATTTAGCACAGTTAAAAAATAAAGCCTCTAGACTGTGGTGTATAGTCATAATAACACCGCCATGTGTATCAAGCCAACCGTCCCTCATGTGAGAATCAGCAAATAGCCATTCCATTATGTATGTTATTCCATTATGTTCACGTCGGCTGTGTTAACGTGAACCGAACGAAAGCACCTGCAAAACAACACGTGAACGTGATTGAATCCCCCTCGCTGCATCTGTCTCATGGCTAATTGAGTTGCTATACGGAGAACGGGAGGTTCTCTGGAGAATCGGTTGCCGGTGAAAAACAGGGAACGGACCAATTTATTGGTGGCTGCAGGCTGTGGAGTTTCCACAGTCAGTCTTTGATCAACCTTTTTTAGGTCAGCGTCTCTTGGAAATACAGAAGCGTATTATGTGGACCGGAAAAAACATCCCTTTTTTCTTTTTAGAGGACAACGCAAAGATGATGTGTTGTAGTGTTGGAAACCAGAGGGGATGGGAGGGGAAGGGCAGCAGACTATATTTACAGTTCTGTTTATGGGACGGCTTAACACTTTATCATAGCAAAGTAACAAAGTCATTATTCACTTTTCGCTTACCGCATCGTGGTTCTTTCTTCCGTTGCTGTGCATGTTACCAATGTTATGTTGTTATGTTATGTTTTCACATATTTCATACATCATTTTGCACATTTTCCCTGTCTGCAAATCTTTCCCTGTGTGTGTGTGTGTGTGTGTGTGTGTGTGTGTGTGTGTGTGTGTGTGTGTGTGTGTGTGTGTGTGTGTGTGTGTGTGTGTGTGTGTGTGTGTGTGTGTGTGTGTGTGTGTGTGTGTGTGTGTGTGTGTGCGTTTTAGTTTGGCTTCCAAAAAAGACTTGGGTTCCTAGAGTTAGGCCTTAATGTTATTAGACTACCCATGACTGACCACCCATTTGCCTGAACTAAATTGATCTAACTAACCACAATCCGTCATCATGTATTTCTAAAGAAGATTCTAATCTAATAACAGATTCACACTCTATATAGAGAGTAAACCCCACAAACTGTAGCATTAACATGAGACAAATTACACATTCAAAAATGTGCTCAAAGACTGTGGGTGGTACCACTGTATTTGGAAGAGCCGAGGAAAAGCACTGAGGAGGCAAGAATCGCTTCTCTGAACTCATTCCAACCAATGACATTGGCCCACGCTTCCCTCAGCTAGCCTGTTGTTGTTCTTGTATTGCTCTAAGTGTTCTAAGTGTAGCTGCTTTCTACCTGTCCCTGTAAAACGATTGCCGTGTTCATTGCCGTGCCCTGTGTGGTTCTTTAGTGTGCTGGTGAGGATGGTGTCTCCATCCTCACCTTTAAGCATTCATTGGGCCATAGATGCCAGCATTAAGAATAGCTCCAGTCAAGTCTGAATGGGATTTATTTTTTATTTGGCCACGTGTCAATACCTTTATATGACATTACATGACATGGCATTCATTTCACATACGCTTTAGTCCAAACTGACTTACAATAAGTGCATACAACATAGGTAGGCAGGAGAACTACTAGTCATCAGAAAGCATATAGGCACATTTATTTTCCTAATAAGAGCAGAACCAGTGTTCAGGTAAAAGTACAATAAGTTGGCTCCCTAGATTTTACACAATTACAAGTACATTACAAGTACATCAAACAAGGGCTACAATGACAAATAGTGAAGCCATACTGCTATATATCTGTGTGGTTATACAGGATATATATATATATATATATATATGTGTGTGTGTATATATATGTATATATTTATATACATGTGTATATATATATGTTTATATGTGTATATATATATGTGTATATATATATATATATATATATATATTTACATAAATATATATACATATCATAATCTGGAGATGTATTGTATATTGTTCTGTATTGACAGATTGACTATGCAGGACTAGATGGCATGTAGTGTCATGTAATAATATAACATCTCAACTATTACTTTTGTATGTTTTCAATGTGGGAATATGTGCCTATTAATGTCTCATGTATACATTGTCTTATTGGGTCATTTTTTCAGGGACAGAAGGGTGACGTTAAAGTGCCACCGGAGACCTTTGTTCAACTTCCTATTGCGGCTGACATCCTTCCAACTGCAGTAATGCCACTGTGCTTAAATGGCAATTATTCCAGTCCGAACACAATCGTATCCCATTTATTATATCCAGGCACGGTCCCAAGGTCACAACACTTGGACATTTTAATTACCCTGGAAGTAAAAGGAAATATTAAGTGGTACAACCAAAAATGCTGAATTGCTGTAATTAATTAGACAATGGTATAACGGTGGAGTAAGTTAGGCCTTATCCTCCGCTGACCTCTCCGTTTTGCTGTCTCGACACCACAGAGTCAAAGCCACGTATTGGAGAATTAAGACCCAGCTGAGCAGCTGCATGTTACCTTAACCCCTAGTCGGTACTGTAAAGCTGGTAACGTTTTGCTATGTGTGTGTAACCAGACTGAGAGTTTGAATTATATTATTGCCAAAAAACACTTTTGTTGAAAAATTCTTAACTCTTGCATTAGTGTTGCATTTTCCTATGTACCACAATAATATCAACTTTTAGAGGGCATGTTTTGTTATTTTACATTTAAATAACAGAGTAAAACCTTCAAGCAATGTTCTACATGTATTTATTTATTTATTACCACTAATAAAAATATATATACATAAGTCTGATATTATAATTCATCAAATGACAAGGATGCGACTGAAAAACCTTCAAAAAACACAGATGAACAAACTCAAACTAAAGCTCTGTGTTTGCTTGTAAATATATCCACACACCGCAGTAAGTAAAGTCATGTAATGTATTTCTCTCATGGCGTTTGTAGCACGGCCCTTAAAGAAAGCTAGTTCTAAAGCCGCTAGTAGATCATTAGCCCCCCCCCCCCACACACACACACACACACACACACACACACACACACACACACACACACACACACACACACACACACACACACACACACACGTACAGTCTCATCCTTAACCAAGTAGCAGAAGACCCTTCCTTCACTGTTAGATTAGAGAGAGAGGAGGGGGGGAGGGGGGGAGGGCCAAGGGGGGGGGGGGGGGGTAAGGGGGGGGGGGGGGGACAAGCAGGGTGAAGGAAAAAAAGGAAAAGAATCACAGTGGGTGCATTAATTAGGTAAAACCAAAAGAATATTTATCAAAGGCTAAGTCCCAAGGGGGAATTATCGAGGAGACGAAGAACAGAGACGTTAATAGAATAAAATGGGCCACACAAGGAACATGTGATTTTACATTAAATATCTACCTGATCTCTCAAGTAAATGGATCATTTAGAATAATGATCACACATTATTTTACAAGCGACTCCTCGGCAAATCAATTGACCTTAGTTAATGCTGACAATGACACCAGCGTCTCCATGTGCACTCAGAACCTCAGACCTCCTTCCGCCCATGCATTTCAAACACGGGACATTCAACGGAGCAATAATAATATTCCCTTAACGACGCAGCCCATTCATATTTTAATATTCAATCGTCATACGTTGTCAGTACGTTGATCATCTTGAGTATGAGCGCAGCGCAGGAGGAGCTGGAGGAGTTTACTTAGTTTACGTATACTTTTTTACTTGTTTACTTTTACCTTTTTACTATTTCTCCGTCACAAAGGCCCGCAACCACCCTGGGCAGCCTTTTCCCTCCCCCCCTGCCGTCCGGCCGCCTGTACCGCAGCATCCGGAACCAGGACTAGCAGGTTCAAGGTCCTGCCCCACAGGCCGTGTGTGCCTACTGAACTGTTAGGAGTTAGGCGGCCACTATCATAACATAGGTGACCAATATAATAACACTGTGTCATACTTCTTTACTGGACTTACTGGATTCATTACAGTTACTGCACTGTTGTGTACTTTATTAGACACTTTATTGATCTACTATTGTTATTTTTTATTGTGTCTAGTAACGTTATAGTATAGTGTTGTTTATAGTATATACAATAGTATATAGTGTTGTTTATAGTATATACAATAGTATATAGTGTTGTTTATAGTATATACAATAGTATATAGTGTTGTTTATAGTATATACAATAGTATATAGTGTTGTTTATAGTATAGTATTGTACAGCATAGTATAGTGTTGTTGTAGAAATTCAGATTGTGGGATTGAATGGGAAGTAAGGATTCCATTGTACGTACTTGTTACAAAAAAAATGTATCTTGAATGTTGAATCTTGATCTCAAAGCGGTCCATAAATAAACTTAAGTAGAGCGACTCCTGAAGATAAATCCCGGATAGGGTCGTCGGAGGGCGCCGATTCAACAGCGATCTTTATGTCGGTCATGAACGCTGGGACTCGTGGATGACTTAAAGTAGTAAACTAAATCTCCAGACTATAGGTTTACACTTTGTAATGCTTCGTCGAGGTCATGACCTCTGACCTCGGCCTGTTATGAATCAGTAGTACGCAGGACACACTGTCACTTGGTGGCTTACATTCACAATACTACAACACTGGTAACACGATGCTTTCCAACAGAGTCCTTAGAACCTCAAAAGCTCAGGCTATTTCATAGGAGACTTCAAATTAAACAGGCAGCTCAAAATAAACATGAAAAAGCCGTATCATGAAAGATGTATATTATTTATTAAAATGATACATTCTGCCAACTACACACACAAGGGCAATGCTGGCACTGGAGGGATCTGTGCTTCTCCATTTAGGAAATAATCCTGGTTCTCCATCTGAAGGATCTTAAGCTACTAGACATACGGGAGCCACTATACGTACACAAGCTCAAAGACGGTAGACAAAAACTACTTCATGTCAGAACTACAATCCCGCATCATTTCCTCAGAAGGGTCAAGTTGATATCTAAACAAGCCCCCAATATATGGCGGTGAAAATGGGTATTGTTTTCAAGATCAAATTCAGAGGCACACAAGCAGGCGAGGGACCAGGGAGCGGTGAAAAGAGTTAGTTCCACTCAATTATCTTTAGCAGGATAATTAATCGATTCAGTATGCACGTCCAAGTCTCAGAGGCCTCTTTGAGGTAATTGTTCTCATTGACTTGAATAATTATTTGTTTGCCGATTTAATTATTTTCCCATTCGGGGAAACAAATGAGCGTGAGCTGATAGATCCTCCTGGATGTTTGATAGTTAGACAGTGGTGTATAGAAGGTAGTACGCCATTAAACTCATGGTATGCATCTACATAAAGAGACTTAGATTATAAATAGATTGAATAGATATAAAAGGGGACATCCTGAGGACAAAATAAGTGAAATTTCATATTGAATGGGTACCTCTCACAGTTGAAAAGTGCAATATTTTGCTAAATGCATTTGAATATTATTACAGTAAAAAAATACAAATAAAGGCCAATTCCTTGTCTTGCTATACAATCTGATTAAACAATCCGCTTAACAAAAAGTGTTCATTTGTGCCACCAAATGAATTCAAAAGAGCTTTTGGCTGCAGCAACAAAAAGAACAAATTGAGGACCACCTTTGTGATGCTCACCACTATCATCATGCAGTTTTTAAATGTTATGCTCATTTGTTTCCATTTAATATTTCATCTTCCCTGAAATATTAATTCCACATCCTCCTTTAAATTTTTTACCAGTCTCCTTTGCAGTTGCCATCTCCCGAGTCTCCGTTTTAGGTTTTGCAATCATAAATAATTATTCACCCCTTGCCCTGAAAAAGAGATTGCATAAAACATGCACTTGAATCCTTTTTGTCTTTTCTCATTAAAGATGTTTTTTTTGTCTCTCTCTTGAACACTTCCCACAACATTTAGGAAAAATGGAACGACTCGACAGCCGGCTACAGCCGGCTTCAGAACAGGTTATAGTCAGCTGGCTAATTAGAATATGTAGACCTACTTTTGTGATGAAAGGAGAAGCATATGTTGAGTTTAAATATATTATTTGTTCTTTCCTTCTTTCTTCTTCTTCTTCTTCTTCTTCTTCTTCTTCTTCTTCTTCTTCTTCTTCTTCTTCTTCATATCAGAGAGCAATCATCCTTCCCTGTCCCACATTTCCTTTCCCCTTTAACCACTGAGGTCAACCTGTTGTTAAACCTATAAGCATAGCAACCCATGGCTGCAGTTCATTAAGAATGAAGGACAAGGCAGACACCAGCAATGAGTAAATCATTAATGAAACACAAACCTTATGTGTGCTATTATGCAACATTGTAAACGTTGTTTCACTCACTGGTTGATATCTCATATCACATCTTTGCCCGGGGAACTTAAACATCATTGTCTCTATCAGCTCTTGGCTATGAATGAAAAAAGGTGAAGTAATTAAAATACCAGTGCTAAAACTCCATTATTTATTAGCATATAACAAATGGCAAATCAGATCAAAACAGCAGTTACAGAGTTTCCAACAAAAGGTATTGATCGTGAAACTTTCATGGAATGTTTCACATTGAATTGGAGGAGAGTTGCATACACGTCAGACCCTGTCTATTCGAGACTTGGTGTAGGCCTGGCTCAGTGGATTTGTATTGGCTTAACAGGAAACATTTGCCTTCTAATTGCGACATGACTCATTAGCATACGGAACCGCAGCAGAAAGCAGAGGAGAAGCATACCATTTCAATTTGTCGGGATTATCATTTTTCTGATGAGGCCTAATGATCCCACAGAATAAATAGCAATCTCTTAATTAGAAATGGCACTGAATCGTCTATGCACACAGAATAGGGAGACTATTAAGTAGACATCAAATCTGCTAGGCTCTGTGGTGTGCCGCAACTTCCAATACAAATAGGCCTGTTCTTTATTTTTGGCTTATAAGGTACATAATGTAATAATGCATACAATTCCATACGATGTTTGGGGATACTCATTGTTATTTAAGTTGAAAAGGCGTTGCACCAAACTCTTAATTTAAGAAGCTGCTAAAACTCAGGAAGCTTGTATAGTATTTAGTATGTGCATTGTATACTGCAATACAAAATCAATATAGGTCTAATGTAAGTTATATAGAGAGCTGAAGATGTAGCGCATGGATGTTGCACCTTGCGTGGATATACGCCTTCCTTAGTGAAAGGAAGGCGCAACCACGTTTGTAAGGATCTGCTGCCACCTAGCGGATCATTATAAGTAAGCGACATAACAAGAAGACGAACATAATGCTACATGTGATATTAAATGGCGATGCAGTCATACGATTAAAGCAATGTGTTACTTGATTTTTATATTTTTTATATATCGTTTTAATTTCGCGTAAAAATGACATTGAGTTAGCCGGGGCACTGCTTCTATTTAAGAAATCCACTCTGGCTGATAACGTCTGCAACGGGATGAGTTGAATCGGTAATAGTGATTCGTCAAATGACTCTTAAACACTCCATATGCATTCTCCTTGTCGTGGCTTTTGTAGCCGTTGTTATTATTAAAAGTGTCATGTTGTTATTCTCGTAACTTGCATACGTACACCGCTCATAGGAAGTAAGACAACGGAAGTCGCGTGGCGGTAGACCGGGATAACGCTACAAGTGCGGATCCTCTCTCGGCCCCGCTGTGCGCGCCCTGTTGCGCGGCCGTTGCTTCTGTAGGTGGCGTTGTGCACGCGACCAACTCCTGGTCCAAGCGCCGTCTGTCTTACGAGTGGATTCAAGAGAAGGGAAGGAAATGAAAAAGTAAGCTCAGCGCGAATGTAACTTTTGTACCTCAACATTTCGGGCAGGGTTCGCTGGTGGTGGTGGTGCTATTTGCTGGAAATAGCATTTAGGCGATATGGGGATATTAAGTTAGTTGGCATAGATTACAGGCAACATTAAAAAAAACAACAACCCTCTTTGGATAGCTGTGCTGCTAAAAGCCGCTAGCACGCTAACTAGCAAGTCCCAGAGACGTTGTATTGTGTAACGTCAGTCGGATGCCGCGAGTTGACCGTTATAACTTCACCAGCTAGCCCGTTTGGACGTTGTCAGCAAGAGTGCAGACTGAGTTAGAATTCAACCTGTCAAAAAGGTCTGGACTAGGCTGCGGAAATAAAACGTATGGCATCAGATGTGATCGAGGGTGAAGTGGGGAATCGGGATATGAGTATAAACAATAGCATCCTAGGTCTTGACACACCCAGGACTTACGATGAACTGGGTCACGGAGAAGCCTCCAGCCCTTCGTCATCTGGTGTATCGGGTGAAATTGACGAAGAGGACTCGGACGAACTGAAACCGAGCCCAGTGTCCCCCGTGGAAAACTGCGAGGAAGTGGTGGAAGAGTTCCCAAACAAATCTGCTCCGACACCGGAAAGAATCCCAACTCCAGACAATGGACGCAACGTATTGGGAGCGAGGAGCTCCACGCCCTCGGGTCTCCGGGCGTGTTCAGCCTCCGCACCCAATGGAAGGTAATGCATGGAAGGCCTATGTGCGTACTTTGGTTTGAGTAGCTTAACATTGTCTTATTCCCCCCCCCCCCCAGGACTACACCCAAGAACGCTAATGTTTGTGTCCTAATTCTCCAACGTGGAAGTGGCATGTCTATTTTAATTTAGGTGTTGTTGCTGATTGTTTTATTACCTTGTTACTTCTAGCCTGTCCCCATTGTGGCTTTACAGATATTTCCCTGTTTCCACTCAATGGCTCAAACTGTCACAGCATGGCACTGATACCAACACGTTAGGATTTATCACCACCATTTTCGTGATTGCAACTCTGGACTTGATCTATTGGTCATTCTCATTGCCCTTTGGACCATGCAGATAAAGACCACAAGAAGGGTCTCTCTCTCTCTCTCTCTCTCTCTCTCTCTCTCTCTCTCTCTCTCTCTCTCTCTCTCTCTATCTCTCTCTCTCTCTCTCCTCTCTCTCTCTCTCTCTCTCTCTCTCTCTCTCTCTCTCTCTCTCTCTCCTCTCTCTCTCTCTCTCCTCTCTCTCTCTCTCTCTCTCTCTCTCTCTCTCTCTCTCTCTCTCTCTCTTTACAAACATATCTCGGTTTGTCCCCAGTTGATGCCTTCAGTCAGTGGGACAGGTTCCAGGCTCTAGTTGGAGAGGCCAGGTGGTAGCAGCATGTGTACCAGCTGTCTATGTTATGTTGCTTTGCAATGGTTGGCTTAAAATGCACACAGTTATGTCATTGCTCCACCGTATTGGCTGGATTTTATATATATATATATATATATATATATATATACTGTATGTATTATATATACTATTATATATATTATATGTATATATATATACACACACACACAAATTGGGATCACTGTACATAATCGCTCTCTGAAATGTCTCGTGCAGTTGCTTAGAATGTGTTTGTGTCTAGGAGTGTGTTCATGTTTGTGATTAGTGAATCACATGGAGCTCTGTGCACTGCAGAAACAACGTTAAGAGTAGCGTTATGATTTGTTAAACTAAGCCCTCGAAAATGCCTGGTTGTGAGCCTCAAAGCTTACCAAGACGCCACTGATCTTATTATGTGGCCATTTGAAAGCCAATGCTCCAGGAGAGATCCCCAATGGGCGTGCATGAGCATGGCTTGTGATGTTGAGTTTTGATTAATGCTGCCTATTAATTACTGTATCTATTTACTGAGTCATGCCTTTCCTTTTCCTTTTCCTAACACATTTTGTGGGGGAAAATGTACCTATAATAACAATATAATAATGACTATGATGAAGATGAGGTAAATTATTTAATAATGCTGATCATTCATTTTATAGTGTATTTCATCAGGAACCCTGGTGCTTTTACAAAAATATTTCTAATAATACTTTTAGGTAATTTGCTCTATGAATTTGCTTGAATCTTGAATCTATATAAATGTCACATGCAGCAGTTCAGCACCAAGCAATACTTTGTCCTATATCCTGATATTTATTCCCAAACGTCTACTTCTACTGTCGTATATATAAGTTAATTCGTAGTTGTGGCACTAACTCTAACCCTATATACAGTCATATACAGTACAACTCACTATTATTTCGGTTCTATCCAGTTTTGAGCGGCAGGAGTCAGTTGCCACCACTGAGGCCCGCTTGCGAATGGAAGGAGTTGAGCTTAAGGAAGAATGGCAAGACGAGGACTTTCCAGGGTATGTTAGTGAACGACCTGCTACGTTGACCCAGGTGTCTCCCGTGTCTTGCTCCCTGTTGTCCCACATGGTGCCAACCTGCTCTCCTGTCATTTTCCAGGCCCCTGCCAGAAGAAGAAGACTTGGATGAGGAGCTTTTCGGTGGAATGTCTGGGGACAGGAATCCTGGTAAACCGAAGGATTATGAGGGCAATGTGGCTTTAACTTGGTCTCATGCCAATGGTGATCCCTAAAAGGTGTGTGTGTTTCAACCCACTGATGCCATGTTCTCCTCCTCTTCAGGCTACCCAATGAACCAGGGCAAAAAGCCAAGGAAGAGGCTAGCCGCCCCAGACATCAGCCTCACTCTGGACCGCAGTGAGGGTTCCCTGCTGTCTGATGAGCTGGATGACAGCACTGAACTGGACCTCGACGACATAGACACACCCTCCGAGAACAGCAATGAGTTTGAGTGGGAGGGTACGAGCTCATGGTTCTTCCATGTGATTCTGCTAATGCTTTGGCAAGTTGTACAAAGGGAGCTATGCTTCATAAAAACAATGAAGCCCAAGGAGCAGTGGCGTGTATTACACCACACACCAAAACAAGCGCATTTTCTACTATAATTATATTTTTGTGTATTTCAGCAGTGGCCAAATGCGTTGTTTGTGAGTGGCACCATGCACCAGCCACTTATTGGCTCGAGTGCCGTTCTGTCCGTCCACTGCCTGTAGAGGAAGTGTGGTTCACGGTGTTGCGTTGTTGTTTTTCTTGTGTTTCCACAATGCTGCGTTTCCTCTGTGTCCCTTTTGGAAGGATTGTTTCCATTCTTAGCCTGGAAACGTGCTGCATGCCAGCAGCAGGTTTGGGTCTTCGTCGTGGTAAGGGTTCCTGTCGGACGGCGCTTTGTTTTCTCTCCCCGTCACGTCAAGTCAAATCAAGCAAACCCATTGTGATCTGCTGCACCTCTGTGTTTGTGTGCATCGACGGTGTAAACAAATCAAATATGAAGTTTGTCACTTTATTTTTTTAATTGTTTTATTTTTGTGTCATGCACGTTGGTTCTCTCCCGTGGAAGATTCCTGATTTTCAAACAGCATAGTCACTGTTAAAATGATATCGATGAACAGAAAACAAAACATTATATATCTTTGATCATGTTTATTATTATATATTTGATTATATACATATCATTATATTTCACTTGTATCCAAATCAATTTTGTTCTAAAAATAATAATGTGGTTCATTTCACGTTATTCCCATTCCTGCTTGTTGCATGCAACAAAAACAAATCATTTTGTCTGTTATTACCAATGAATCTGATTAATTTGTTTCCTAATTGGACATGCATAATAGCCATTTTAAAAACAGTCCATGGAGTAAGTACAACAATGAATTGCTGTTATATTGTGCCTCTTTACACTTAACAAGGTTAACTCTAAATTCAAAAGTCCAACGCTCTCTTAAACTGGACCTAGTTCGGAATCTGTCTGGAGAGGTGACTCTTAACACCTCTGCTTCTCATGTCTTTTAAAAAAAAAAATATATATATATATATATATTTTTAGATGATCTGCCCAAACCCAAGACCACGGAGCTCCTCCAGAAGGGCGTGGAGACGGTGCAGGAGTACTCGGCCTCCGAGGAGCGGGAGGAGGGCAGGCGCTGGAGGGTGTTCCGCATCGGCGACCAGGAGCACCGTGTGGACATGAAGGCCATTGAGCCCTACAAGAAGGTCCTCAGTCACGGAGGTCAGTGTTGCCGCGCACAGGGACAGGCTCAGACGTGAACAGAGTGGGGTGGGGGGGGGGGGGGCACTTTGTAATTGCCCTTCAAATTAGGAATGGCGAACGCCAAAGGTATTTCCCCTGAAATGCTTCCGAAATGTATGTGTGTGAATTTCTTACCCTGGTATTCAGCCAACATGCAGAGCTGCGTGTTCCAACACTAACAGGGTAGTGTTGTTGACTTGTTTCCCCTCCTCTTAAGGTTACTACGGCGATGGGTTAAACGCCATCATTGTGTTCGCCGTGTGCTTCATGCCGGAGAGCAATCGACCAAATTACCGATACATCATGGACAATCTATTTAAGTGAGGCTTTATTTATTATTTTTCCGATCCCTTCTTAAGAGGATGCTTTGGTACCCCTGCTAATGTGTGTATGTGTGTGTGAACTTGACCTTGTCTTTCAAGGTATGTCATAGGAACTCTTGAGCTCCTGGTGGCTGAGAACTACATGATTGTGTATTTGAACGGGGCGACGTCCAGGAAAAAAATGCCGACCGTGGGCTGGCTACGGAAGTGCTACCAGCAGATCGACAGGAGGTGAGGCCTGCTGGGCTGCTCTGCACACTGGAAAATAGACTTTTTCAATTGGTCACGGCATTCAGTAAAGTATGCCCGGAGACTGATATGAACCTCGTATGAAGCCAACGGCATAACCCACACACGTTTTTCACTTTTATGTCCAAGACGCACTTTCATTGTGACTCGGGCACTCTTTAGCTGTGTGTTGTGAAGCTGTGTATACTGTGTTTTACTACACAGTAGTAAATGTTGACTCACGTTGTGTTCCCGTTTGCAGGTTAAGGAAGAACTTGAAGTCTTTGATTATAGTTCATCCTTCCTGGTTCATTCGAACTCTGCTGGCACTTACAAAACCCTTCATCAGGTATGACGGTGATTTGTTCATTGACGTGCTTTTACAGTGGTGACTGTCTTTTGGTAATCTTCTTAATATCTCGTGTTCATTTACAGCACCAAATTCAGCCAGAAGATAAGGTTTGTGTACAACCTAACAGACCTGGCCGAGTTGGTTCCTATGGAGTATGTGTCCATACCAGATTGTATCAAAGAGTAAGTATTTATTCCGTTGCGCTGACTTGAAACGGCAAAGCTCCCTTTTATTGCCGTTACCACAATTATAAGACACAAGATTTAAGCAGCGGATTTAAGAGGCCTTCAGAACAACTTCCTGTGTCCACTGTCGCGTGGCTGTTTTAAATTTCCGGTTCCTCCCGGCTGTGTATTTCTCTACTCCCTAACTCCCTTTCCCTGCTCCCCTTAAAGGTTTGATGACGAAAAAAATAGGAAATCCCGTAAAAGGTATTTGCACATTCATGCAAGCCAGGTATCTAGGCAATGTGTTAAGATATATATATATATATATGTATTCTCCGCACGGGACGAAACTAACACTGCATTGATTGCTTTTAAGAATGCAACTATAAACATGCAACTACACATGAATATATGTCCCTTATGTCACCCAAACCTCTTTAAAGTATCTGGATTGTTCTTTGGCCCGACATGAATGCCGTATATATATGTAATTGTGGGTCAACGTTACATTCCTGAGATTCTAAAGGCCTTCAATGTGTAGGGTACATTTCGGAATGGGACATTCTGTTGGACTCCCCAGGCTGTTTGGTGAACGACACAGGTTTATACTCTCAGATGGTTAATACACTGTAAGTACGTGTCCTGACTCCAGGGGTCTCCATCACTGGGTGAGGTGGAACCATTGGACAGCAGTAGGACATATTCACTGGTGTGGGTGGGTGTGTGTGTGTTCTAACTCTTAACTCTCCTCCACTGCACACCTTGCTTGTCCATTCTCACGCTCTTTGCATGCCTCACCCACAACAGTAGCCTGCTATTTCACAAAATAAGTCTGATGTGTATATATGGATGTCAAGATGTGGGGTAGACTCTCATAATGTCCACCCTCTCAGTATTTTAACATTCTAAATAGTTAGGTCAGGTAGTGTCAAGAAAGCAGGTATACATGCATTGTATTTGTTAGATTGTGTATTGTTGGAGAAATACAAATATGCTTAACTGGACTACATTGCGTTTGCTTGCTCTTTCCCGGTAAATGTTATGACGCACACGCATCAGACACTTTTATAGTTTTATAGTTCCAGAAGCATGTGCAAAATGACTCCCAGAGGTTGTAATCCCTTGATCTTTTCATCCAGAAAAGTCACAATCTTTATTTGTCACGTGCACCTCGGCAGTGGCCCAGGAGGAGAACTTGGTCCAAAGTACCAGTTCTCACTCCGGTGGACTTGAACCCTCCGGTTCCCAAGCCAAGTCCCAACAGAATGAGCTACTGCCGCCCCCCCCCCCCCTCTGTTCACCCCTGTGCTTAAGACAGGGAGTGGAGACGTTGGTACATAATCCAAAACACTATTCTAAAGGCATATCCTAGAGGCACTTAATGGGAAGTTAAAACATGTATAATGTTCATAATAATAATAATTATCTCCCCCATTTATTTTCTCGTTTCTTTGACCTTCATCGGCAAAAGTAATCACCGGACAGCTGAGTTATGACACACGTAGCTAGCCTGCTGTTCTTTTATCAGTGGAGCCTAGCTTGGTCAGATTTCTGACGTCCGTGGGTTCTCTGTGTGCAGAACGGACCAGCACGCGAGCGGAAAAGTGGAGATGGCGGCCGCAGCTGTTCCCGAGTGAGTGACGAGACCGACCGCACTTCAACGCAGCGCGGAGAACAAAACTGAGAGATGCGTGGAAAACCACAGGCGCCTGTATATGGATGGATGATGACTGGACACCCATTTTAGCCTTTTGAATGAGAGAGAGGTGGCCTTCTGGAGCTCTGCTGCCTTGCTACACGCTGGGACTCTGCTTCCTTCAAAGTGTGTGGAGTGCTTGATCTGTAGTGCTCTTGTGAGCTACCTAAAAACTGTTTTTATAACCATTTCATGTACTTTATCATGCCAAATGTTGCCTGGTTGCTGTTACCTACAATTCATTTGAGGCACTATGTTACAAATTGTTGTTGCATGTTCTGCTTCATTACATTGTTGTATACACGTATATATATATATATTTATATGCAAATTGTGACAAAGGAGAGAGATTAATATATTTTTATGTTTACCCTGATTTAAACTGCATTTTTAGGTCTGTACCCACTGAGGTTTTCTAGAGTAGATTTGGTTTCACACTTTTACTGTTACTGTCCACTGCTTCAAGTTCTTGTTCGAGTTGTTGGGAAATTAAATGTCTCACTGTTGCCTCTCACTCGAATGGTTCTTGTTCCTCACATCCGGGTATCTCAGAGAGGAGTTATAATTTTGCGAATAGCGGCTTGGGTCAAGAAGAAACAATTTGAATGGCCCAAAAAATATTTGTGCTCTAGTGCGGTCAGCTGCTCTCTGCTGCTTGTTTACCCCCCCCCCCCCCCCCCTCTTCCTATCCGCTACAGACTGACCACTGCATTTCTAAAGGAATTGTTGTTGTGTAATGGACTTTTGTGGGGACAGTCTAGAACGCTTAACGTGAAAAAGCTTAACGTCCCAAAACAGCGATCAATAATCACGACATTTCTCTGGCATGTCTTGTCATTAGCACTTCCACCTGTCAAACAATTCGAAACTTAAATCCTACCATTATGGATGTATGAGTTCAGTAAAGTTGGTATAGTGGTAAAGTATTCACAGATTCGAACATGCCGGGTCAATAACAAAGGTAGTTAACAAGCTACAACCTCATTTTTATCAAAACGAGTCTTCTTCCGACGTGGAAAAATAACATTGATCTCTATGTGCAGCAGGGACCGTGTGTGCAACGGCCGAAAATAGATACAAATCTAAATATTCATTATCTTCATTCTTGTACAATGTGTCACCAAAATCACCTCACACAAAGGTCTCACGGTCTTACTACAACTCTTATTTAAGAAAAATGGGCTTTTGCATAATTTTGGTGAATAAATATATTTTTTAAATTTCGATAACTTTATTTTTATGCCATGTAGCGTCACTTAAATCATCTCACACATAAATGGTCTCATGTTGGTCTTACTACAACTGTTATTTAGGAAAAATGTGCTTTTGCATAATTTTGGTGAATATATTTTAGAACTATTTTTATGAAATGTTTTTTGTGCCTTCCTCTGACACTGTTTGTGGTGGGTAGTAGTTTATTGCAGGGTAGGGGTAATCCAACGATGCGTTGGGCGGTTTTCACCACCCTCTGCAGCGCTTCCTGTCGGAAACAGTGCAGTTGCCGTACCACACTGTGATGCAGTTGGTGGGGATACTTTCAATGGCACACCGGTAAAAGTTCACCAGAATCTGAGGGGACAGGTGGGCTTTCCTCAGTCTCCTCAGAAAGAAGAGACGCTGGTGAACTAAGAGAGGTCCTCGGAGATGTTGACCCCCAGGAATTTGAAGCTGGAGACACGCTCGACCTCAGCTCTGGCCTTTCTGAAGTTCACGATCAGCTCCTTGGTCTACTTGGTGTTGAGGGCCAGGTTGTTGTCAGCGCACCACGTCACCAGGTGCTGGACCTCCTCCCTGTAGGCTGCCTCATCGTTGTTCTTGATGATGCCCATCACCGTTGTGTCATCTGCAAACTTGATGATGGTGTTTGTACCATGTGCAGTCGTGGGCGAAGAGGGAGTAGAGGAGAGGGCTCAGCACACAGCCCTGGGGGACGCCGGTGTTCAGGGTGAGGGTGGAGGAGGTGTAATCTTCTAAACTTCTATCTAAACTTAATCGGCAATCTTCAACTCCCAGTATGGCGCCATACGAGATGGCTGCCGTGTCGCGAGCTCCCGCACGACAACGCAGTTTTTTGTTATTTATTATTTTATCGTGACTATCTTTGTTCAGGAAGTTAGCAGACGACTCCTCGGAAAGATGCGGAAAGAGAGGAGGGGGCCCCCGTGCCTGTGTGACAGGCCCGGGAGTTGACAGGGTGCCCGAGGTCGCAAAACTGTCCGGCCAGGTCGTGGCCGCACACCCTTATACGATGTCTGCGAGGGGAGATGACCCGGTCTTTCGGTGACATGGACCCGGGGGGAGGGCCTCCGCCGGACGACCGCAGTTATTGATATTTTAAAAATATACATAAAAAGTTAATATAAAATGTTTAAAGTTATTAAATATTTTTCCAAAAATATATTCACCAAAATGATGTTGAAGCACATTTTTCTTAAATAAGAGTTGTAGTAAGACCAACGTGAGACCATTGATGTGTGAGGTGATTTATGTGACGTTACATTTCATAAAAATAAAGTTATTGAAATTAAAAAAATTAATATATTCACCCAAATTATGCAAAAGCAATTTTTCTTAAATAAGAGTTGTAGTAACACCAACGTGAGACCATTGATGTGTGAGGTGATTTAAGTGACACTGCATTGCATACGAATGAAGTTATTCAAATTGTAAATATATATATATTCAAATATGCAAAAGCCCATTTTTCTTAAATAAGAGTTGTAGTAAGACCAACGTGAGACCATTGATGTGTGAGGTGATTTATGTGACGCTACATTTCATAAAAATAAAGTTATTGAAATTTAAAAAATAAATATATTCACCCAAATTATGCAAAAGAACATTTTTCTTAAATAAGAGTTGTAGTAACACCAACGTGAGACCATTGATATGTGAGGTGATTTAAGTGACACTGCATACGAAAGTTATTGAAAATGTTAAAAGTTATTGAATATTTTTCTCAAAATATATTCAACAAAATTATGAAAAAGCATTTATTTGTAAAATAGGCATTGTAGTATGATCAAAGGGAGACAATTTATATGTGAGGTGATTTTGGTGACACTACATTGTATAATAATGAAGATAATGAATATTTTTTATACTATCTATTTTCGGGCGTTGCACTTTATAGACGGTCCCTGCGCACTCGACTTCGCAGCCGGCTGCACTGATTTGTCCACGTCAGAAGACGACTCGTTTTGATAACAATCAGGTTGTGGCTTGTTAACTACCTTTCTACGGCGTCGTGTGTATTTTTACAACGTTTCGATTAAGGGTTATTGAGCCGGCATGTTCGAATCTGTGAATATCTTGCCAACTTTACTGAACTGGATGTATGTGACAGTGTTTTCCTCTATTGAGGTATTTAATGGTAAGATTTAGGTTTTTGGACAGGTGGAAGTGCTAATGACAAGACGTTCGAGAGAAATTAGCTGATTATTGATCGCTGTTTTGGAACTTTACATTACGTTAAGCCTCTTCACGTTAAGCGTTTTAGACTGTCCCCTTTGTGTGCGCAAGGTTTGGTGTAAGATTTAAACTGGTGTATGATCAATTGTTACAGTAGTATAGTACAGTATAGTTTAGTATACTTGCACGTTAAGCCGAGCACTGCCGTAAACTGGTGTTGCTGATGTGTGGACTTACCTTGGGCGATGCCCGAGCCGGCGTAGGAAGGCCTATATGTAAATCATCTACTTTCTCTGTGACACAAACTTCTTGACAGACAGTTGGAGAAGTGTTAATAATATGAGTGTTCCACAAACACTGTCTTTTATTCGTGGCGTCGACATATTTTACACAGTAGGCTGCTCATTCATTAAAGCAGGCCTACTTTGTTTAATGTAGAACAATTAACCTTTATTGCAATGTTCATTGTTCACTCTGTACATTATAAGGCTTACTCGTTTTCACAATTAGGCCTGCCTCCTTTGGTTCTTTATTTCCCCATATTAAACATGGATATTCAAAATATATCCTACCATTACTACGTCTTTTTATCAAAAGCTACCCACTAGATGGCACCGTTGTTAAATATAAAATGTCCTTGAAATCAACTATTTATCAATGGCACCAGCTATAACAATACAAGCACATATACTTACACACAGCTTTCTGATATTTTATATTTAACTTATTTAAATCCCCATTAATACATTCACACTTAATAGCGCTACATTTGTCTTGGGTAAGAGACTAGGACTACAAGAAAGCTTGATAATTGGACTGTGACCGATCCCTCAGTGATTTAAAGTTGAGATACGCTTCGATGCATCTAATGCTAATGTCATTGACCTCTGGGTCAAATTTGTTTGCTATAAGGTGTTGCTGTTT
Organism: Muraenolepis orangiensis; assembly: GCA_027704905.1. Taxonomy (NCBI): domain Eukaryota; kingdom Metazoa; phylum Chordata; class Actinopteri; order Gadiformes; family Muraenolepididae; genus Muraenolepis; species Muraenolepis orangiensis. Next base: position 3,853,389 of record CM051010.1, on the reverse strand, counting down.
AAATAACCAAGGCAGATCACCGGTCCCAAACAGGCAGATGGCTCTTCTGTAACCACCGGTGCACGAAGAATAGGGAGCTCCTTTGGCGATGTCTCCTTCGTGGTAACTCCACTTCACCAGGCGAGCGATGGCGTTCATGTCCGTCATGTCGTACTTGCTGTTGGCCGGCATCGACCCGGGCACCGATGGCATTCGTTGAAGAGTGGCCCACAGGTGTTCGTCTGGACTGTAGGTGTCCTTCTCCCACTGCAGAAATAGCTGAATGGTCGGGTCCTCCATCACATGTCTCACAAAGTCTCTCGTGACCACAAAGTAAGCATTGCCCTGGTACATAGGGCTGCTAATGGGAGGAGGGCTCTTTTCCACCTCGGTCCTGACAGTGACATTGTGATGGTACTTCCAGCGCCCCTTTTTATAATCGTTGGTGGCCTCCGACTCCAAACTGTTCCTTCCGTTGAGCAGTCGCAGTGCGTTCACCATCTCGGCGTTGGTTTTGATGGGTAAGTCTGTCCCGCAGGTGTTGAGCAGGTATTTCCACCGGACGGGCGACCGCAGCAGGTCTTCCATGCAATTCAAATCGGCTTGGACCCGAGACCACGTTGCATAAATGACGCTCTCTGATTTGCTAGCTATGAACACATTAGGGAAACAGGAGACTATTCCGATCACAGCGTTCCGGAAGTCCTGACGAGATTTCTTGTCCACGTGGACACAGTAGATATTCTGAGGGTGGTAAATGGTGCGTAAGAGTCGCTCAAACATCCCCAGTTGCTCATGGATCACCATGGAGTAGGCGATGGGAAAGTCCTGCTCCTCCACACTCAGAGGCACTGTGATGTACCCTCTTCTGGTGACGTATGCCTTGCAGTCTTCTGTCCTATTAGGGTATAATGTTCTCGGCAAGGGGCGCCTACCGGATCTCATTAGCTGTGAAAATTTGTCTTTGACGTTGCCCAAGTCTCCATTAATGATTGCCAAGCAGCCAGGCAAGTCCTCCGTGTACTCCGGGGGAACGGGCAGAGGACTCACTCTCACCCTCTTATTTTGCGAAAGTAAAAGGTAAATTAGTGTCCCGTTAATAATGATAAGTAGAACACTGAGACACTCGGTGCATGTCCTCCCTCTGAAAGGTGTCATGGTGTTTGCCAGGAACACTGGTTTGAGGGCAGGTTGTAAACCTACTGCAAACATTGAGGAGTGGCTTGGACATATATACCTCATGTTTCCTGTTTCCTGACATAGTCACCTTTTACTCGCAAAGTCAACTCCAAAATCAATATTCTTTACAATTATATTGATAACTTAATGCCAATTGTGATACTTTGGTGTATCATGTAGAAAAAGCACCTTTATTGCATCCATGTATAATATGTAACATCTACCAGACATCTACCTGTGCGCGTGTCACACACACAGCAGTCGGCGGCATCTGCAAAATCGCAGATAAAAAAATATATATATCTTCTGGGAAAGCAATAAAATGTAATCTTTACTGTAAAAAAAAAAGAAAAATGCCAGGGCAAAGTATGTTTGCAGTAAAGATTGAAACGTGATGTTATTCTTTGACCTTTTTGTGTTTATTTAGTGTAAATATGCTAGAGGCGATACCCGTGCAGGTCTGGCAGCTGACGTGGCACCGTAGGCAGACGCCGTGGCGTTCGTAGAAGCGGCGTGGGCAACGCTCCACACACAGCCTTGTGCCCTGCAGCTCCAGCAAAGGAGCAGAGCAGGCCTGGCATGACTCGGGCCCCGGCCCGGTGCACTGCTCACAGGAGCGGTCGCACTCCTCACAGCTGGAGCCCTGGCGGTAGTACCTGGTGGTGGGAGATTTAGCGCATGGACTGGAGTGAAGCTGCAGTGTGCGTTTTAGTCCATCTTCTTCGTCTTTCAACAAGTAATAAAATGGAATATGCACTGAATGTGACCCAATGACAGTGAAAAGTAATAATTGAGATTGAGGGCTGTACACCTGACCTGGCAGTACGAAAGTGTGTTATTCATCTTGTTAATATGAATGCTTGTGAACTGCTCTATTTTTATGTTTGTGTACCTCATCGTTATGCTATTGTCTACTTCAACAAATGTACACCTTGTAAGTCGCTTTGGATAAAAGCGTCTGCCAAATGCCCAAAATGTAAAAATGTAAATGTAAATGTACAAAATAAAAAAATAATAATCAGAGAATCCACATGGATCCGAGATCCTTTGTCTGTGGGATCTGTTTCATCATTATTGGGTCAAAGCCTCGCAAAGTCAGCCTACATCTCCCAAGCTCACCGGCAATTTGGCCTCCAGGTGCACGGTCACTTTCGCCCCCACCTTGTGTATACATCAGTGGTGAAGTGTCAGGGCCTTCAAGGTATTCAGAGAAGACCCTGGAACTCTCAGATGAAACAAAAAAAATCGAATTAATTGTATTAATAAAATGTAATACAATTGAATCTAATTTTAATAAAATGAATAAATGAGAATGATATCTGTGTTATCTGTTATATTACAGTGTTACGTTGATTTGTTTGTCTTTCTCGGTCCATGCACTACGCATTTGAGTGGTTTTGTGTTGCAACCAATCAGATATTTTTCTAGGTTGCTGGGAAGAATATCCTTCAACCAAAGTATTCCCGATGACTTTGTCCCTTAGACTGAATGAGAGCGTACGTTTGGATTGACAATTTGATCAACCAATCATATAGTGATTTGTAGCCAATGGGCGTATTCTTTCAGATGTCCCCACAGCTCAATATGGAGCTAGAAGGTATACTGGCTGGAGCGAGAGTGGATCTAGCGTAGTGCTACGTTGTTTCTACATAGGATTTTACGTCAAAATGGCGAAGGCGAAGATGATGGGCTGTTACTTCACTACATGGACACTGCGTTACCAACTATGGTGCACTTGGAAATTGGCTGCGACAATCTTATCTGCCTAAATGACATAAGGCATAAAGTGACTGCAGTCTACAGCAGGGGTTCCCAAAGTGGGGGTCGCGGGACCCCGAGGGGGGGGTCGCGAGATGATTTCAGAATCCTCTTGATGTGACCCATGAGGTTTATTTAAATTTAATTTTATTATTATTTTTTATCATTTGTATTATTATTATTATTGTTAATAATAACGTGAGTGACAAATAAAGGAATTCTGATTCCCACAGATTCACGACAGTATCATCATTGAAAAAAAGCCGCACACAATGATCGCGACACAGGCGTAGGAAGGCCTATATGTAAGTCAACATCTACTTTCTCTGTGACACAAACTTCTTGACAGACAGTTGGAGAAGTGTTAATAATATGAGTGTTCCACAAACACTGTCTTTTATTCGTGGCGTCGACATATTTTACACAGTAGGCTGCTCATTCATTAAAGCAGGCCTACTTTGTTTAATGTAGAACAATTAACCTTTATTGCAATGTTCATTGTTCACTCTGTACATTATAAGGCTTACTCGTTTTCACAATTAGGCCTGCCTCCTTTGGTTCTTTATTTCCCCATATTAAACATGGATATTCAAAATATATCCTACCATTACTACGTCTTTTTATCAAAAGCTACCCACTAGATGGCACCGTTGTTAAATATAAAATGTCCTTGAAATCAACTATTTATCAATGGCACCAGCTATAACAATACAAGCACATATACTTACACACAGCTTTCTGATATTTTATATTTAACTTATTTAAATCCCCATTAATACATTCACACTTAATAGCGCTACATTTGTCTTGGGTAAGAGACTAGGACTACAAGAAAGCTTGATAATTGGACTGTGACCGATCCCTCAGTGATTTAAAGTTGAGATACGCTTCGATGCATCTAATGCTAATGTCATTGACCTCTGGGTCAAATTTGTTTGCTATAAGGTGTTGCTGTTTAAATAACCAAGGCAGATCACCGGTCCCAAACAGGCAGATGGCTCTTCTGTAACCACCGGTGCACGAAGAATAGGGAGCTCCTTTGGCGATGTCTCCTTCGTGGTAACTCCACTTCACCAGGCGAGCGATGGCGTTCATGTCCGTCATGTCGTACTTGCTGTTGGCCGGCATCGACCCGGGCACCGATGGCATTCGTTGAAGAGTGGCCCACAGGTGTTCGTCTGGACTGTAGGTGTCCTCCTCCCACTGCAGAAATAGCTGAATGGCCGGGTCCTCCATCACATGTCTCACAAAGTCTCTCGTGACCACAAAGTAAGCATTGCCTTGGTACATAGGGCTGCTAATGGGAGGAGGGCTCTTTTCCACCTCGGTCCTGACAGTGACATTGTGATGGTACTTCCAGCGTCCCTTTTTATGATCTTGGGTGGCCTCCGACTCCAAACTGTTCCTTCCGTTGAGCAGTCGCAGTGCGTTCACCATCTCGGCGTTGGTTTTGATGGGTAAGTCTGTCCCGCAGGTGTTGAGCAGGTATTTCCACCGGACGGGCGACCGCAGCAGGTCTTCCATGCAATTCAAATCGGCTTGGACCCGAGACCACGTTGCATAAATGACGCTCTCTGATTTGCTAGCTATGAACACATTAGGGAAACAGGAGACTATTCCGATCACAGCGTTCCGGAAGTCCTGACGAGATTTCTTGTCCACGTGGACACAGTAGATATTCTGAAGGTGGTAAATGGCGCGTAAGAGTCGCTCAAACATCCCCAGTTGCTCATGGATCACCATGGAGTAGGCGATGGGAAAGTCCTGCTCCTCCACACTCAGAGGCACTGTGATGTACCCTCTTCTGGTGACGTATGCCTTGCAGTCTTCTGTCCCATTAGGGTATAATGTTCTCGGCAAGGGGCGCCTACCGGATCTCATTAGCTGTTCAAATTTGTCTTTGACGTTGCCCAAGTCTCCATTGATGATTGCCAAGCAGCCAGGCAAGTCCTCCGTGTACTCCGGGGGAACAGGCAGAGGACTCACTCTCACCCTCTTATTTTGCGAAAGTAAAAGGTAAATTAGTGTCCCGTTAATAATGACAAGTAGAACACTGAGACACTCGGTGCATGTCCTCCTCCTGAAAGGTGTCATGGTGTTTGCCAGGAACACTGGCAAACACCATGGTTTGAGGTTTGAGGGCAGGTTGTAAACTTGCAAACATGCATTTGTATTACCTACTGCAAACATTGAGGAGTGGCTTGGACATATTTACCTAGTTTCCTGTTTCCTGACATAGTCACCTTTTACTCGCAAAGTCAACTCCAAAATCAATATTCTTTACAATTATATTGATAACTTAATGCCAATTGTGATACTTTGGTGTATCATGTAGAAAAAGCACCTTTATTGCATCCATGTATAATATGTCAAATAAAATGTTAAAGCATTCCGTCATTGTACACTTACAAATCTCCTCAATTCATTACATTACTACATCATTAACATAAATAATTCTGCTACCTATTTTATGTTGAAGCTTGATTACATTATTACATAGAAAAAGGCCCACCTCTCTTGTATTTATATTAACTTGTGTGAGTTAACTTAGCAGTTAGTAGCTTTCTCGCAACTAAGGCCCAAAATAGAATGGACTCACTTTACCCGGATAGTCAGTTGAGTATCAATATTGTCTCAGTTTAGTTTAGTCAGTTGACACTCACTTGACATTAGTGTTACTGAAAAAGGTACAGGCCTACAGGTGACATTATTACAATAAAATGTGTGCACTCAGTTGAGTACTTTGTATATCATGTAGAAAAAAAAAGAAATCTTCAGAATTCATTATTTACCATAAAATAATTCTGCTACCTATTTAAACGTTGCAGTTAGCAGGCACTTGATTACATGATTAGCTCCTAAAATTGAACTTAATAGGCCTATATCACGGTAGATTAGAACGCCGGAAGTACCCGCCGAAGCAGTGTATCACAAGTTCCGGTTAATGCATTCAGCTTGGCATTCACCATGGCGGACAGTTATCGCTGGACAACATCGCTGCATAACCTTACAAAAGTCGGTCAAGACGATGTGGTTCAACTAGTGAATGAACACTCTACAGTGAAGTCTAAACTGGAAAAAGGATACAAGTTCTTTTACGAGAAGTTCATCTTCAATTATAAAGGTAAGTGCTTAGATTCTGTTGTGTCACCGCTAGCTTGCTAGCTTGTATGGTTTAATGAAAATGACCAGTGTGTCAGATAAGTTCAACTACAGACAGATCGGTATCCATTCGGTGTATAATGGTGTGTATATATATATATGTATATATATATATATATATATACACACACCGAATAATGGATACCGTTCTCTCTCTCTCTCTCTCTCTCTCTCTCTCTCTCTATATATATATACATATATACAGAGTGCTTAGATTCTGTTGTGTCACCGCTAGCTTGCTAGCTTGTAAAGTTTAATGAAAATGACCAGTGGTGTCAGATAAGTTCAACTACAGACAGAGAACGGTATCCATTTGGTGTATAATGGTGTATGTGTGTATATATATATTATGGTGTATAAGTGGTTCATAAACCTTTACCTGACGACACAAGAGCTATGGCGAAGCTCTTGGCTCTCTAGCTAGCGTGCGTGAAAACATTCGGTGGAAAAGTGTGTTTGCAATGTTGAAAATCGTTTCTGAAAGTGACTTTACTAACTAGCTAGTGTTCTGAAATGCCGTTGCGGCAATTTAAGAAACTCATGATAAGGTTAAGTTATATGTGGTTAAACCAAAAAGCCTTACTGCAGTGTCAGATTTAGTGAGTGAGGAAGTGGTAGTGCAGGCGAGCTGCTACCGTTCTATGCGGAAAAATGACGAGCCTCACACCCTACAGGTTACAATGTTAAGAATGAGTCCGAAATCATGCTCTAGCCCCTACACATCAACATGCTTAACTGGCTTTCTGCAGTCTTTTGTGTATCAATAGGACATCATGTATACATCAATCTCTCTGGTCACTTTTGGATTTACACATCAGATTTACATTTAGGACCCAGACAATACCTCAAACGTGTGTAGTGGAGAGCATGGTTTCAGACCTGCACATGTTCAGGTGCATGTTCAGTATTTTGTTTCTTGTTGCTGTTGAAAATGCTCTTTCCTGCTCCATAACTGCTGTTGCGGTTTCTGTTTTTTGTTCCATGTCTGCTGTTGCAGATTCTCTCATTTTTTGTACATGTTCTCCATTTCTAGATTGTGCTGCGTGCAGTTACACCCGTGCAGTTAAATGGATGCTCCTGTTCGTGTGCTGCTGGAAAGGTGTTGTGTAATCACGTGGTCGCACTCCTATTCCAGACGGCTCACTACAGTACCATGGGGGTGAAAAGTGTGCAAACACCACTGGCCTGCACCAGTGAGATTCAGTCATGGCACCGACCAAGGACACAGGTATGTTTTGTCTGGATCCCTCAGATATAGCTATACATACTGTATAGGTCGTGGATGTAAATATTAAACAGCAGTGGTGAGAGGACAGACCCCTGTGGCACCCCGTTTCTCAATCTCCTCAGTCTGCTTCGCTGGCCATCGCTGGTTCGGAGGATGAAGCTGCGGTTGGACAGCATCTCCATTATGAACTTCACCATATGCCGGTCTGGGATAGTCCTCAGCAGCTTCAGGTGAAGTCCACGGTGCCAGACGGTGTCATATGCGGCTGTTAGGTCAAGCAACACAACCCCAACTTTCTCTTTGGCCTGAAATATATCAAATATGTTTAAGATTCTAGCATTTAAGACTCGCAAGACCAACACATCACTTAAAGTGTATACATTTGCATGGAGTTTCCCTCTATTTCTCAAAGCAGCAGTTCCCTGAAGAGGATGTACAATATGACTTGCGTGTTGAATTATCCCGATATTCTCTGAAACTTGCAACATCATCTATTTTCTTTTTGTGTCATTCCAGGGGATACGTCCGGAACCCACGGATGAACTTGTGGTCCGGAAGCCTAAGGCTCCTGGACGCAGCAGTGTCAAATCTACGCTGTATCGAGCCTATGCAGGTATGTTTATCATTTTTATTAATTTCATCACTTATTGTGTAGTTGTTTTTTTTAGAACATGGGCATAATATTAAAACCTGCAGATGGTGCTTTACTGATTTAATTGACTGATGAATGGTTACTTGTGTTTGTAGGACCCCTTCCTGACCCTGCAGTGCTGTCCTTAGGAGCCAACCTACGACACCTTCAACCACAACCTGGAATATGCAAGATCTTGTGTGGCCTGTTAGGCCTATATCACGTTAGATTAGAATGCCGGAAGTACCCGTTAAAAATCGCTGTTCCGGTTAATGCATTCAGCTTGGCATTCACCATGGAGGACAGTTATCGCTGGACAACATCGCTGCATAACCTTCCAAAAGTCGGTCCAGACGATGTGGTTCAACTAGTGAATGAACACTCTACAGTGAAGAAGTCTAAACACATATATAACACATACATTTAGATTTTATTTAGATTTCATTTAGTTATATTTTGTTTATACTAGTTGTACTAGTTTATTTAGTTGTTATTTAGTTAATTTCCCTTGGGATAAATAAAGTCATCTTGAATAACGAAGGTGATTTTGTGTGGAAGCAGAGGTATGTCCCTCTCATCGGTACTGATCCTTCTCGACCTGTCTGCGGCGTTCGACACAGTGAACCACCAGATCCTCCTCTCCACTCTCGCCGAGCTTGGAATCGCTGGAACTGCGCTATCCTGGTTCACCTCCTACCTTGCAGATCGCACTTATCAGGTCACATGGAACGGTTCCCTGTCCAGACCCTGCACCCTGGACACCGGAGTCCCTCAAGGCTCAGTATTGGGACCCCTTCTGTTTTCTCTTTACACTAAATCGCTAGGCTCTGTAATCACATCTCATGGCTTCTCCTATCACTGCTATGCAGATGACACTCAACTGTTTCTCTCCTTTCCCCCCATAGAAACCCAAATAGCAACACGCATCTCTAAATGCCTGGCCGACATCAGCAGATGGACAGCCGCCAACCACCTGAAGCTCAACCTTGACAAGACTGAGTTCCTCTTCATACCGGGGAAAGACTGCCCTCAGATGGACCTACTGGTCACCATCGAGAACACCCAAGTCTCCCCCTCAACCACAACAAGAGACCTTGGTGTGGTGGTAGATGACCAGCTGTCCTGCAATGCCAACGTCACCGCGGTGGCCCGATCTTGCAGAATTGCCCTCTACAACATCCGCAGGATCCGGCCCTTCCTCACACGCGAAGCGGCGCAGATCCTGGTCCAAGCGCTCGTCATCACCCGCCTTGACTACTGCAACTCTCTCCTGGCGGGACTCCCCGCATCTGCAACCAAGCCCCTCCAACGCATCCAGAACGCAGCAGCACGCCTGGTATTCAATCTACCGAAATTCTCCCACGTGACCCCTCTCTTCCGCGATCTCCACTGGCTTCCGGTAAATGCTCGCATCAAATTCAAGACTCTGGTGATGACCTTTAGGGCAGTCAATGGAACTGCCCCAGCCTACCTCCAGGCGTTGGTCAAACCCTACATCCCAGCCAGAGCGCTCCGCTCAACTTCTGCCAGGCGACTTGTTCGACCTTCACTAATGTCAACCAAACATCGCTCGTCCAAAACCCAGCTCTTCACGGCTCTGGCTCCACAGTGGTGGAATGAACTCCCGTCTCATGTCAGGACGGCAGAGTCCCTCGCCAGCTTCCGCAAGAGACTCAAGACCCACCTGTTCAGAGTCCACCTGGACTCTCCTTGACCCCTCCTTCTCCTTTGTGAAAACCCTAAACTTGCTTAAGTCCTGACATTAATAGCTCTTAGCATGTTGTATATGTTAGCAAGTGTATATCCTTAATGTTGATAACACGCTCTTATCACAGCTACTTAAGCAGGTGACCTAGCAGTACGAAATTGTGTTATTCATCGTTAAAATGAATACTTGTGAACTGCTGTATTTTTATGTTTGCGTACCCCAGTGTTATGCTATTGTCTGCTTCAACTAATGTACACCTTGTAAATCGCTTTGGATAAAAGCGTCTGCCAAATGCCCTAAATGTAAATGTAAATGTAATGCCTATGTATATAATATAGGAGATTTATTTGATGGATTTTGATTATTTCAATGTACCTATTCATTTACGTTAGTGTGCAGCTGTATATTTTCTAAAAGGGAATGCCTGTTATTCTTGTGAATATGAGTTGTCTTAAAATAAAAGATTCAAGATTCAAGAAACTTTATTAATCCCGAGGGAAATTAAGGTGCAACAGTTGACACAGGGGGAATAAATGCACACACAAATATACTAATACCTAAGCTAAAAACTAAATAACAACAACTAACTAAACAATATTTTGTTTAGTATAAACAAAATATAACTAAAATAACTCTAAATGAAATCTAAATGTATTGATAGATGAATTGCACAATTTACAGTATTATTACAGTAATACGTAGGTATATACAATACACAACAATACGTATAGTGCAAATTGGCAGTAATAATATATTAATAAATAACTCAGATGAATACTGAAAAAGTGACATGTGAAAAGTGAAAAGTGAAATAGAATTTACAGTGTAAAATTACATTGAAATGATTTACAGTGCGTTGACCAAAAAAAAAATAATAATAACAGTGCGTTGGGCTCAGGTCACTGAGTCTCCACTGTCCCTCTCACTACCCGAGGTAGATTAATTAAATAGTCTGATGGCCACAGGAAGAAAGGACTTCCTGTGGCGTTCTGTGGTGCACCTGGGTGGAATGAGTCTGTTGCTAAAGGTGCTTCTATCTGAGGTCAGCACCTGATGGAGAGGGTGAGAGTTGTTGTCAAGGATACTACGCAGCTTGCGCAGCATCCTTCTCTCAGACACCACCAACAAGGAGTCCAGCTGGACCCCCAGGACAGCGCCAGCCTCCTGACAATCCTGCTGATCTTGTTGGCGTCTGCTGACCTCAACCTGCTTCCCCAGCACACGACACCAAGTGCTTGTGACTTACTTGTGGCATTGAGTTAAAACCGAATTTGTATAACATACCAATATATATCGTATATTGATATATATCGTATATCACGATGCAGCCTAAAAATACCGGGTTTTGGTCCGTATCGCCCAGCCCTACTTGGGGCCAGTGCTTTAAATCACACACATACCCGACAATATGTGGCTCTATTCGGATGAGAGATGGAGTGTATGTGGGGGTCAGGACCAGTGCTTTTAATCACACACATACCCGACATTATGTGGCTCTATTCGGATGAGAGATGGAGTGTATGTGGGGGTCAGGACCAGTGCTTTTAATCACACACTTACCCGACATTATTAGCCTATTCCGCCCACTTTTCGAGACGCATATGTGAAGTGCTTCTTCTTTCGTGTATCATCGTCATATGTCCAGCTCAGTGTCACAAAGCCCCGCTCTCGTCTCTGGTCCCACTTGGAAGAGGCCAGCCTCTGAAGGAGGTCTGTACAGAGGACAGGTGGTGATTATGTGGTCGGCAGTCTGCTCAGGCTCGCCACACTCACATACTGCGCTGTCTGCCAGGCCCCACTCCTTCATGGACGCTTTGAAGCGACCAACCCCAGTACGGAGGCGGTTCAGCAGGGTCCAATGCCGGCGTGGTAGATGTTCTCCTTTGACTCCATCTCCCGGATCTTGGATGTGATGGTGCAGACGTGTGGGCTCAGCCGACTCCCATTCCTGCTTCCAGGAAGTTGCTAGCCATGCCCTTGTAGACAGGTCCTCAGGGATGGAACCAAGCATCTCTTGTGCTGTCCTGTTGTAGGGGTGACGGGACTTGAGTCTGCTTGGGGGCGCTGCCTTTGTTGTGGTTTCGTGCAGGATATGCCAGTCATGTTCTTGGGCTTTCCTTGCAAGTGCGAGGATAGCGGCCTCTCGTCGGAGACCGGCCGGGGCAATTCCCCCTAGGACTGGCAGGTAGGACACGGGGGTGGGCTTCAGGCAACCGGTTATGATCCGAAAGGCATTGTTGATGATAGGATCAACCTTCTTCACATGTGGGCTTCTACTCCAGACTGGGGCGCAGTATTCGGCAGCAGAGAACACCAGGGCTTGTGTGGAGATTCGTAGTGTCCTGGCGGAGGCACCCCAGGTTGTGCCAGCAAGGCGGCGGATAAGCGAGACCCTTGCTGTCACTTTGGCTCTCACTTCCTCAAGGTGCTGTTTGTAGGACAGTGTCCTGTCCAGCCGAACACCGAGGTACTTGGGGGCTAGTTGGTGCTCCAGACGCTTGTTGTCGACGGACACCGACAGTTCCCTTTTGGCCTCTCTGTTGCACAGGTGGTATGCGGCCGACACAGTCTTCCCAGTACTGAGCTGCAGACGCCACTTGCGCAGGTAGGCAGCCAAGATGCCCATGTCCTGGTTGAGACCCTGTTCCACCGCTGACCATGTTGTTCGACGCAGCATGATGGCCAGATCATCCGCGTAACCATATTGTCTGGATGTTGTCTCCGGGAGGTCGTGGATGTAAATATTAAACAGCAGTGGTGAGAGGACAGACCCCTGTGGCACCCCGTTTCTCAATCTCCTCAGTCTGCTTCGCTGGCCATCGCTGGTTCGGAGGATGAAGCTGCGGTTGGACAGCATCTCCATTATGAACTTCACCATATGCCGGTCTGGGATAGTCCTCAGCAGCTTCAGGTGAAGTCCACGGTGCCAGACGGTGTCATATGCGGCTGTTAGGTCAAGCAACACAACCCCAACTTTCTCTTTGGCCTGAAAGCTGTCCTCGATGTCCTGGGTGAGCAGGGTTACCTGATCTACTGTTGACCTGCCCCGCCGGAAACCAGCCTGTTCCCTTGGAAGCTGTGGGTCCACTACTGGCTCTATGCGGCTGAGGATCATCCTCTCCAGTATCTTGAATGGGACGCAGAGCAGCGAGATGGGTCTGTAGGCCTTAGGGTCTTCCGCAGTTTTGCCTGGTTTCAGCAGGGCGATAACAGCAGCACGGCGCCAGGTCTTCGGCAGTTTGGACCTCTGGAAGCAGGATGAGAAAAAAGAGCACAGCCAGGCAGATGTTGTCTCACTCTGATGGGTCACGAACTCTGGGTGGATGTGTCATGCCCCGGGGACTTGCCTTGCCTAAGGTTGCCGATGGCCGCCCTAAGTTCAGCTGTTGTAAACTGTCCGGACATGACAACATTGACACTTCAGGAGCTGGGCTGCAATGGCATCTGCTGTCACAGGGCACTTGGGGGGTGTTGTTTTCCTGCCAGTGAGCTGGTTGATGGTCTGCCATGCCTTACGGCTGGAATGGGTGAAATCGATTGACTCAACGGTTTCAGTCCATCTGGCCCTTCGGGTGGCGTCCAGCTTGTGGAGTAGTGCCGTTGCAGTCGCTTCCACATCCTCCCTTGAGCCAGCCTGCTGATGTTCACGCAGGAGGTGGTTGCACTCTTCGTCCCAGCCCGGGATGTAGCTCGCATTGTAACCTATCAATGACCTGTCTCTCCGGAATTGGGTCGCTGTTGTGGCATACAGCAAATGCGAGGTCTGGGTTGGTGAAGGTGTTCCATCTTGAAGAGTGGAAACTTGGTGGCTCTTTGGGGTCGAACAGGAGCTGAGCATTGGCATTGGAGGCCCACTCACACAGCGTCTCTCCGTCTGGTGTAGTGTGGGAGTATCCCCAGTCAGTGTGCTGGCAGTTAAAGTCCCCTGCATAGATGGCAGGTGCCTGGGCAAGCGGGAGGGCCGACACGGTCAGTGTAGATGGTGGAGGCTTGTACACATTTACAACAGATGTTGCCTGTATCTTGGTGGACAGCCACTCAACGCTGGCACTTGGTGGAGATTGGCCAGTGGCTGTCCACCCCAGATCAGACCTCACAAAGGTCGCAATACCGTGATGTCTGCTGAGGATGGAACCAGCTAGGTGGAACCCGGGCAGCTTGAGGGTGTCTTCAACCATACAGTGGGTTTCCTGTAGGAGGACAGCTGCAACCTTGTGGGAGTCGGCGAGGTGACTTATGATCTCGAGTTTGGCGTTGGTGAGGCCCTCTACGTTTAGCTGGAGCACTGCCAGACCTTGGTGGTCGACCGTCGGGATGGATACCCGTCCTGGCGTGGACTTGCATCCCCCCGACTTTTTACGACGATGATTGGGTGGCGACATTGGTTTCACGAGATGGTCTTTCACCATCTCTCGTTACTTGCAGAGGAGGCCGCGTGGAGGCTGTCGTCTTCTCCTCCATGTGAAGTGCAAACTGCAGACATAAGCGCTACCCCTAAGAACATGAAACGAGGGACCTTCATCCTCCTTATCAGCCTCACACAAGACTTGCGGAGGAGTTTGTCTTTGGGTAATGGTGTAAACTGAGGTAGGGCTGTCTTTGTTTAGACGTTGAGCAGCCGGTACATTACAACAACAGAGAGGAGGGGAGGCGGCCACAGTTTGTCACGTATCTGGGGTAACTACCGGAAGAAAGAGTACACTGCTCACGGCTCCGGAAGCAGGAAGTGTGATATAGGCCTATTACTTCAATGTCTGTTCTCCCCCCCACCTCCTCCACCACCACACTTCATATTAACTTGTGTGTGTGAATATTCTCTATCGTAGACCACACGGTTGGCCGAGGGGCTGAGCGCCCTCATCCGTGTTGTGCTGTGCTGTGCCGTCTTGGTCCTGGTAGATGCGTTCTGACGCGTTTGGCAGCAAGGGGCGCATCGGCTCTCGCCGGCGTGGAGGCCAAACTCACAAGGACTCACTGAAACAAGTCCTCTCATCCAAGCACACGTCGCAGTGGGGCGGGCAGCGTCGACAGGTGCCGTCCTCTGCGGGGTACGTTCGCAGGGAGCAGTTGAGTCTGCACGTGCCACTCTCCAGGAAGCGTCCCTCGCCACACGAGAGACACTGGGTCTGTGTGCCATCACAGGTCAGACAGGAGTCGTCGCAGGCGTCACAGCGTTTCCCATGAGGTATATGATTGTTGTAAATGTGGTAAAGTTTATAAGTGTACACAAGGGATCCTTACTCTGGGCAGTTGGACCAGCACCTTCCCTGGTGGAGGAATATGTAGCTGCTTGTGGAGCAGCTGGTGCACACATCCCTGGACCCCAAGCAGGCCTCACAGTTAGGGGAACATTATTCAAGATGACCTTTTCAAGCTTAGGACTAACAATATTTGTATTGGCAGCATGTCAAAGTACTTGTTCATATGTGTACCTGTGAAACAAGATGAACAATCCAATGCTTGTGGATCAAAGCAGGTCTTGCAGGAAGTATCGCAAGAATGGCATTGACCACTTTTCCCTGGGTCAACAAATATTATAATACAAACATTGATACTTGATACTTAGTGAGAATTAATGTTGCTAGTGATGGTAAAAGAAAATAAGCTAGTTCACACCTTGGTGGGTTTGCACAATTGACACAACTGTAGTAGATTTTTGTGAAGTGACGTGGCTTTTCTTTTACAACTTCTTTCCTCCTGCTTTGTTCTACGGTATCAGTGGGGCCTCTTTCCTTATCGTCAAATCTGACCCACCTCTTCTGCAAACAACTGATGAAGGTATTTTTTTTACCTCATGCTCATGCATGTTGACAGTGGCGGCTGGCCCATAGGGGGCGATGGGGCGCCGCCCCCCCTAAACCACACGCACAAACATAAAAAATATATATATAAATTGTCAATATGTGTGTGTTTCAAATATGGAATGCACCCAGAAATATGTGTAAAATATGATTTTAAAATAATTTGCGCAACATAATATGCTTTTCCTAGTACACATATGCCTAGTACACTGTGGCCGTGTTCCATTTCAGGGTCTGCAGCCTTAAGGGCGCATTTGAATGACGATGCTGGGGGGGCTGTAGAGAAATAGCCCAACGGAGGCGGGTCTCTGTAGCAGTTTAGCCAATTGCTGATTCAAGATATAAACGAGTGACATAAAATGTAGCCAATCAGCGTCTTCAAAACGTCTTCGGGGGGCTTTTTTCAAACAGCCCTCCCGGAAGACTTTGGAGCATCGAGCATCGTCATTTGTGTGCGTCACAGTGTACTACTAGGAAAAGCATATTATGCTCTGTCTCTGCGGGCGTTTTAACTACAAGTTCAACAATGGCGAGCGTGAGCACTACCCCAAGACTCAACCCGGTCCCTAACTCGGTGAAATCTCTCATTCAAGAGCCGTTTGAGAGAAGAAGTTTGGCGGACAAACTTAAGGTGAAAGATCTGGGCCCAGATCAACCTGATATTGTGTTTTCATGTTTTCATTTTCTGACTGACATTTGAGTTACGTTTCTCAATTAGAGAGATACAATTTTCTATGCTTTACTGCATTTTACTGCAGCAACCCTGCACACTTACTCCTCAGAATGGACTGTTTAACAAGTCACTCAATTACAGTTTTGTCTATGGGGCCGTGTCATTTCAGTTTTTGAGCAGCCCCGAGCAAAAGCAATGGTGTGTTGGAAGGTGTTGTTTTTACATGTCCCAAGGAAGGTCTTTATATGTTGACATCCATTGACACACTTATTTGAATTTAAAAACCAACACTGAACAGTTAATGAGTGTGTGGGTTGGAGTTGGAATACAGTTCTTGATATTGTAATAAAAGTCCTGATTGAAATGTCTTTTCAGCAATTTTTTACATGTGTTAATGTTACGGACGCTGTCCATTTATGTATGGGGATTTATGTTATGTGTGTTATGTATGTAGGCAGGTTGTGGTTGTCTTGTCTTTTGTCTCCCTCCTGTGGCTACATGTATCTTTTCTCAGATGTTCCCCCGGTTTCAGTCATCAGCACCACCTGGTTACAATCAGCACTCCAGTTCCCCAGCACCACCTGATCCCACTGTGCAATCAACCTCCACACTCCCTTCATATGTCCCAGTCTGTGTTCAGTTCCCGCTCTCTGTCTTTTGGTATAGAGCCGTGGCTCTTAGGGTATGTTTTTGTGTGAGAGCTGGTCAAAGCTCTGGTTCTTTGCGCTATTTGCTATAGTAATTGTATCTTTTGTGTTCCTGCCTGTTGCACATTTCTGTTTAATCCTAACCTTTTGTATATTTCTTTATCCTTGTTCACCCAGCCTATGGTGATTCCGTTTTCTGTATACTAACATTTTGTTTTTACACACGGGGACAATTGAGGACAGGAAGATACCCTGGGGTCTACATTTTGCATCACGTAGGTGAGTGAGCACCACCCGCTGTACTTTTGGGCGCTTGGCGCCTGTAAAGGGGGGTGGGTTTTATTTTCCTTTTTGTGTTTGATTTGGTGCCACTGGTAGTCCTCCTTGCTCTCTGTGTTGCTGTGTTTGTAACTAAATACTATTATTTTGCAAACTGTTTCCTGAGTTTGTGCCGCTGCACCCTCACCTATTATGTCTGTTGCCTTGTGTTGCGCCCCTCCACTGGGGTGCGTAACAGTTAATATTTAGGTTAAGGTAATTCTCATTTAGATTTATAGTATAGCTTTGGTTTGCTTGGTATTGGTTTGCTTGTCCTGGTAAGCTAACTTGGTAATAGAAGTTGAACAAACAAAGTTTTACATGTTGAGCCAACTTGATAGACATTTGTAAAAACTTGATAAAATAAGTTTAACCAACATCTTTTTAAGTTATCTTAACTAATATTTTCTAGTCCAAATAACTTGACACATGAAGTTGTGTCAACTCATTTATTGAAGTGTAATCAACTTGACACTAAATGTTGAATCAACTTGACTAAACTTAACTCAGTCAAAGCAACAAGATGACTTGACTTAGTCAAGTTGAGTCAACAAATCATTTTTAACAGTGTAGCTGTTCAACTTGATAAAGGCTACAGGATAGGGATCTGTCAACACAATGAGGAGGTGGACAAAAACACATCCTGTCTAAAAGCAGGACCACGTGCTTGTGGCCGAGATGTTTTTAGAATATTTAAACCTTTCACACGAGTGGATTGCTAGGTGACTACACAATTAAAGCATTAACTCGGTCATTAAGGACTATTATTGAACATAGTGTATTGTGTGTATGTATTGTGTGTAATGCAGCCTCGTTTACAGGCATTTCATTGGATGGTTGTTAGTCCCTGTGCGGACCCCTGAAGTGACCGTGTACTGCGCATGTCTGTAATAAACTCTCTCTCCCCTCCGACGCGACCCTGAGTAGCCCAGCGGCATAGTAAAAAATACGAAACCAATTGTTCAAATTGTTCTAAAAGCACCAAAATTGGCACACATGTAGATTAATACATTCTGAACAATTTTGGATATGGAGGCATTCAAGATTCTCCCCGTAGCACATTTGGCGGCCATTTTTTGAAAATGGCCGCTATTTACCATTAGCGTCATTGAATATGTACCATAATTTGTCTTTTTGTGGATGCTAGAGGTGATAAGTGTGCTAGAGGTGATAAGTAGTGTACAATTACACATATTGTGTGCTT
The DNA here is from genome assembly GCA_027704905.1 of Muraenolepis orangiensis. Lineage (NCBI taxonomy): Eukaryota > Metazoa > Chordata > Actinopteri > Gadiformes > Muraenolepididae > Muraenolepis > Muraenolepis orangiensis. The sequence goes on along the minus strand of CM051010.1, from coordinate 3,835,101 downwards.
ACCAAATAAAATGGCTACCATTTTACAAGAAAAATGAAGCTACCACTGTTTGCGACCAAGAGAGGACCCAAAATACCCAAAGGAAAACAACAGGTCAAATCTCTGAAGAATGATGTTGCGCTCTTCGCACGATTATATATCAGCTGCCAGACCCGTGATGGGAATCTAGAAGAGTTCTTCAGGCATGAAAATCAGCAATGCCCTCCAGCTTTATCTGACGGAGGGAGACTGTACCTAGGGAGCAAGAGTGACTTGCTGGTGTGCCTTGAAGGCCATGCTGAGCCTCAGTCTGAAGCGCCTACTGTCACTGCTGTTGTCCTCGATGGAGCAGTAATCGTACAGATGTTGAAGCCGGGTACTGCCAACACGTTCGAGGAATATGCACAGCAAGTGTTCATCCCATACGTTGTACAACAGCTCCAACATGTATCACGTCTTGACCTTGTGTGGGACAGCTACAGAGCAGATTCCCTGAAGGCATCAACCAGAGAACAGCGTGGAAAGGGAGTACGTCGGCGTGTTGTCGACTCGGCAGTCATACCAGGAAATTGGCAAAGTTTCCTGCGAGTTGATATCAACAAAGTGGAGCTCTTCAGCTACCTCTCCACCATGCTTGCAGAGTCCTTTCAAGAAGAAGGCAAGGAACTGGTGGTCACTGATGGGGAGCAGGTGATCTGTGTTCCACAGCAAGAGGACGTCAACTCACTTGCACCATGCAACCAAGAAGAGGCAGACACTCGCATGATGCTACATGTAGCACATGCTGCACAACATGGTCACCACCAGATACAGGTTCGAACAGTAGACACTGACGTCGTGGTCCTAGCAGTGATGGTAGTCCAGAAACTACCAGCTGGAGACGAACTCTGGGTAGCCTTTGGGACAGGCAAGAACTACCGCTACATTGCAGCCCATGAAATAGCTTCCTCCCTTGGTCCAGAGAAGACATGTGCTCTTCCAATGTTTCATGCCATCACAGGGTGTGATACTGTGTCAGCCTTCGTCGGACATGGGAAGAAATCTGCCTGGGCAACATGGAACACGCTGCCAGAACTCACTGATGCCCTGCTGAGTCTGGCAAATGCACCCACAAGCATCCAAGAGGATACAATGCATGTCATCGAGAGGTTTGTAATACTCCTGTATGACCGCACAAGCAAATGCAAGGACGTCAACAAGGCGAGAAAGAAGCTCTTTGCAAAGAAGAGCTCTGTTCAGAACATCCCGCCAACTTACGCTGCTCTGGAGCAGCATGTGAAGAGATCTGCCCTTCAGGGTGGTCATGTCTGGGGCCAGGCATTGGTACCAGAGCCCGTGCTCCCTCCACCAACAGACTGGGGCTGGCATCGGAGTGATGATGGGCCCTACACACCACTCTGGACCACACTCCCTGAGGCATCCAAGACCTGCTATGAGCTGGTGTCTTGCGGATGCAAGAAAGGCTGCAGAAACCGCTGCAAGTGCAAGAAGGCTTCACTGCAATGCACGGGTCTGTGTTTCTGTGAAGGCGAATGCCAGTAGATTAGGACAGAAAACTTGCTAGCCAACATTATGATCTGTAGACATTCATAATCCTGGTGACCAGATTTGAAAAGTTCAGAATCATAATTAACATAGTGTGGCAAAATCTACGTTATTGTATTACATGTATGTACTGCAGGATTACACAATACTGAAAGTTATTGTATTGGCAACTGTTTATTGTGTCCTCTTCTTGAAGCCACTTAGATTTGTTCATTTATATTAGATCTATCCATAAATGTATAACTGTAAGTACTGTGCCTAGAGACTGGGCTTTTGGTCGACTATATAACTACAATCTGACCATACTGTAAACTCCCCGTACTCTGTGTATTATTTTGACTACCATTCCATTGCAATTTTGCCAGCAATTTGAAATAAAAAAGCAACTTGAGCAATTAAAGTGTGTTCCTGAAATCATGTACTGGTTATTAGAGGTATTATGTCATTGAGTATTGGAATCTTCATCAAATGTCCACTTTTTCCACAAAATGGCGGCCAGTTTGGGGGCCATTTTTGAGAAGATTCATCTAAATATATGTTAAACACTTATTGATGTTAATTCTGATGTAAAAAAAAGGAATTTTGGCCCATCTAGCACCATACTAACGACACATAATGAAGTCTATGTAATGACGCTAATGGTAAATGGCGGCCATTTTGAACAATGGCCGCCATATCTTCCACAGGGCTAATCTTGAATGCCTCCATATCCAAAAATGTTTAGAATATATTAATCTACATGTGTGCCAATTTTGGTGCTTTTAGAACAATTTGAACAATTGGTCTGCTATGCCGCAGGACTAGAGTGGATGTGTGTTTCTTGTGCCAAGACAAATCCGCTAATGAATGGATAACGTAACAAGGAAGACGACTCGTTTTGATAACAATCAGGTTGTGGCTTGTTAACTACTTTTCTACGGTTGCAGAGAGGCGTCGTGTGTATTTTTACAACGTTTCGATTAAGGGTTATTGAGCCGGCATGTTCGAATCTGTGAATATCTTGCCAACTTTACTGAACTGGATGTATGTGACAGTGTTTTCCTCTATTGAGGTATTTAATGGTAAGATTTAGGTTTTTGGACAGGTGGAAGTGCTAATGACAAGACGTTCGAGAGAAATTAGCTGATTATTGATCGCTGTTTTGGAACTTTACGTTACGTTAAGCCTCTTCACGTTAAGCGTTTTAGACTGTCCCCTTTGTGTGCGCAAGGTTTGGTGTAAGATTTAAACTGGTGTATGATCAATTGTTACAGTAGTATAGTACAGTATAGTTTAGTATACTTGCACGTTGAGCCGAGCACTGCCGTAAACTGGTGTTGCTGATGTGTGGACTTACCTTGGGCGATGCCCGAGCCGGCGTAGGAAGGCCTATATGTAATCCATCTACTTTCTCTGTGACACAAACTTCTTGACAGACAGTTGGAGAAGTGTTAATAATATGAGTGTTCCACAAACACTGTCTTTTATTCGTGGCGTCGACATATTTTACACAGTAGGCTGCTCATTCATTAAAGCAGGCCTACTTTGTTTAATGTAGAACAATTAACCTTTATTGCAATGTTCATTGTTCACTCTGTACATTATAAGGCTTACTCGTTTTCACAATTAGGCCTGCCTCCTTTGGTTCTTTATTTCCCCATATTAAACATGGATATTCAAATATATCCTACCATTACTACGTCTTTTTATCAAAAGCTACCCACTAGATGGCACCGTTGTTAAATATAAAATGTCCTTGAAATCAACTATTTATCAATGGCACCAGCTATAACAATACAAGCACATATACTTACACACAGCTTTCTGATATTTGATATTTAACTTATTTAAATCCCCATTAATACATTCACACTTAATAGCGCTACATTTGTCTTGGGTAAGAGACTAGGACTACAAGAAAGCTTGATAATTGGACTGTGACCGATCCCTCAGTGATTTAAAGTTGAGATACGCTTCGATGCATCTAATGCTAATGTCATTGACCTCTGGGTCAAATTTGTTTGCTATAAGGTGTTGCTGTTTAAATAACCAAGGCAGATCACCGGTCCCAAACAGGCAGATGGCTCTTCTGTAACCACCGGTGCACGAAGAATAGGGAGCTCCTTTGGCGATGTCTCCTTCGTGGTAACTCCACTTCACCAGGCGAGCGATGGCGTTCATGTCCGTCATGTCGTACTTGCTGTTGGCCGGCATCGACCCGGGCACCGATGGCATTCGTTGAAGAGTGGCCCACAGGTGTTCGTCTGGACTGTAGGTGTCCTCCTCCCACTGCAGAAATAGCTGAATGGCCGGGTCCTCCATCACATGTCTCACAAAGTCTCTCGTGACCACAAAGTAAGCATTGCCCTGGTACATAGGGCTGCTAATGGGAGGAGGGCTCTTTTCCACCTCGGTCCTGACAGTGACATTGTGATGGTACTTCCAGCGTCCCTTTTTATGATCGTTGGTGGCCTCCGACTCCAAACTGTTCCTTCCGTTGAGCAGTCGCAGTGCGTTCACCATCTCGGCGTTGGTTTTGATGGGTAAGTCTGTCCCGCAGGTGTTGAGCAGGTATTTCCACCGGACGGGCGACCGCAGCAGGTCTTCCATGCAATTCAAATCGGCTTGGACCCGAGACCACGTTGCATAAATGACGCTCTCTGATTTGCTAGCTATGAACACATTAGGGAAACAGGAGACTATTCCGATCACAGCGTTCCGGAAGTCCTGACGAGATTTCTTGTCCACGTGGACACAGTAGATATTCTGAAGGTGGTAAATGGCGCGTAAGAGTCGCTCAAACATCCCCAGTTGCTCATGGATCACCATGGAGTAGGCGATGGGAAAGTCCTGCTCCTCCACACTCAGAGGCACTGTGATGTACCCTCTTCTGGTGACGTATGCCTTGCAGTCTTCTGTCCCATTAGGGTATAATGTTCTCGGCAAGGGGCGCCTACCGGATCTCATTAGCTGTTCAAATTTGTCTTTGACGTTGCCCAAGTCTCCATTGATGATTGCCAAGCAGCCAGGCAAGTCCTCCGTGTACTCCGGGGGAACAGGCAGAGGACTCACTCTCACCCTCTTATTTTGCGAAAGTAAAAGGTAAATTAGTGTCCCGTTAATAATGACAAGTAGAACACTGAGACACTCGGTGCATGTCCTCCTCCTGAAAGGTGTCATGGTGTTTGCCAGGAACACTGGTTTGAGGGCAGGTTGTAAACCTACTGCAAACATTGAGGAGTGGCTTGGACATATTTACCTCAGTTTCCTGTTTCCTGACATAGTCACCTTTTACTCGCAAAGTCAACTCCAAAATCCTATTTCACAAAATAAGTCTAATGTGTATATATGGATGTCAAGATGTGGGGTAGACTCTCATAATGTCCACCCTCTCAGTATTTTAACATTCTAAATAGTTAGGTCAGGTAGTGTCAAGAAAGCAGGTATACATGCATTGTATTTGTTAGATTGTGTATTGTTGGAGAAATACAAATATGCTTAACTGGACTACATTGCGTTTGCTTGCTCTTTCCCGGTAAATGTTATGACGCACACGCATCAGACACTTTTATAGTTGTATAGTTCCAGAAGCATGTGCAAAATGACTCCCAGAGGTTGTAAAGCCCTTGATCTTTTCATCCAGAAAAGTCACAATCTTTATTTGTCACGTGCACCTCGGCAGTGGCCCAGGAGGAGAACTTGGTCCAAAGTACCAGTTCTCACTCCGGTTCGTTTCGGGGACTTGAACCCTCCGGTTCCCAAGCCAAGTCCCAACAGAATGAGCTACTGCCGCCCCCCCCCCCCCCCCCCTCCGTTCACCCCTGTGCTTAAGACAGGGAGTGGAGACGTTGGTACATAATCCAAAACACTATTCTAAAGGCATATCCTAGAGGCACTTAATGGGAAGTTAAAACATGTATAATGTTCATAATAATAATAATTATCTCCCCCATTTATTTTCTCGTTTCTTTGACCTTCATCGGCAAAAGTAATCACCGGACAGCTGAGTTATGACACACGTAGCTAGCCTGCTGTTCTTTTATCAGTGGAGCCTAGCTTGGTCAGATTTCTGACGTCCGTGGGTTCTCTGTGTGCAGAACGGACCAGCACGCGAGCGGAAAAGTGGAGATGGCGGCCGCAGCTGTTCCCGAGTGAGTGACGAGACCGACCGCACTTCAACGCAGCGCGGAGAACAAAACTGAGAGATGCGTGGAAAACCACAGGCGCCTGTATATGGATGGATGATGACTGGACACCCATTTTAGCCTTTTGAATGAGAGAGAGGTGGCCTTCTGGAGCTCTGCTGCCTTGCTACACGCTGGGACTCTGCTTTCTTCAAAGTGTGTGGAGTGCTTGATCTATAGTGCTCTTGTGAGCTACCTAAAAACTGTTTTTATAACCATTTCATGTACTTTATCATGCCAAATGTTGCCTGGTTGCTGTTACCTACAATTCATTTGAGGCACTATGTTACAAATTGTTGTTGCATGTTCTGCTTCATTACATTGTTGTATACACGTATATATATATATATTTATATGCAAATTGTGACAAAGGAGAGAGATTAATATATTTTTATGTTTACCCTGATTTAAACTGCATTTTTAGGTCTGTACCCACTGAGGTTTTCTAGAGTAGATTTGGTTTCACACTTTTACTGTTACTGTCCACTGCTTCAAGTTCTTGTTCGAGTTGTTGGGAAATTAAATGTCTCACTGTTGCCTCTCACTCGAATGGTTCTTGTTCCTCACATCCGGGTATCTCGGAGAGGAGTTATCATTTTGCGAATAGCGGCTTGGGTCAAGAAGAAACAATTTGAATGGCCCAAAAAATATTTGTGCTCTAGTGCGGTCAGCTGCTCTCTGCTGCTTGTTTACCCCCCCCCCCCCCCCCCCCCTCTTCCTATCCGCTACAGACTGACCACTGCATTTCTAAAGGAATTGTTGTTGTGTAATGGACTTTTGTGGGGACAGTCTAGAACGCTTAACGTGAAAAAGCTTAACGTCCCAAAACAGCGATCAATAATCACGACATTTCTCTGGCATGTCTTGTCATTAGCACTTCCACCTGTCAAACAATTCGAAACTTAAATCCTACCATTATGGATGTATGAGTTCAGTAAAGTTGGTATAGTGGTAAAGTATTCACAGATTCGAACATGCCGGGTCAATAACAAAGGTAGTTAACAAGCTACAACCTCATTTTTATCAAAACGAGTCGTCTTCCGACGTGGAAAAATAACATTGATCTCTATGTGCAGCAGGGACCGTGTGTGCAACGGCCGAAAATAGATACAAATCAAAATATTCATTATCTTCATTCTTGTACAATGTGTCACCAAAATCACCTCACACAAAGGTCTCACGTTGGTCTTACTACAACTCTTATTTAAGAAAAATGGGCTTTTGCATAATTTTGGTGAATAAATATATTTTTTAAATTTCGATAACTTTATTTTTATGCCATGTAGCGTCACTTAAATCATCTCACACATAAATGGTCTCATGTTGGTCTTACTACAACTGTTATTTAGGAAAAATGTGCTTTTGCATAATTTTGGTGAATATATTTTAGAACTATTTTTATGAAATGTTTTTTGTGCCTTCCTCAGACACTGTTTGTGGTGGGTAGTAGTTTATTGCAGGGTAGGGGTAATCCAACGATGCGTTGGGCGGTTTTCACCACCCTCTGCAGCGCTTCCTGTCGGAAACAGTGCAGTTGCCGTACCACACTGTGATGCAGTTGGTGGGGATACTTTCAATGGCACACCGGTAAAAGTTCACCAGAATCTGAGGGGACAGGTGGGCTTTCCTCAGTCTCCTCAGAAAGAAGAGACGCTGGTGAACCAAGAGAGGTCCTCGGAGATGTTGACCCCCAGGAATTTGAAGCTGGAGACACGCTCGACCTCAGCTCTGGCCTTTCTGAAGTTCACGATCAGCTCCTTGGTCTACTTGGTGTTGAGGGCCAGGTTGTTGTCAGCGCACCACGTCACCAGGTGCTGGACCTCCTCCCTGTAGGCTGCCTCATCGTTGTTCTTGATGATGCCCATCACCGTTGTGTCATCTGCAAACTTGATGATGGTGTTTGTACCATGTGCAGTCGTGGGCGAAGAGGGAGTAGAGGAGAGGGCTCAGCACACAGCCCTGGGGGACGCCGGTGTTCAGGGTGAGGGTGGAGGAGGTGTAATCTTCTAAACTTCTATCTAAACTTAATCGGCAATCTTCAACTCCCAGTATGGCGCCATACGAGATGGCTGCCGTGTCGCGAGCTCCCGCACGACAACGCAGTTTTTTGTTATTTATTATTTTATCGTGACTATCTTTGTTCAGGAAGTTAGCAGACGACTCCTCGGAAAGATGCGGAAAGAGAGGAGGGGGCCCCCGTGCCTGTGTGACAGGCCCGGGAGTTGACAGGGTGCCCGAGGTCGCAAAACTGTCCGGCCAGGTCGTGGCCGCACACCCTTATACGATGTCTGCGAGGGGAGATGACCCGGTCTTTCGGTGACATGGACCCGGGGGGAGGGCCTCCGCCGGACGACCGCAGTTATTGATATTTTAAAAATATACATAAAAAGTTAATATAAAATGTTTAAAGTTATTAAATATTTTTCCAAAAATATATTCACCAAAATGATGTTAAAGCACATTTTTCTTAAATAAGAGTTGTAGTAAGACCAACGTGAGACCATTGATGTGTGAGGTGATTTATGTGACGTTACATTTCATAAAAATAAAGTTATTGAAATTAAAAAAATTTATATATTCACCCAAATTATGCAAAAGCAATTTTTCTTAAATAAGAGTTGTAGTAACACCAACGTGAGACCATTGATGTGTGAGGTGATATAAGTGACACTGCATTGCATACGAATGAAGTTATTCAAATTGTAAATATATATATATTCAAATATGCAAAAGCCCATTTTTCTTAAATAAGAGTTGTAGTAAGACCAACGTGAGACCATTGATGTGTGAGGTGATTTATGTGACGCTACATTTCATAAAAATAAAGTTATTGAAATTTAAAAAATAAATATATTCACCCAAATTATGCAAAAGAACATTTTTCTTAAATAAGAGTTGTAGTAACACCAACGTGAGACCATTGATATGTGAGGTGATTTAAGTGACACTGCATACGAAAGTTATTGAAAATGTTAAAAGTTATTGAATATTTTTCTCAAAATATATTTAACAAAATTATGAAAAAGCATTTATTTGTAAAATAGGCATTGTAGTATGATCAAAGGGAGACAATTTATATGTGAGGTGATTTTGGTGACACTACATTGTATAATAATGAAGATAATGAATATTTTTTATACTATCTATTTTCGGGCGTTGCACTTTATAGACGGTCCCTGCGCACTCGACTTCGCAGCCGGCTGCACTGATTTGTCCACGTCAGAAGACGACTCGTTTTGATAACAATCAGGTTGTGGCTTGTTAACTACCTTTCTACGGCGTCGTGTGTATTTTTACAACGTTTCGATTAAGGGTTATTGAGCCGGCATGTTCGAATCTGTGAATATCTTGCCAACTTTACTGAACTGGATGTATGTGACAGTGTTTTCCTCTATTGAGGTATTTAATGGTAAGATTTAGGTTTTTGGACAGGTGGAAGTGCTAATGACAAGACGTTCGAGAGAAATTAGCTGATTATTGATCGCTGTTTTGGAACTTTACGTTACGTTAAGCCTCTTCACGTTAAGCGTTTTAGACTGTCCCCTTTGTGTGCGCAAGGTTTGGTGTAAGATTTAAACTGGTGTATGATCAATTGTTACAGTAGTATAGTACAGTATAGTTTAGTATACTTGCACGTTGAGCCGAGCACTGCCGTAAACTGGTGTTGCTGATGTGTGGACTTACCTTGGGCGATGCCCGAGCCGGCGTAGGAAGGCCTATATGTAATTCATCTACTTTCTCTGTGACACAAACTTCTTGACAGACAGTTGGAGAAGTGTTAATAATATGAGTGTTCCACAAACACTGTCTTTTATTCGTGGCGTCGACATATTTTACACAGTAGGCTGCTCATTCATTAAAGCAGGCCTACTTTGTTTAATGTAGAACAATTAACCTTTATTGCAATGTTCATTGTTCACTCTGTACATTATAAGGCTTACTCGTTTTCACAATTAGGCCTGCCTCCTTTGGTTCTTTATTTCCCCATATTAAACATGGATATTCAAAATATATCCTACCATTACTACGTCTTTTTATCAAAAGCTACCCACTAGATGGCACCGTTGTTAAATATAAAATGTCCTTGAAATCAACTATTTATCAATGGCACCAGCTATAACAATACAAGCACATATACTTACACACAGCTTTCTGATATTTGATATTTAACTTATTTAAATCCCCATTAATACATTCACACTTAATAGCGCTACATTTGTCTTGGGTAAGAGACTAGGACTACAAGAAAGCTTGATAATTGGACTGTGACCGATCCCTCAGTGATTTAAAGTTGAGATACGCTTCGATGCATCTAATGCTAATGTCATTGACCTCTGGGTCAAATTTGTTTGCTATAAGGTGTTGCTGTTTAAATAACCAAGGCAGATCACCGGTCCCAAACAGGCAGATGGCTCTTCTGTAACCACCGGTGCACGAAGAATAGGGAGCTCCTTTGGCGATGTCTCCTTCGTGGTAACTCCACTTCACCAGGCGAGCGATGGCGTTCATGTCCGTCATGTCGTACTTGCTGTTGGCCGGCATCGACCCGGGCACCGATGGCATTCGTTGAAGAGTGGCCCACAGGTGTTCGTCTGGACTGTAGGTGTCCTCCTCCCACTGCAGAAATAGCTGAATGGCCGGGTCCTCCATCACATGTCTCACAAAGTCTCTCGTGACCACAAAGTAAGCATTGCCTTGGTACATAGGGCTGCTAATGGGAGGAGGGCTCTTTTCCACCTCGGTCCTGACAGTGACATTGTGATGGTACTTCCAGCGTCCCTTTTTATGATCTTGGGTGGCCTCCGACTCCAAACTGTTCCTTCCGTTGAGCAGTCGCAGTGCGTTCACCATCTCGGCGTTGGTTTTGATGGGTAAGTCTGTCCCGCAGGTGTTGAGCAGGTATTTCCACCGGACGGGCGACCGCAGCAGGTCTTCCATGCAATTCAAATCGGCTTGGACCCGAGACCACGTTGCATAAATGACGCTCTCTGATTTGCTAGCTATGAACACATTAGGGAAACAGGAGACTATTCCGATCACAGCGTTCCGGAAGTCCTGACGAGATTTCTTGTCCACGTGGACACAGTAGATATTCTGAAGGTGGTAAATGGCGCGTAAGAGTCGCTCAAACATCCCCAGTTGCTCATGGATCACCATGGAGTAGGCGATGGGAAAGTCCTGCTCCTCCACACTCAGAGGCACTGTGATGTACCCTCTTCTGGTGACGTATGCCTTGCAGTCTTCTGTCCCATTAGGGTATAATGTTCTCGGCAAGGGGCGCCTACCGGATCTCATTAGCTGTTCAAATTTGTCTTTGACGTTGCCCAAGTCTCCATTGATGATTGCCAAGCAGCCAGGCAAGTCCTCCGTGTACTCCGGGGGAACAGGCAGAGGACTCACTCTCACCCTCTTATTTTGCGAAAGTAAAAGGTAAATTAGTGTCCCGTTAATAATGACAAGTAGAACACTGAGACACTCGGTGCATGTCCTCCTCCTGAAAGGTGTCATGGTGTTTGCCAGGAACACTGGCAAACACCATGGTTTGAGGTTTGAGGGCAGGTTGTAAACTTGCAAACATGCATTTGTATTACCTACTGCAAACATTGAGGAGTGGCTTGGACATATTTACCTAGTTTCCTGTTTCCTGACATAGTCACCTTTTACTCGCAAAGTCAACTCCAAAATCAATATTCTTTACAATTATATTGATAACTTAATGCCAATTGTGATACTTTGGTGTATCATGTAGAAAAAGCACCTTTATTGCATCCATGTATAATATGTCAAATAAAATGTTAAAGCATTCCGTCATTGTACACTTACAAATCTCCTCAATTCATTACATTACTACATCATTAACATAAATAATTCTGCTACCTATTTTATGTTGAAGCTTGATTACATTATTACATAGAAAAAGGCCCACCTCTCTTGTATTTATATTAACTTGTGTGAGTTAACTTAGCAGTTAGTAGCTTTCTCGCAACTAAGGCCCAAAATAGAATGGACTCACTTTACCCGGATAGTCAGTTGAGTATCAATATTGTCTCAGTTTAGTTTAGTCAGTTGACACTCACTTGACATTAGTGTTACTGAAAAAGGTACAGGCCTACAGGTGACATTATTACAATAAAATGTGTGCACTCAGTTGAGTACTTTGTATATCATGTAGAAAAAAAAAGAAATCTTCAGAATTCATTATTTACCATAAAATAATTCTGCTACCTATTTAAACGTTGCAGTTAGCAGGCACTTGATTACATGATTAGCTCCTAAAATTGAACTTAATAGGCCTATATCACGGTAGATTAGAACGCCGGAAGTACCCGCCGAAGCAGTGTATCACAAGTTCCGGTTAATGCATTCAGCTTGGCATTCACCATGGCGGACAGTTATCGCTGGACAACATCGCTGCATAACCTTACAAAAGTCGGTCAAGACGATGTGGTTCAACTAGTGAATGAACACTCTACAGTGAAGTCTAAACTGGAAAAAGGATACAAGTTCTTTTACGAGAAGTTCATCTTCAATTATAAAGGTAAGTGCTTAGATTCTGTTGTGTCACCGCTAGCTTGCTAGCTTGTATGGTTTAATGAAAATGACCAGTGTGTCAGATAAGTTCAACTACAGACAGATCGGTATCCATTCGGTGTATAATGGTGTGTATATATATATATGTATATATATATATATATATATACACACACCGAATAATGGATACCGTTCTCTCTCTCTCTCTCTCTCTCTCTCTCTCTCTCTATATATATATACATATATACAGAGTGCTTAGATTCTGTTGTGTCACCGCTAGCTTGCTAGCTTGTAAAGTTTAATGAAAATGACCAGTGGTGTCAGATAAGTTCAACTACAGACAGAGAACGGTATCCATTTGGTGTATAATGGTGTATGTGTGTATATATATATTATGGTGTATAAGTGGTTCATAAACCTTTACCTGACGACACAAGAGCTATGGCGAAGCTCTTGGCTCTCTAGCTAGCGTGCGTGAAAACATTCGGTGGAAAAGTGTGTTTGCAATGTTGAAAATCGTTTCTGAAAGTGACTTTACTAACTAGCTAGTGTTCTGAAATGCCGTTGCGGCAATTTAAGAAACTCATGATAAGGTTAAGTTATATGTGGTTAAACCAAAAAGCCTTACTGCAGTGTCAGATTTAGTGAGTGAGGAAGTGGTAGTGCAGGCGAGCTGCTACCGTTCTATGCGGAAAAATGACGAGCCTCACACCCTACAGGTTACAATGTTAAGAATGAGTCCGAAATCATGCTCTAGCCCCTACACATCAACATGCTTAACTGGCTTTCTGCAGTCTTTTGTGTATCAATAGGACATCATGTATACATCAATCTCTCTGGTCACTTTTGGATTTACACATCAGATTTACATTTAGGACCCAGACAATACCTCAAACGTGTGTAGTGGAGAGCATGGTTTCAGACCTGCACATGTTCAGGTGCATGTTCAGTATTTTGTTTCTTGTTGCTGTTGAAAATGCTCTTTCCTGCTCCATAACTGCTGTTGCGGTTTCTGTTTTTTGTTCCATGTCTGCTGTTGCAGATTCTCTCATTTTTTGTACATGTTCTCCATTTCTAGATTGTGCTGCGTGCAGTTACACCCGTGCAGTTAAATGGATGCTCCTGTTCGTGTGCTGCTGGAAAGGTGTTGTGTAATCACGTGGTCGCACTCCTATTCCAGACGGCTCACTACAGTACCATGGGGGTGAAAAGTGTGCAAACACCACTGGCCTGCACCAGTGAGATTCAGTCATGGCACCGACCAAGGACACAGGTATGTTTTGTCTGGATCCCTCAGATATAGCTATACATACTGTATAGGTCGTGGATGTAAATATTAAACAGCAGTGGTGAGAGGACAGACCCCTGTGGCACCCCGTTTCTCAATCTCCTCAGTCTGCTTCGCTGGCCATCGCTGGTTCGGAGGATGAAGCTGCGGTTGGACAGCATCTCCATTATGAACTTCACCATATGCCGGTCTGGGATAGTCCTCAGCAGCTTCAGGTGAAGTCCACGGTGCCAGACGGTGTCATATGCGGCTGTTAGGTCAAGCAACACAACCCCAACTTTCTCTTTGGCCTGAAATATATCAAATATGTTTAAGATTCTAGCATTTAAGACTCGCAAGACCAACACATCACTTAAAGTGTATACATTTGCATGGAGTTTCCCTCTATTTCTCAAAGCAGCAGTTCCCTGAAGAGGATGTACAATATGACTTGCGTGTTGAATTATCCCGATATTCTCTGAAACTTGCAACATCATCTATTTTCTTTTTGTGTCATTCCAGGGGATACGTCCGGAACCCACGGATGAACTTGTGGTCCGGAAGCCTAAGGCTCCTGGACGCAGCAGTGTCAAATCTACGCTGTATCGAGCCTATGCAGGTATGTTTATCATTTTTATTAATTTCATCACTTATTGTGTAGTTGTTTTTTTTAGAACATGGGCATAATATTAAAACCTGCAGATGGTGCTTTACTGATTTAATTGACTGATGAATGGTTACTTGTGTTTGTAGGACCCCTTCCTGACCCTGCAGTGCTGTCCTTAGGAGCCAACCTACGACACCTTCAACCACAACCTGGAATATGCAAGATCTTGTGTGGCCTGTTAGGCCTATATCACGTTAGATTAGAATGCCGGAAGTACCCGTTAAAAATCGCTGTTCCGGTTAATGCATTCAGCTTGGCATTCACCATGGAGGACAGTTATCGCTGGACAACATCGCTGCATAACCTTCCAAAAGTCGGTCCAGACGATGTGGTTCAACTAGTGAATGAACACTCTACAGTGAAGAAGTCTAAACACATATATAACACATACATTTAGATTTTATTTAGATTTCATTTAGTTATATTTTGTTTATACTAGTTGTACTAGTTTATTTAGTTGTTATTTAGTTAATTTCCCTTGGGATAAATAAAGTCATCTTGAATAACGAAGGTGATTTTGTGTGGAAGCAGAGGTATGTCCCTCTCATCGGTACTGATCCTTCTCGACCTGTCTGCGGCGTTCGACACAGTGAACCACCAGATCCTCCTCTCCACTCTCGCCGAGCTTGGAATCGCTGGAACTGCGCTATCCTGGTTCACCTCCTACCTTGCAGATCGCACTTATCAGGTCACATGGAACGGTTCCCTGTCCAGACCCTGCACCCTGGACACCGGAGTCCCTCAAGGCTCAGTATTGGGACCCCTTCTGTTTTCTCTTTACACTAAATCGCTAGGCTCTGTAATCACATCTCATGGCTTCTCCTATCACTGCTATGCAGATGACACTCAACTGTTTCTCTCCTTTCCCCCCATAGAAACCCAAATAGCAACACGCATCTCTAAATGCCTGGCCGACATCAGCAGATGGACAGCCGCCAACCACCTGAAGCTCAACCTTGACAAGACTGAGTTCCTCTTCATACCGGGGAAAGACTGCCCTCAGATGGACCTACTGGTCACCATCGAGAACACCCAAGTCTCCCCCTCAACCACAACAAGAGACCTTGGTGTGGTGGTAGATGACCAGCTGTCCTGCAATGCCAACGTCACCGCGGTGGCCCGATCTTGCAGAATTGCCCTCTACAACATCCGCAGGATCCGGCCCTTCCTCACACGCGAAGCGGCGCAGATCCTGGTCCAAGCGCTCGTCATCACCCGCCTTGACTACTGCAACTCTCTCCTGGCGGGACTCCCCGCATCTGCAACCAAGCCCCTCCAACGCATCCAGAACGCAGCAGCACGCCTGGTATTCAATCTACCGAAATTCTCCCACGTGACCCCTCTCTTCCGCGATCTCCACTGGCTTCCGGTAAATGCTCGCATCAAATTCAAGACTCTGGTGATGACCTTTAGGGCAGTCAATGGAACTGCCCCAGCCTACCTCCAGGCGTTGGTCAAACCCTACATCCCAGCCAGAGCGCTCCGCTCAACTTCTGCCAGGCGACTTGTTCGACCTTCACTAATGTCAACCAAACATCGCTCGTCCAAAACCCAGCTCTTCACGGCTCTGGCTCCACAGTGGTGGAATGAACTCCCGTCTCATGTCAGGACGGCAGAGTCCCTCGCCAGCTTCCGCAAGAGACTCAAGACCCACCTGTTCAGAGTCCACCTGGACTCTCCTTGACCCCTCCTTCTCCTTTGTGAAAACCCTAAACTTGCTTAAGTCCTGACATTAATAGCTCTTAGCATGTTGTATATGTTAGCAAGTGTATATCCTTAATGTTGATAACACGCTCTTATCACAGCTACTTAAGCAGGTGACCTAGCAGTACGAAATTGTGTTATTCATCGTTAAAATGAATACTTGTGAACTGCTGTATTTTTATGTTTGCGTACCCCAGTGTTATGCTATTGTCTGCTTCAACTAATGTACACCTTGTAAATCGCTTTGGATAAAAGCGTCTGCCAAATGCCCTAAATGTAAATGTAAATGTAATGCCTATGTATATAATATAGGAGATTTATTTGATGGATTTTGATTATTTCAATGTACCTATTCATTTACGTTAGTGTGCAGCTGTATATTTTCTAAAAGGGAATGCCTGTTATTCTTGTGAATATGAGTTGTCTTAAAATAAAAGATTCAAGATTCAAGAAACTTTATTAATCCCGAGGGAAATTAAGGTGCAACAGTTGACACAGGGGGAATAAATGCACACACAAATATACTAATACCTAAGCTAAAAACTAAATAACAACAACTAACTAAACAATATTTTGTTTAGTATAAACAAAATATAACTAAAATAACTCTAAATGAAATCTAAATGTATTGATAGATGAATTGCACAATTTACAGTATTATTACAGTAATACGTAGGTATATACAATACACAACAATACGTATAGTGCAAATTGGCAGTAATAATATATTAATAAATAACTCAGATGAATACTGAAAAAGTGACATGTGAAAAGTGAAAAGTGAAATAGAATTTACAGTGTAAAATTACATTGAAATGATTTACAGTGCGTTGACCAAAAAAAATAATAATAATAACAGTGCGTTGGGCTCAGGTCACTGAGTCTCCACTGTCCCTCTCACTACCCGAGGTAGATGAATTAAATAGTCTGATGGCCACAGGAAGAAAGGACTTCCTGTGGCGTTCTGTGGTGCACCTGGGTGGAATGAGTCTGTTGCTAAAGGTGCTTCTATCTGAGGTCAGCACCTGATGGAGAGGGTGAGAGTTGTTGTCAAGGATACTACGCAGCTTGCGCAGCATCCTTCTCTCAGACACCACCAACAAGGAGTCCAGCTGGACCCCCAGGACAGCGCCAGCCTCCTGACAATCCTGCTGATCTTGTTGGCGTCTGCTGACCTCAACCTGCTTCCCCAGCACACGACACCAAGTGCTTGTGACTTACTTGTGGCATTGAGTTAAAACCGAATTTGTATAACATACCAATATATATCGTATATTGATATATATCGTATATCACGATGCAGCCTAAAAATACCGGGTTTTGGTCCATATCGCCCAGCCCTACTTGGGGCCAGTGCTTTAAATCACACACATACCCGACAATATGTGGCTCTATTCGGATGAGAGATGGAGTGTATGTGGGGGTCAGGACCAGTGCTTTTAATCACACACATACCCGACATTATGTGGCTCTATTCGGATGAGAGATGGAGTGTATGTGGGGGTCAGGACCAGTGCTTTTAATCACACACTTACCCGACATTATTAGCCTATTCCGCCCACTTTTCGAGACGCATATGTGAAGTGCTTCTTCTTTCGTGTATCATCGTCATATGTCCAGCTCAGTGTCACAAAGCCCCGCTCTCGTCTCTGGTCCCACTTGGAAGAGGCCAGCCTCTGAAGGAGGTCTGTACAGAGGACAGGTGGTGATTATGTGGTCGGCAGTCTGCTCAGGCTCGCCACACTCACATACTGCGCTGTCTGCCAGGCCCCACTCCTTCATGGACGCTTTGAAGCGACCAACCCCAGTACGGAGGCGGTTCAGCAGGGTCCAATGCCGGCGTGGTAGATGTTCTCCTTTGACTCCATCTCCCGGATCTTGGATGTGATGGTGCAGACGTGTGGGCTCAGCCGACTCCCATTCCTGCTTCCAGGAAGTTGCTAGCCATGCCCTTGTAGACAGGTCCTCAGGGATGTAACCAAGCATCTCTTGTGCTGTCCTGTTGTAGGGGTGACGGGACTTGAGTCTGCTTGGGGGCGCTGCCTTTGTTGTGGTTTCGTGCAGGATATGCCAGTCATGTTCTTGGGCTTTCCTTGCAAGTGCGAGGATAGCGGCCTCTCGTCGGAGACCGGCCGGGGCAATTCCCCCTAGGACTGGCAGGTAGGACACGGGGGTGGGCTTCAGGCAACCGGTTATGATCCGAAAGGCATTGTTGATGATAGGATCAACCTTCTTCACATGTGGGCTTCTACTCCAGACTGGGGCGCAGTATTCGGCAGCAGAGAACACCAGGGCTTGTGTGGAGATTCGTAGTGTCCTGGCGGAGGCACCCCAGGTTGTGCCAGCAAGGCGGCGGATAAGCGAGACCCTTGCTGTCACTTTGGCTCTCACTTCCTCAAGGTGCTGTTTGTAGGACAGTGTCCTGTCCAGCCGAACACCGAGGTACTTGGGGGCTAGTTGGTGCTCCAGACGCTTGTTGTCGACGGACACCGACAGTTCCCTTTTGGCCTCTCTGTTGCACAGGTGGTATGCGGCCGACACAGTCTTCCCAGTACTGAGCTGCAGACGCCACTTGCGCAGGTAGGCAGCCAAGATGCCCATGTCCTGGTTGAGACCCTGTTCCACCGCTGACCATGTTGTTCGACGCAGCATGATGGCCAGATCATCCGCGTAACCATATTGTCTGGATGTTGTCTCCGGGAGGTCGTGGATGTAAATATTAAACAGCAGTGGTGAGAGGACAGACCCCTGTGGCACCCCGTTTCTCAATCTCCTCAGTCTGCTTCGCTGGCCATCGCTGGTTCGGAGGATGAAGCTGCGGTTGGACAGCATCTCCATTATGAACTTCACCATATGCCGGTCTGGGATAGTCCTCAGCAGCTTCAGGTGAAGTCCACGGTGCCAGACGGAGTCATATGCGGCTGTTAGGTCAAGCAACACAACCCCAACTTTCTCTTTGGCCTGAAAGCTGTCCTCGATGTCCTGGGTGAGCAGGGTTACCTGATCTACTGTTGACCTGCCCCGCCGGAAACCAGCCTGTTCCCTTGGAAGCTGTGGGTCCACTACTGGCTCTATGCGGCTGAGGATCATCCTCTCCAGTATCTTGAATGGGACGCAGAGCAGCGAGATGGGTCTGTAGGCCTTAGGGTCTTCCGCAGTTTTGCCTGGTTTCAGCAGGGCGATAACAGCAGCACGGCGCCAGGTCTTCGGCAGTTTGGACCTCTGGAAGCAGGATGAGAAAAAAGAGCACAGCCAGGCAGATGTTGTCTCACTCTGATGGGTCACGAACTCTGGGTGGATGTGTCATGCCCCGGGGACTTGCCTTGCCTAAGGTTGCCGATGGCCGCCCTAAGTTCAGCTGTTGTAAACTGTCCGGACATGACAACATTGACACTTCAGGAGCTGGGCTGCAATGGCATCTGCTGTCACAGGGCACTTGGGGGGTGTTGTTTTCCTGCCAGTGAGCTGGTTGATGGTCTGCCATGCCTTACGGCTGGAATGGGTGAAATCGATTGACTCAACGGTTTCAGTCCATCTGGCCCTTCGGGTGGCGTCCAGCTTGTGGAGTAGTGCCGTTGCAGTCGCTTCCACATCCTCCCTTGAGCCAGCCTGCTGATGTTCACGCAGGAGGTGGTTGCACTCTTCGTCCCAGCCCGGGATGTAGCTCGCATTGTAACCTATCAATGACCTGTCTCTCCGGAATTGGGTCGCTGTTGTGGCATACAGCAAATGCGAGGTCTGGGTTGGTGAAGGTGTTCCATCTTGAAGAGTGGAAACTTGGTGGCTCTTTGGGGTCGAACAGGAGCTGAGAATTGGCATTGGAGGCCCACTCACACAGCGTCTCTCCGTCTGGTGTAGTGTGGGAGTATCCCCAGTCAGTGTGCTGGCAGTTAAAGTCCCCTGCATAGATGGCAGGTGCCTGGGCAAGCGGGAGGGCCGACACGGTCAGTGTAGATGGTGGAGGCTTGTACACATTTACAACAGATGTTGCCTGTATCTTGGTGGACAGCCACTCAACGCTGGCACTTGGTGGAGATTGGCCAGTGGCTGTCCACCCCAGATCAGACCTCACAAAGGTCGCAATACCGTGATGTCTGCTGAGGATGGAACCAGCTAGGTGGAACCCGGGCAGCTTGAGGGTGTCTTCAACCATACAGTGGGTTTCCTGTAGGAGGACAGCTGCAACCTTGTGGGAGTCGGCGAGGTGACTTATGATCTCGAGTTTGGCGTTGGTGAGGCCCTCTACGTTTAGCTGGAGCACTGCCAGACCTTGGTGGTCGACCGTCGGGATGGATACCCGTCCTGGCGTGGACTTGCATCCCCCCGACTTTTTACGACGATGATTGGGTGGCGACATTGGTTTCACGAGATGGTCTTTCACCATCTCTCGTTACTTGCAGAGGAGGCCGCGTGGAGGCTGTCGTCTTCTCCTCCATGTGAAGTGCAAACTGCAGACATAAGCGCTACCCCTAAGAACATGAAACGAGGGACCTTCATCCTCCTTATCAGCCTCACACAAGACTTGCGGAGGAGTTTGTCTTTGGGTAATGGTGTAAACTGAGGTAGGGCTGTCTTTGTTTAGACGTTGAGCAGCCGGTACATTACAACAACAGAGAGGAGGGGAGGCGGCCACAGTTTGTCACGTATCTGGGGTAACTACCGGAAGAAAGAGTACACTGCTCACGGCTCCGGAAGCAGGAAGTGTGATATAGGCCTATTACTTCAATGTCTGTTCTCCCCCCCACCTCCTCCACCACCACACTTCATATTAACTTGTGTGTGTGAATATTCTCTATCGTAGACCACACGGTTGGCCGAGGGGCTGAGCGCCCTCATCCGTGTTGTGCTGTGCTGTGCCGTCTTGGTCCTGGTAGATGCGTTCTGACGCGTTTGGCAGCAAGGGGCGCATCGGCTCTCGCCGGCGTGGAGGCCAAACTCACAAGGACTCACTGAAACAAGTCCTCTCATCCAAGCACACGTCGCAGTGGGGCGGGCAGCGTCGACAGGTGCCGTCCTCTGCGGGGTACGTTCGCAGGGAGCAGTTGAGTCTGCACGTGCCACTCTCCAGGAAGCGTCCCTCGCCACACGAGAGACACTGGGTCTGTGTGCCATCACAGGTCAGACAGGAGTCGTCGCAGGCGTCACAGCGTTTCCCATGAGGTATATGATTGTTGTAAATGTGGTAAAGTTTATAAGTGTACACAAGGGATCCTTACTCTGGGCAGTTGGACCAGCACCTTCCCTGGTGGAGGAATATGTAGCTGCTTGTGGAGCAGCTGGTGCACACATCCCTGGACCCCAAGCAGGCCTCACAGTTAGGGGAACATTATTCAAGATGACCTTTTCAAGCTTAGGACTAACAATATTTGTATTGGCAGCATGTCAAAGTACTTGTTCATATGTGTACCTGTGAAACAAGACGAACAATCCAATGCTTGTGGATCAAAGCAGGTCTTGCAGGAAGTATCGCAAGAATGGCATTGACCACTTTTCCCTGGGTCAACAAATATTATAATACAAACATTGATACTTGATACTTAGTGAGAATTAATGTTGCTAGTGATGGTAAAAGAAAATAAGCTAGTTCACACCTTGGTGGGTTTGCACAATTGACACAACTGTAGTAGATTTTTGTGAAGTGACGTGGCTTTTCTTTTACAACTTCTTTCCTCCTGCTTTGTTCTACGGTATCAGTGGGGCCTCTTTCCTTATCGTCAAATCTGACCCACCTCTTCTGCAAACAACTCATGAAGGTATTTTTTTTACCTCATGCTCATGCATGTTGACAGTGGCGGCTGGCCCATAGGGGGCGATGGGGCGCCGCCCCCCCTAAACCACACGCACAAACATAAAAAAAATATATATATAAATTGTCAATATGTGTGTGTTTAAAATATGGAATGCACCCAGAAATATGTGTAAAATATGATTTTAAAATAATTTGCGCAACATAATATGCTTTTCCTAGTACACATATGCCTAGTACACTGTGGCCGTGTTCCATTTCAGGGTCTGCAGCCTTAAGGGCGCATTTGAATGACGATGCTGGGGGGGCTGTAGAGAAATAGCCCAACGGAGGCGGGTCTCTGTAGCAGTTTAGCCAATTGCTGATTCAAGATATAAACGAGTGACATAAAATGTAGCCAATCAGCGTCTTCAAAACGTCTTCGGGGGGCTTTTTTCAAACAGCCCTCCCGGAAGACTTTGGAGCATCGAGCATCGTCATTTGTGTGCGTCACAGTGTACTACTAGGAAAAGCATATTATGCTCTGTCTCTGCGGGCGTTTTAACTACAAGTTCAACAATGGCGAGCGTGAGCACTACCCCAAGACTCAACCCGGTCCCTAACTCGGTGAAATCTCTCATTCAAGAGCCGTTTGAGAGAAGAAGTTTGGCGGACAAACTTAAGGTGAAAGATCTGGGCCCAGATCAACCTGATATTGTGTTTTCATGTTTTCATTTTCTGACTGACATTTGAGTTACGTTTCTCAATTAGAGAGATACAATTTTCTATGCTTTACTGCATTTTACTGCAGCAACCCTGCACACTTACTCCTCAGAATGGACTGTTTGACAAGTCACTCAATTACAGTTTTGTCTATGGGGCCGTGTCATTTCAGTTTTTGAGCAGCCCCGAGCAAAAGCAATGGTGTGTTGGAAGGTGTTGTTTTTACATGTCCCAAGGAAGGTCTTTATATGTTGACATCCATTGACACACTTATTTGAATTTAAAAACCAACACTGAACAGTTAATGAGTGTGTGGGTTGGAGTTGGAATACAGTTCTTGATATTGTAATAAAAGTCCTGATTGAAATGTCTTTTCAGCAATTTTTTACATGTGTTAATGTTACGGACGCTGTCCATTTATGTATGGGGATTTATGTTATGTGTGTTATGTATGTAGGCAGGTTGTGGTTGTCTTGTCTTTTGTCTCCCTCCTGTACATGTATCTTTTCTCAGATGTTCCCCCGGTTTCAGTCATCAGCACCACCTGGTTACAATCAGCACTCCAGTTCCCCAGCACCACCTGATCCCACTCTGCAATCAACCTCCACACTCCTTTCATATGTCCCAGTCTGTGTTCAGTTCCCGCTCTCTGTCTTTTGGTATAGAGCCGTGGCTCTTAGGGTATGTTTTTGTGTGAGAGCTGGTCAAAGCTCTGGTTCTTTGCGCTATTTGCTATAGTAATTGTATCTTTTGTGTTCCTGCCTGTTGCACATTTCTGTTTAATCCTAACCTTTTGTATATTTGTTTATCCTTGTTCACCCAGCCTATGGTGATTCCTTTTTCTGTATACTAACATTTTGTTTTTGCACACGGGGACAATTGAGGACAGGAAGATACCCTGGGGTCTACATTTTGCATCACGTAGGTGAGTGAGCACCACCCGCTGTACTTTTGGGCGCTTGGCGCCTGTAAAGGGGGGTGGGTTTCTTTTCCTTTTTGTGTTTGATTTGGTGCCACTGGTAGTCCTCCTTGCTCTCTGTGTTGCTGTTTGTAACTAAATACTATTATTTTGCAAACTGTTTCCTGAGTTTGTGCCGCTGCACCCTCACCTATTATGTCTGTTGCCTTGTGTTGCGCCCCTCCACTGGGGTGCGTAACAGTTAATATTTAGGTTAAGGTAATTCTCATTTAGATTTATAGTATAGCTTTGGTTTGCTTGGTATTGGTTTGCTTGTCCTGGTAAGCTAACTTGGTAATAGAAGTTGAACAAACAAAGTTTTACATGTTGAGCCAACTTGATAGACATTTGTAAAAACTTGATAAAATAAGTTTAACCAACATCTTTTTAAGTTATCTTAACTAATATTTTCTAGTCCAAATAACTTGACACATGAAGTTGTGTCAACTCATTTATTGAAGTGTAATCAACTTGACACTAAATGTTGAATCAACTTGACTAAACTTAACTCAGTCAAAGCAACAAGATGACTTGACTTAGTCAAGTTGAGTCAACAAATCATTTTTAACAGTGTAGCTGTTCAACTTGATAAAGGCTACAGGATAGGGATCTGTCAACACAATGAGGAGGTGGACAAAAACACATCCTGTCTAAAAGCAGGACCACGTGCTTGTGGCCGAGATGTTTTTAGAATATTTAAACCTTTCACACGAGTGGATTGCTAGGTGACTACACAATTAAAGCATTAACTCGGTCATTAAGGACTATTATTGAACATAGTGTATTGTGTGTATGTATTGTGTGTAATGCAGCCTCGTTTACAGGCATTTCATTGGATGGTTGTTAGTCCCTGTGCGGACCCCTGAAGTGACCGTGTACTGCGCATGTCTGTAATAAACTCTCTCTCCCCTCCGACGCGACCCTGAGTGGATGTGTGTTTCTTGTGCCAAGACAAATCCGCTAATGAATGGATAACGTAACAAGGAAGACGACTCGTTTTGATAACAATCAGGTTGTGGCTTGTTAACTACTTTTCTACGGTTGCAGAGAGGCGTCGTGTGTATTTTTACAACGTTTCGATTAAGGGTTATTGAGCCGGCATGTTCGAATCTGTGAATATCTTGCCAACTTTACTGAACTGGATGTATGTGACAGTGTTTTCCTCTATTGAGGTATTTAATGGTAAGATTTAGGTTTTTGGACAGGTGGAAGTGCTAATGACAAGACGTTCGAGAGAAATTAGCTGATTATTGATCGCTGTTTTGGAACTTTACGTTACGTTAAGCCTCTTCACGTTAAGCGTTTTAGACTGTCCCCTTTTGTGTAAGATTTAAACTGGTGTATGATCAATTGTTACAGTAGTATAGTACAGTATAGTTTAGTATACTTGCACGTTGAGCCGAGCACTGCCGTAAACTGGTGTTGCTGATGTGTGGACTTACCTTGGGCGATGCCCGAGCCGGCGTAGGAAGGCCTATATGTAAATCATCTACTTTCTCTGTGACACAAACTTCTTGACAGACAGTTGGAGAAGTGTTAATAATATGAGTGTTCCACAAACACTGTCTTTTATTCGTGGCGTCGACATATTTTACACAGTAGGCTGCTCATTCATTAAAGCAGGCCTACTTTGTTTAATGTAGAACAATTAACCTTTATTGCAATGTTCATTGTTCACTCTGTACATTATAAGGCTTACTCGTTTTCACAATTAGGCCTGCCTCCTTTGGTTCTTTATTTCCCCATATTAAACATGGATATTCAAAATATATCCTACCATTACTACGTCTTTTTATCAAAAGCTACCCACTAGATGGCACCGTTGTTAAATATAAAATGTCCTTGAAATCAACTATTTATCAATGGCACCAGCTATAACAATACAAGCACATATACTTACACACAGCTTTCTGATATTTTATATTTAACTTATTTAAATCCCCATTAATACATTCACACTTAATAGCGCTACATTTGTCTTGGGTAAGAGACTAGGACTACAAGAAAGCTTGATAATTGGACTGTGACCGATCCCTCAGTGATTTAAAGTTGAGATACGCTTCAATGCATCTAATGCTAATGTCATTGACCTCTGGGTCAAATTTGTTTGCTATAAGGTGTTGCTGTTTAAATAACCAAGGCAGATCACCGGTCCCAAACAGGCAGATGGCTCTTCTGTAACCACCGGTGCACGAAGAATAGGGAGCTCCTTTGGCGATGTCTCCTTCGTGGTAACTCCACTTCACCAGGCGAGCGATGGCGTTCATGTCCGTCATGTCGTACTTGCTGTTGGCCGGCATCGACCCGGGCACCGATGGCATTCGTTGAAGAGTGGCCCACAGGTGTTCGTCTGGACTGTAGGTGTCCTTCTCCCACTGCATAAATAGCTGAATGGCCGGGTCCTCCGTCACATGTCTCACAAAGTCTCTCGTCACCACAAAGTAAGCATTGCCCTGGTACATAGGGCTGCTAATGGGAGGAGGGCTCTTTTCCACCTCGGTCCTGACAGTGACATTGTGATGGTACTTCCAGCGTCCCTTTTTATGATCGTTGGTGGCCTCCGACTCCAAACTGTTCCTTCCGTTGAGCAGTCGCAGTGCGTTCACCATCTCGGCGTTGGTTTTGATGGGTAAGTCTGTCCCGCAGGTGTTGAGCAGGTATTTCCACCGGACGGGCGACCGCAGCAGGTCTTCCATGCAATTCAAATCGGCTTGGACCCGAGACCACGTTGCATAAATGACGCTCTCTGATTTGCTAGCTATGAACACATTAGGGAAACAGGAGACTATTCCGATCACAGCGTTCCGGAAGTCCTGACGAGATTTCTTGTCCACGTGGACACAGTAGATATTCTGAGGGTGGTAAATGGTGCGTAAGAGTCGCTCAAACATCCCCAGTTGCTCATGGATCACCATGGAGTAGGCGATGGGAAAGTCCTGCTCCTCCACACTCAGAGGCACTGTGATGTACCCTCTTCTGGTGACGTATGCCTTGCAGTCTTCTGTCCCATTAGGGTATAATGTTCTCGGCAAGGGGCGCCTACCGGATCTCATTAGCTGTTCAAATTTGTCTTTGACGTTGCCCAAGTCTCCATTGATGATTGCCAAGCAGCCAGGCAAGTCCTCCGTGTACTCCGGGGGAACGGGCAGAGGACTCACTCTCACCCTCTTATTTTGCGAAAGTAAAAGGTAAATTAGTGTCCCGTTAATAATGATAAGTAGAACACTGAGACAGTCGGTGCATGTCCTCCCTCTGAAAGGTGTCATGGTGTTTGCCAGGAACACTGGTTTGAGGGCAGGTTGTAAACCTACTGCAAACATTGAGGAGTGGCTTGGACATATATACCTTCCTGTTTCCTGACAGTCACCTTTTACTCGCAAAGTCAACTCCAAAATCAATATTCTTTACAATTATATTGATAACTTAATGCCAATTGTGATACTTTGGTGTATCATGTAGAAAAAGCACCTTTATTGCATCCATGTATAATATGTCAAATAAAATGTTAAAGCATTCCGTCATTGTACACTTACAAATCTCCTCAATTCATTACATTACTACATCATTAACATAAATAATTCTGCTACCTATTTTATGTTGAAGCTTGATTACATTATTACATAGAAAAAGGCCCACCTCTCTTGTATTTATATTAACTTGTGTGAGTTAACTTAGCAGTTAGTAGCTTTCTCGCAACTAAGGCCCAAAATAGAATGGACTCACTTTACCCGGATAGTCAGTTGAGTATCAATGTTGTCTCAGTTTAGTCAGTTGACACTCACTAGTGTTACATTAGTGTTACCATAAAATAATTCTGCTACCTATTTAAACGTTGCAGTTAGCAGGCACTTGATTACATGATTAGCTCCTAAAATTGAACTTAATTACTTCAATGTCTGTTCTCCCCCCCCCCCCCCCCCCACCTCCTCCACCACCACACTTCATATTAACTTGTGTGGGAATATTCTCTATCGTAGACCACACGGTTGGCCGAGGGGCTGAGCGCCCTCATCCGTGTTGTGCTGTGCCGTCTTGGTCCTGGTAGAAGCTGTAACGCCGGTACACGGCCCCCCCCTTGGCGGTGTACACCACGTCCGCCTCGTCGCCGCTGTCCGGCTCGGGCACGCCGTGGGGCATGGCGCCGCTCGCGCTGCCGCTCAGCCTCTCGTAGCTACGGCGCCAACACAGCCTCTTCTTGGCGCGAGCCTTGACCAGGGCGAACACGGCCAGCGCCGAGCCCAGAGCCAGCAGCAGGGCTGTGGGCAGGGCGGCCGAGGCGTGACCTTCTCCCTCGCCGGCGTCCAGTTCGCCGTCTGCCGTCCTGACGAGATCTCCCGGCTTGGGCGGCGGCGCCTCCGTGCACAGGGCTACGACGTGGGTGAAAAGAAAAATCAAATAAAAGGGGGGGGGGGGGGGTAGATTATGTGAGGCCACGACGCAGGTTCATGTGATAATGCTTGTTACTTGGGACTGCGGGCCGGACATCTACCTGTGCGCGTGTCACACACACAGCAGTCGGTGTCGTTCTGACGCGTTTGGCAGCAAGGGGCGCATCGGCTCTCGCCGGCGTGGAGGCCGAACTCGGGTAAACAGGAAAGGCAGTGGGCGGGCCCCGGACCAGAGCAGTGTCTGCAGGACCTGTGGCAGGGCTTACAAATGTCCTGCAGTGGTCATCCAAAATAGACGCACAAATACAATAGGCACAAACACACATTACAAAAATAAAACGATGACAACAGATCAGTATTTGCTGTAGTTCAGAGGTGTGGACGGTGGGTCGACTCGCCTCTTGTGCGTAGTAGTGGCCCTCCCCGCAGCGTGGATAGCAGACGTTGTCCTTGAAGGTGTTTCCCCAGTCACATGTCTCGCAGCTCTGAGGGGCGGCATCTGCAAAATCGCAGATAAAAAAAAAAGCGGTAATCTTCCGGGAAAGCAATAAAATCTAATCTTTACTGTAAAAAAAAAAAAAAAAGACGCCATCTTCACTGCAATTATGCTACTACTGACGCAGACTGCAGTAAAGTTTGAAACGTGATGTGATTCTTTGACCTTTTTGTGTTTATTTAGTGTAAATATGCTAGAGGCGATACCCGTGCAGGTCTGGCAGCTGACGTGGCACCGTAGGCAGACGCCGTGGCGTTCGTAGAAGCGGCGTGGGCAACGCTCCACACACAGCCTTGTGCCCTGCAGCTCCAGCAAAGGAGCAGAGCAGGCCTGGCATGACTCGGGCCCCGGCCCGGTGCACTGCTCACAGGAGCGGTCGCACTCCTCACAGCTGGAGCCCTGGCGGTAGTACCTGGTGGTGGGAGATTTAGCGCATGGACTGGAGTGAAGCTGCAGCTTGCAGTGTGCGTTTTAGTCCATCTTCTTTGTCTTTCAACAAGTAATAAAATGGAATATGCACTGAATGTGACCCAATGACAGTGAAAAGTAATAATTGAGATTGAGGGCTGTACACCTGACCTGGCAGTACGAAATTGTGTTATTCATCTTGTTAATATGAATGCTTGTGAACTGCTCTATTTTTATGTTCGTGTACCTCAGCGTTATGCTATTGTCTACTTCAACAAATGTACACCTTGTAAGTCGCTTTGGATAAAAGCGTCTGCCAAATGCCCAAAATGTAAATGTACAAAATTAAATAAAAATAATCAGAGAATCCACATGGATCCAAGATCCTTTGTCTGTGGGATCTGTTTCATCATTATTGGGTCAAAGCCTCGCAAAGTCAGCCTACATCTCCCAAGCTCACCGGCAATTTGGCCTCCAGGTGCACGGTCACTTTCGCCCCCACCTTGTGTATACATACACAAGGTGGGGGCGAAAGTGACCGTGTATACATACACAAGGTGTGGAACAATAATGAAATAATCTTTTGCCCTGATAAACATACCCTGAGGGACAACTGGATACGCAGAGAGAAAGGGCCCGGAGGTAGCCAGGCGAACAGGTGAGGCAATGTTTGCGTAACGGGCCAGAGCAAGTGGAGCAGACGTGGTCACATGGTGAACAAAACCGTATCGCAGTTCCGTCTGCATCCAGTTTGGGGCTGTACGTCCCGGCAGGGCACGCACTCCAACAGGTGGTGTCTGGGGAAGAACACACGTATACACACGCATTGACACACACACACAGAGGTTGGGTTTTGGGTAGCGATCCATATACCAAGACTTTTGGTTTCACTGCTTACTACTAGTTATTGTTAGTAAGTACTAACATACTAGTATCCTTTTGTCATTGTTTATTTAATTTATATATAATATTTAACATACTATACACAGGGCTGCCAAGTTTCAGGAAGAAGTAGTGAGTGTGAGACTTTCAGGGGAAGATGCGTTCGGCCGGCGGCGATTTTTTTTTGGCCTTTTTTAACGTCGATTTAGAGGAATATCTCAATTTAAATTAACATTAAGACTGTTGTGATGTCGTCACCCCCATGCCAGCTGCTCTCCCTGCACTGTCGGCCTCCTCATGCTTATCTAGTGTTAATAATTGACCAGCACAAGTAGAAATGAAAACAATTGTAACAAGAAAGTTTGACAAATAAAATACATGTATTTATAAAATGTCAATATAAAGAAAACATAGCAGCCTTTTAAGAAACAATAGCAGCCTTTTCCTTTAGTGCATTTTTTTTTAAGTGTAACAAAATTAGAACCAGAATAATACATATATAGAATATATATTATAAAAAAATAAAGTGCATGTCTTTGTGTGTTTTGGTTTACATGACATGTCTCATGTTGTAGGTGTTTGTGGCAGATTGTGATGCCTTGATGACAGAGGGAGGGGGCTCCCATTTGAAACACTGTGGCTCAAGGTTTGCCATCTCCACAGTCATGATGGATGATAGAGTTCCATCAAGAGCCAAACTGTTTCGGGTTTTGGTTTTGTTCAGTCCCACCACAGAGAACACTCGTTCAGCATCAGCATTTGAATGTGGAAGTACCAACACCAACTTGGCAATACGAGAGAGCCTCCCAAATCTGCTCATACCGAGCACATACCGTGATGATTTAACTAACACTGCTATTAGTCACGGTTGTTTGTTGTTAAACCCACCGCAGCAACCTGCCACACTGCTCACCAGCAGCCTGTGTAACGTTAAGTCTCACGTAGTCAGACCCACCGTTGACTTAATCAAAATAATGTTTGTAAAAATTTCAGTCACGGCATTATTGACGCGCTGACAGACGTTTCACGTTTACTTTTCGATTTCTCCACCATAAGTGTTGTTCTCATAGGTTCAGGTTGTTCTTCATAGGATAGAGACGCAATGACCCGCCTTAAGCTGCCTCTGATTGGTTTGTATACGTGGTGCCTTTCGTTGGGTTGGTTAGATTGAGCCTCGAGGGCTGATGATTGGTTATCACATATCTCGGACAGCCAATCGGGGGCAGAATAGGGCGGGCTCACCCTGTCCCTGACTCGAACTACGGCAAGCCTCAAGCAACAAGTAATGGAAATATATAATTAAATAAAAAAATAATTATAAAGTAGTGAAAGGGGGAAAAAGCGTGTGAAATGGCAAGTGTGGCGTGAGGCGTGTGAAGAGGTTAAATTGCGTGACTCTCACTCTCAAAGGGTGAGACTTGGCAGCTCTGCTATACAGTTTGATATACGTTGTCATTACTATAGTTAGACCAAAATTTGTGCTTACTTACTGTAGAGGAACTTAGGCTCAGCACACGTCTGGCATTGGTCCTGGCCCGGTCCCCCGCAAGAGAGGCATTGGCGGTGGCAGGCCATGCAGGTGAACTGGTCATCGTGCAGGTAGGTTCTGGGTGGGCACGCCGTGTCACCGGTCACGCCACACAACAAGGTGTTTGGGTCCAGCACCAAGCCCCTCTCACACTGGGTACACTGGTTGGCCTCGGGCCCGGAGCAGCCCGCACATGTCTGGTGGCACTCTGCAACATACAGCACAATCAATGCCTTGGATGTTTTCCCTAATGAGATTTGACATTTTTATATATATATAGATATAGATATATTCTATAGATATAGATATAGATATAGATATAGATATAGATATAGAGATATCTATATCTCTATATATATATCCAACATGATAGCTTGCTTTGCAATATATTCGTTAATTTTGGCCTATTTTACCCAATGAGTGGACCTAAATGATGAATTATTAAAGAGAGCTTCCACCGATTTTTTTTACACCTAACAAAAGCCTACAACAAAAAACTGCTCATAAATACGTTGTGGATAAAAATGTCCATCCATCCATTGTCTACGAAGGCTTTGCCTTCTGGCTCAGCTCTCTTTTGGTCACAACCCAGGGCACCCAATACCGCTCCTGCTGCACCTCCAGTCAATCTTACGCTCCCTCACTCGAGAAAAACACCCCGAAATACTTGAACTCCTTCACTTGGGGTAAGGACTCACTCCTCACTTGGAGTAGACAATCTACGGGTTTCCTGCTGAGAACCATGGCCTCAGATTTAGAGGTGCTGATCCTCATCCCAGCTGCTTCACACTCCGCTGCAAACCGATCCAGTGCGTGCTGAAGGTCACATACTGATGACGCAAACAGGACCACGTCATCTGCAAACAGCAGCGATGCAATCCTGAGCCCCCCCTCCATGACTACGCCTTGACATCCTGCCTATCACAAACTACAGGGTGTTGGCCCTGACAGAGGCCAACACCCACTGAGAACAGGCCCGCCGGACTTACTACCGAGAATCCAGACACAGCTCTTGCTCTGGGAGTACAGAGATTGGATGGCCCTCAGTAGTGACCCCCGCACCCCATACTCCCGCAGCACCCCGACACAGTTTGTTGTTTTTCGGGGGTAATTTCAACAACTTATGATCACAAAATGATAACTCTTAGTTAATAAGAATGTGGCTGTCACCGTTGGAATGTCCCTTTTTAATACATTTTTCTAAATTTTTTATTGGTAATTAAATACAAAATTATACAGAAACGGTACAAATCATCATCAACGTTGGCAATCAAAAAGCAAATCACCTTGGCATTCCATGGCTGCCGTCTCGTAGTATGTGCCAGGGGGGCAGTCTTTGGAGCACCCGCCGTCGTACAGTTTGGGAGTGGCATCGGAGCACGTCTCGCAGTCGTCGGCCAGGGGCCCGAAACAAGTGCTGCAGGTGGGGTGGCAGGTGCCACAGCGGTCCTCCTCCATGTCATCATAGTACCCCGTGGGGCAACTGGCCTTACAGGCTCCGTTCAGGATCAGGTAGAGGAAGCTGCATCCTGTGACCACATTGGGTTTACTCAGTTTTATTATTTATTGACGATGCCCTTCCTCTCAAAAAGAGGAACAAAACGTTTTTTTGGTATTTCAATGCTGTTCAATATTGTTTTTACGGTTAGTTTATGACCTTGTTATCCATCTCGTTATGTAGGAAAGCTCAAGCTGTTATGGTTCTTGTTACCGTCATTATGTTATATCGCCCTTTGACACCCTTCACCGTCAATCGACAGCAGGGCACGATCACTAGGGCTGGTGCCAACGGTAAACCAACGGTGAGTAAGGAGCTGTCCATATCATTTATTACATTATTGAGCAGATCCTTAGCATGCTCCAGAGGGACAGGTCATTTTGGAGCAGGCATAAACAATGGCCTCTTGCTCAAGTCTCCCCACAGGAAGCAGCCGGCCGCCCAAACATCTTGAGAACACGGGACTCATCACAAGGACTCACTGAAACAAGTCCTCTCATCCAAGCACACGTCGCAGTGGGGCGGGCAGCGTCGACAGGTGCCGTCCTCTGCGGGGTACGTTCGCAGGGAGCAGTTGAGTCTGCACGTGCCACTCTCCAGGAAGCGTCCCTCGCCACACGAGAGACACTGGGTCTGTGTGCCATCACAGGTCAGACAGGAGTCGTCGCAGGCTTGGCACGACCCCTCCGTTGTCTCGAAGAAGCCTCTGTTAACAGAGAGTAGGTGTCCTTCGGATCAGGTCAACAGAAGTCACAGCGTTTCCCATGAGGTATATGATTGTTGTAAATGTGGTAAAGTTTATAATTGTACACAAGGATCCTTACTCTGGGCAGTTGGACCAGCACCTTCCCTGGTGGAGGAATATGTAGCTGCTTGTGGAGCAGCTGGTGCACACATCCCTGGACCCCAAGCAGGCCTCACAGTTAGGGGAACAGGCCTCACACAGCTGGGTGGAAGTGTTGGCGTAAGAACCAAGCGGGCAGTGTTCTACACATGAACTCTCCTGGTCCAAGAGATGACCTTGAATAATGACAAGCTTTGGAATTACAGGACTAACAATATTTGTATTGGCAGCATGTCAAAGTACTTGTTCATATGTGTACCTGTGAAACAAGACGAACAATCCAATGCTTGTGGACCGAAGCAGGTCTTGCAAGAAGTATCGCAAGAATGGCATTGACCACTTTTCCCTGGGTCAACAAATATTATAATACAAACATTGATACTTTATACTTAGTGAGAATTAATGTTGCTAGTGATGGTAAAAGAAAATAAGCTAGTTCACACCTTGGTGGGTTTGCACAATTGACACAATTGTAGTAGATTTTTGTGAAGTGACGTGGCTTTTCTTTTACAACTTCTTTCCTCCTGCTTTGTTCTACGGTATCAGTGGGGCCTCTTTCCTTATCGTCAAATCTGATGACCCACCTCTTCTGCAAACAACTCATGAAGGTATTTTTTTTACTCATGCATGTTGAACTGAATTTGATAACACAATTAATTTAATAAATTATTTTTTCTACTAATTGGATAATAATGACAGTAGGTGTTTGACTTAAACGCCCAGGTTTTGTCACTTAAGGAAAAGTTAGTCACTTTACATTGCGAACTCTGTTACAACACTGATACACAGGAAAAAAGACCGCACAAGAACGTTGCTGTCTTGCCCTCTAGTGGGGAAGGTTTGTTATAACAATCAAACGTAATCATTTGTGCTCAAATAGGAATATAAAAAGCTCTATGACGACGAGGAATTTGGAACGTAACCACGTGCTTGTGGCCGAGATGTTTTTAGAATATTTAAACCTTCGAAAATGTGTCCTTAACCATTCACACGAGTGGATTGCTAGTTGACTACACAATTAAAGCATTAACTCAGTCATTAAGGACTATGGTACAAGCCCACTCCTCTGAGGAGCCCTTGATTAAATGTTCCATTTGTGGATCAATAAAAACGTCTCACAAGCAACTGCAATTAAACTGTGACATGTAAACTACTAGGAAAAGTGCATTGCAGCAGCTGTGTTTGTTTGTATCTTATTTCATTTGTTGTATATGTTTCATACACAGAAATTGGCTCTATTTCTTGTTTGCCAGCACTTGCTTTTTAGCTTGTCTGTTTATTGTCTATTTGTCATTGCCCCTTGTCAAATCTAGGGAGCCAACTTATTATACTTTTACCTGAGCACTGGTTCTGCTCTCCGAGGCTTGTTAGGAAGGAAATACACTTCTGATGACTAGTAGTTCTCTTGCCTACCTATGTTGAATGCACTTATTGTAAGACGATTTGGGGAAAAA
Source organism: Muraenolepis orangiensis (assembly GCA_027704905.1). Taxonomy (NCBI): domain Eukaryota; kingdom Metazoa; phylum Chordata; class Actinopteri; order Gadiformes; family Muraenolepididae; genus Muraenolepis; species Muraenolepis orangiensis. The sequence continues at coordinate 3,800,341 of CM051010.1, read as the reverse complement.
AGGTCTGCTGAATGAATTGTAATGTAAAATCACCCTCCATGACATCGCTAGCCACCGGGAACGGGTCATGTGGATCAAGGCAGGGACAGTTCTCTCTCTCTCTCTCTCTCTCTCTCTCTCTCTCTCTCTCTCTCTCTCTCTCTCTCTCTCTCTCTCTCTCTCTCTCTCTCTCTCTCTCTCTCTCTCTCTCTCTCTCTCTCTCTCTCTCTCTCTCTCTCTCCCATCTCCTCTCACCGTTAGAGTACTGGCCCTCTGGACAGGTGACCAGAGGACACTGGCCGTGGACCGAGGAGTTCTCACCCACACACGAGTCACAGTGGGTGGAGCGCGGCCCGTGACAGGTCTGGCAGGAGCTGTGGCAGGACTGGCATCGCCAGCCGTTGGTGTCAGCGAAGGTTTGTCGAGGACACTGCTTCACACATTCCCCGTCTGACGTGAGGGAAACAACACAGTGGCAGAGACCCAGGTTGAAAATTAACCCTGAAGAATGTTCTGAGAAACTAGCCCGCTTAGACAAATTGGAGAAACTTATTCTATCAATAGAAATGGTGTTTCAATGGAAAATGGGTTTTCATAGGGTAGGACTTGAGCCAATTAAGGTTTCCTTCAACTTAAGGCAAGTTCCATTTTAGACTTTTTCAAGACTTTTTTTAATGCCACTCGGATCTACAATCGGATCCACTACAATCTAATTAAAATGTAAGAAGGGTTTACAGGTATGTAAACAATAAATATGTAAACTATAAATGTAAACTATAGGTAGAGGTAAGTGCAAGGCCGTTGAAGACATTGATGGTGAATGAAACGGTATTGTCAGCAGAGTTCAGAGTTTGTATGTTGGGCAGCAGAAGGGCGGGGGGGGGGTACTGGTTCGTGGTACAGAATTCAGAGAGATGACAGCTGAGGGGAAGAAGCTGTTCCTAAGCCTGCTTGACATGGAACATTTCTATAGCGCCTCCCAGAGGGGAGGAGGGTAAACAGTCTGTGAGAGGGGTCATCCACTATTTTTGTGCCTTCCTCACTACCCACCACCGTTTGTGGTGGGTAGTGTTTATTGCAGGGAGGAACCGTAGGCTACGTTAAGCTATGTCTGAAGGCTACCCCTGTATGGTTTATTTGATGGCCTTTTGGAGGCATTACATCTTGGGTTCAAACCTGTGGGTCTGGTGAGCGGGACGTCCCCAACAATAAATAAGACTTGGCCCCATGAGTACCATAGCAGCGGACCTGCTACAACATTTTTGGATTTTCAATTGCAATGTAAGAAAATAACAATTGATAGAATGTCTTAACGTTTTAAAGACTTTTGACAGATTGATTTAGGACATTTACCACAATACATCTTAAGGCCCTTTTTGGATTTATGAATTAAATGCCTTTTTAGACTTTTTAAGGCTCAGCTGGAACCCTGTTGTTGTGTGAAATCCGCATGCGGCATGTTTGCAGAACATGTTAAACCCAGCCCTTAGACGTGTGGTTAGTGGGCTCTATATGTTTACTGTGGTCCGTCTCTCCCTCTCTCTTAATATGCCATGTCTCTCTCTCTCTCTCTCTCTCTCTCTCTCTCTCTCTCTCTCTCTCTCTCTCTCTCTCTCTCTCTCTCTCTCTCTCTCTCTCTCTCTCTCTCTCTCTCTCTCTCTCTCTCTCTCTCTCTCTCCCATTAAACTATCCAAACAATGGCCTACATTCAACTTTTTTTAACTGGACTCGGATAAGCCTCAGTCAATATTACAATGGTCTTGTTTGCATATATATATATATATATATATATATATATATACATATAAATGTATAGAACTGTATTATAACTATATATATGTATAGAGTTGTATATATATATATACATATATAACTGTATATATAACTATATATATATATATGTATAGAACTGTATTATAACTATATATATGTATAGAGCTGTATATATACAACTGTTTATATATATATATATATATATATATATATATATATATATATATATATATATATATATATATATATATATATATATATTACTGTATAGAGAGAGAGATAGAGAGATATCAAACTGAAATATTGGGTAGCAATTCAGCACACACTGTATATACATTTCTGGTCTTCATTTTGGCTTTGGCTTTAAATATTCCGTCCACACTCTCCATCTCTACTGCACACGTGTGTACGCATCGTAAAAAGGTGTCCTCTTCCCGCACAAGCTCCCTCCTCCCCCTCCTTCCTTCCTTGTTTGCATGAATCGTGTACAGTATTTCCATACTGTTTGCGGAGAGAAGCCATACAACTTATATGCAGTGGCACAGTGTGCTCAGCCCATCTCCGGGCCGGGTGTTCCATCACTGGGATAAGATAGCGACGTGGCGTATATATAAAACAAACAATGAATGTGAATGTTTGCGCTCACCGTTAGTGAAGTAGCCCGTCTGGCAGGCGAGGCAGTGGGCGTCGCTTCTGCAATCAGTGCAGGGTATGGGGCAGGCCTGGCACAGCCGTCGGCCCGGGTCCTCGTAGGTGCCCTGGGGGCAATGTCTACGGCACTGATGCCGGAAACTGCAGAGAAAGGGTTAGTTAGTAAAGGGTTAATATGAACAATGTGCACACAACACCAGGGGTGACTTTACACTACTACGGCTTATTTATAATCTCAGTCCCCCCCCCCTTTTTCATTCATTTTTATCTGGATGGACAAATGGCTAATTATCTTATAACATACTGTATATGACCCCTGGATGTATTAAGCCTATCAAACCCTATCAAATCTAGTCAACATCCCGGATGTCCCTCTTTCCCATAGTCAGTAGTGTATAGCCTACATAATAATCCATTGCAGATCAACAACAACAAACTTGTAAATCATCAAATAAATTATTTTGGGCTAAGCTCCTCTACAGTTCAAATCACACTACACAAACACACACATATATAGATAACTATTGTTTGTAATATTTTACTTTTGTTTTAATTGTTTTGGATTATTAGAGAGAGAGAGAGAGAGAGAGAGAGAGAGAGAGAGAGAGAGAGAGAGAGAGAGAGAGAGAGAGAGAGAGAGAGAGAGAGAGAGAGAGAGAGAGAGAGAGAGAGAGAGAGAGAGAGAGAGAGAGAGAGAGAGAGAGAGAGAGAGAGAGAGAGAGAGTAGAGAGAGATCTCACAACGGGCAGGTTGGACAATCTCCCAGGCGATTCATTGTCTTTCTTATAGACTTGGGGGACTGAAACCTGAGCATCGGCACTTCACACCTAACCTGGAAGACTCTGGAAGAATCATACGCTCACCGTGCCAACACAAACCAACACCTGGCCCGCAGCTGCCCTGGCTTCAACACGTCCCTGTGGTTCAAAAGCATTGCCGCCCTCACTAAAACACTTGAGTGGATGACAATAATAATGTGTACCCTAGTTGTGGGTCTTGTTGCTTGTTTATGAGACTGAAAGTTTACTGTTTTCTTGCAAGCCGTCACTCACCTATCCCTGTTCTGTTCTGTCTCCCTTTGTAGACCTTAAATCCTTCAAGTGGCCGAGAGGTTGACGTTTGAAGATGTCAAACATCACTAGTTGTGATGTGTGATGTGAGCATGCGACGGATTTATCTTCCGTTCCCAACTCTACCCCTGTGTGTGTGTGTGTGTGTGTGTGTGTGTGTGTGTGTGTGTGTGTGTGTGTGTGTGTGTGTGTGTGTGTGTGTGTGTGTGTGTGTGTGTGTGTGTGTGTGTGTGTGTGTGTGTGTGTGTGTGTGCTTTACCGGAAGATCTGTGTTGTGTGTGTTTGTGTGTGTGTGTGTTGCCAGGACAACACAGATCCCGCTGTGTTGCCATGGCGTTTGTGCCGGGATGCGCTGATTGTTTGAAGAGGAACAGCTGGAAGCGCCACATAGCATCCATCATTACAGCCACAATAGAGGCTGGTGGTGGGAAACAACGCCCCCACTGGAAGCCAGCAGGGGGCCGTCGGGTCTCCTCACAAATATTAGACCGCAGTCTGCTCATGCTGAGCGGCTTGGCCTTCCAGCACATAGGCTTATGGGGAGGATTTCTTTGGGGATCATATATATATATATATATATATATATATATATATATACATACATACGTATGTATACGTATATATATATTTATATATATACAGTATATATATATATGTTTATATATATATATATATGTTTTATATATATATATGTGTTTATATATATATACTGTAATTATTATTGGTTCTATTATGTTATTATACTATATAAAGCAACTGACCAGGGTCTGAATCCAATCCCTTGTGCCATAGCCATAGAGGTTAACATAGAGGTCCCCATATTCTCCACTAAGGACTGTCTACTACTGGATGGCATTGACCGTCTTATCAGTGCATCGCATGGTTGACTGCCTAACGACTATTGTGTGTATTGTTGTATTGTTGTACTGTGTGGTTCAATACTGGTCTACCCTTTACTTGACCTTACCCTGTTTAATGATTGATGAGAGGAATGGGAAATGACTTTGAGTATTAAAAGTTAACAATCATAAAATATATTAGTGGTTGGCCAAACACACACACACACGCACACACACACACACAACACTGCTAATATTGAATTTAGTCATTGCACAGGTCGTTGCAACTGACTACCTGCTGAAGGATTCAACAGGTTGAAACTTTTTTTTAAATCCGTACCTCAAACCACACACACACACACACGTACAAAGAGACACACATACAAAGAGACACAGATTGGATTGGACTGATGTATGTGGCATTCCTCTACAAAACCAGCCTCTCTTGCGTGGTAGCGAGGCATGGGCGAGGCAGAGCACAGGTAGGGCTCAGGTAACGGGCTCAGGAGCCGTAGGTAACCTGACTCACACCACAACCAGACCCCCCCCCCCCCTGAGTGCAGGAGAGAGAGACACACAATCACTGGTCTGTTCTCACTCTCTAGAGCCTGCGTGTCACGCTGGGTCTGAGCGATACGGTGAAGTCAACATAACACACATTAAAAAATGTGGGAATGTGTTGGAATTAATGAAGGGGGCTGCATTTTGAGAAAGTAACCTGGACTCAAGAAGGCAATGACTAAAAACTAAAAAAAGAGTGCAGATGGCAATAAGTCACTTTCAACACATCCACATGGATTGTAATGTCACATGCCTGTGGGGATATGATAGTGTGGTGCTAGCATCAGCTCATCTCATGTAATCAATATTATATATTCCCAATGCAATACAGGTATTTTTAAAGTCAAACAAGTTCAGGTAAGGGATGTACATTGAGCTACAGAGCATGAGTGTCTCATCAGAAATAGAAAATGCTAACTTACAAAAAGTGACTTTCAATACAGCTGGAGCAGACCCCGGGGTCGTCTGCACAACAACAAAAAATACATATATCATATAGTTTAGTGTCAAACATTTAAAATACAGAAATAAAAGAATACAAATACCAGATTTTCTATATCTTCGCAATATAGGAAGAAAAAGTGTATGCTGCGTGATGAAGACAATCAAACTAAATCAATTGTAACGCCTACCTGTGGAACACGTGTTACACCCCACCTCACAGTCAAGGCATTCTCCTGTATCAGGATCCTCGACCTGCCCTGCAAGGTGCAGTAATACAACGCAGCGTTAGTGTAACGGACGCCAGCAGGCGGTGCTGTGCAGTGGTAAACCTCACTCCCCGACACCTAAAATACATTCAAGCGATGATGAAGCTAGAGATAGAGTGCGTGGGTTTTTGCTTCTCGTGTTAGAGCGTCGCCTCTCACGCCAGAGGTCGTGAGTTCGAGCCCAGCCGGGGACGCTCACTGTTACATTGGTGCCGAGACCCAAATGAGAGTGAGGATAAGGGGGGGTTAAGTGTAACTGATGTCCAGCAGGCGGTGCTGTGCAGTGGTAAACCTCACTCCCGACGCCTAAATAGAGGTTCTAACACCAGAAGCTAAAACCCATGGGTTTTAGCTTCTGGTGTTTTGAGTGTTGTCTCACATGCCGGAGGTCATGAGTTCGAGCCCAGTGCGGAACACTCACTTAGTTACATTAGCACCCCTTCGCACAGCACACACATGAACCTTGTTAAAGAATAATAATATATATTTACCGAGTTCACAGGAGGCTGTTTGGCAGACGCCGTTCAGGAGTTTGTAGTGCTCCCGACATTTGGCGCATACGGTACCATCGGCGCAGAGCTCGCAGTCGGCGATGCAGGGCAGGCAGACGCGCCGGCCCCGGTCCGAGAAGAAGCCCCTGGGGCAGTGTAACCGACAGCGGCCCTGGTGGAGGAACCGCTCGTGTCCGTCCTCGTCTGTGAGAAGGTGAGGTCACACTTCGACGTGTCAACGTGAGGGCCAGACATTGTGAACGCCTCGTGCCTTGTCAAAATGTATTTCTGGCACACATGGTGTAAAGTGTAGGCCTACAGGAAAGTAGTTCAAATGTACTTCTTCTACCCATGTATATGTCTATAAATTAAACCAAAAGCTCACTTAATAGCTTAAGGGGTGAGAAGAACAATACACAGACCTACTGTAGCCTGCTAAGGTTGTAGACAGAGCAGAGCTATAGGCAGGATCCGGGTGTGTGAAGAACCTACATACACGTCTGCTCCAAATGATGCACTTACTGTCGCAGAGATAACCAACAAGCCCCTGGTTCTATCGTAAAATAGCCCTAGTATCTCTTGTCATTGTAGGTCTAGCACATAAACAAGTTGAATAGAGTAAAAAAAAACAACCCAGAATGACTCAACATCTAAACTCCACGCCTTCCAAAGAATCCCAAAATGGGATAATTATTGTCATCTGATTTGTTAAAGTATGAAATAGTGTCAAAAATGGAGGGGATGGGTGTGAGATCCCGAGAGAGAGGGGGAGAGAGAGAGAGAGAGAGAGAGAGAGAGAGAGAGAGAGAGAGAGAGAGAGAGAGAGAGAGAGAGAGAGAGAGAGAGAGAGAGAGAGAGAGAGAGAGAGAGAGAGAGAGAGATGAGAGAGAGAGAGAGAGAGAAGGGTGCAACCGTATAGCACCCATGGCCCTGGGGGGACATCTTTGCCTTGGTTAACAAAGGCTCCCTTTCGAAATTATCAGATTTCACATTCGAAACCCAATCACAGCAAGTGAAGTGAGTTCCATCATGGGAAAACCAATAACGCGCCCAGTTATTTCGCCACAACAGGTGAATAGCCTTCTTTATAACCATTCTATCGATTACGGCACACTTAACTAAACTAAATTACAACTCTACAGGGACACACTGTTTCTGTCTCTTCAGCTGGTAAAATGTATTTGTTTGAAACTGTTGGTCGTAACAACATATGGTCGTAAATCAATGCAGAACGGCATTGCCAATGCAAGCGCTCGTATAACAACAAACAAGAGATATAACAACAAATCGGGAGGATTGAATCCTCTTTATTGGTCGCATACATGTAAACATACAGTGAAATGTGTTCTCTGCTTTCACAACTTCACAATGGTGTCAATGATTTACAAAAGACCCCACGTTTATATCGTATTTACCGCGCTGGCCTATGAGTTAGGCTGTACCATCATAATAATAAGAATAATAATAAGAATAAGAATAATGATAATAATGATAATAATAATAATAAACAGAGTAGTGCTGCTTACCAACTCCACAGGTGGTGCATTCAAAAAGCTCGTGCCCGTCGCACGCGGAACAGGTGGGATGGCAGAGGACGCACTGGTGTTTAAACAGAAAGCGCCCGGCTTCACACGACAGCGGGGCCGGTCCGCTGCCCTCAGTGAAGCCCACACAGCAGACCATTAGGAACGCGATGGAAACGAGCTTCATTGCAATCGCGAGGACTCACGACATCGAGAAAGACGGTGGTGTCCTGAATGGTTTTGGCAGGTGGACTATTAGAGAGAGAGAGAGAGAGAGAGAGAGAAGAGAGAGCGCGTGAGAGAATGAGCGAGTGTGTGCGTGTGCGTGTGTGTGAGAGAGAGAGAGAGAGAGAGAGAGAGAGAGAGAGAGAGAGAGAGAGAGAGAGAGAGAGAGAGAGAGAGAGAGAGAGAGAGAGAGAGAGAGAGAGAGAGAGAGAGAGAGAGAGAGAGAGAGAGAGAGAGAGAGAGAGAGAGAGAGAGAGAGAGAGAGAGAGAGAAGAGAGCCCTGTCGCCCCACTAGTGGTAGGGGTGGGCAACCGTGAGATAACTTGCTAGACCAGCTAGCTGAAGTGGGGTTGAACAAAGCCCTATGTGGTCAGAGCAGAACCATACAAAGGTAATAGTTTCGCAATATCTCCCAAAACGTTTCTGACAATACGGCATGGTGATGGTGGAGGTGGAGATGTTGATGATGATGGCGATGATGATGATGATGATGATGATGATGATGAGATAGATAGATAGATAGATAGATAGATAGATAGATAGATAGATAGATAGATAGATAGATGGATGGATAGACAATGGATGAAACTCTAACCCTGTCCTCAAAACATTAATTTCACTGGAAGTAAAGATACCATCACCTCAACCATCCCGCAACGTGTTGGTACTTTAAACGTGCTTACCGATTCAACATTTTTTAAATACTTCTCTTCAATCTGGTTTAATCTAGTGTACCAATGATTTAGTTTAAGATTATCATCAAATCACAATCGCCAAGAGGGGCGTGGCGTGGGCAGAATCCTATTCACTGTCTGACGTCACACGACAGTCAAATCAGAAGGAGGCGTGGCTGTGATCTGCTGCAGCGGAATATGTACACGGTAGTTGCGAGCGATCCAACGGTCCGAACGCACAGTGGGCGGGATCTCTCTCTCCGCGACGCACCAATCAGCGGTTGCTTTGACGCGAAGCAAGGCACCGCCCACTTTACATTCGGGTCGGTGATTGGTTGGTACCGGACAGAGGTACCCGCCCGCCTGTACGTTCGCACCCTTGGATCTCGCGACTATACCATAATGTGACATGGGGATGCGAGACAGACCCGAGCGTCTGTCAGTCAGGAATTAAGGTTTCGTTAGATGCTCGGAGTTGTGCACGATGATGGAGGAGTAGCGCCAGATAAGAGCACGGTAAGGGAACATGTTGTTTGCGAAGCGACGGGTGAATGTAGTAGGCCGTGCTACGTGACGTTTAACACGAAATGACTGCAGACAGGCAGGTGCACCTGTTTTATGTGACTATGCGTATTTATGTACATTTGTGGATTTACGGTTTTTTTGCGACGCGGAGCCAACTGAATTGCATGTGCTAACTCATACGACCAATACAGCGGTTCTGGTTTCCTGTGTCTCCGGAGTTTCGTAGAAAACACGTAGGCCTATGATGCTACATAGGTGATGCTGAAACCTATCCGGACAAGACTTTACTAGTTGTGCGTTATATTACAATCTGAATCACAGACACTCAAATATTAGCATCCACCAATTGCATGTTCTTTTCGATTCGTTTCGTTTCTGGAGTACACGTCATTATACCGATGGTGATGAACACCAGAAACATTTTTATTGGAAAAACAATACCAATATGCGTCAGTAGTACGCATCATTCGGACAGCGAAGCGATTCTTTTTCTATCACAATATTTCAGTGGTCAATACAATCTAATCTTACAATAACCCCAACACAAAGACCTTTACTAGCTGGTTGGGTTGACTTACTGAGTTAGGTTGACGTGTGTGTGTGTGTGTGTGTGTGTGTGTGTGTGTGTGTGTGTGTGTGTGTGTGTGTGTGTGTGTGTGTGTGTGTGTGTGTGTGTGTGTGTGTGTGTGTGTGTGTGTGTGTGTGTGTGTGTGTGTGTGTGTGAGAACACAGTCAGGGCATAACTACAAAGCTGACCCCAACTCGCCCACCCACCGCCTCCTGGCTGCCATGTCAGCCCAGCGCCACAGAGGACCTGGGGAAGGGGGACGGTGTGATAGGGTTTGGGTTGGGGGTGGTGTGTGTGGCTTGGCTTGGCTTGGCTTGGCACCTGATCAGTTGCCCCAGCCAATTCTGTCCCTGTCACATGGCATTTAGCTCCGGAGGAAGTGAACGGCGAGATGACGTCTGTTGGTGAACTCTGTGGGGCTTTCATTGTCAGTGTACCGACGCTAGCTGATGCACAGTGACACATGTTCCTGTTTCAAACGAGACTGGTGGCTGCCAGCAGCAAGCACACTTCATGTGGGCTTGGAGGGTTTGTATCTGTATGTGTGCTCATCATCCTCATCATCCTCATCATCATCATCTTCTTGACAATACCGGTCCGATGACAGGTGCACGGTGTGCGACCATGGCGTGAGACGGTCCTAATCGGGTCAGATCAACAACTTCACTGTGTAATGTGTACAGCATGCGCTGTAATAGATTGTATTAAACTTCCACAAACGGATTGCGTTTGTGAGCGTTCTAGAGGCACCACAGCCAGAGAGCGTTACATCACAGGCCCTTTTTTCTTGTTGCTGTTTATATAATACATACTAGAGCACGGTCGGCTCGCATGATGCTAGCTCTCCACCGCCGTCGTAATTACTAGCACGCCGCATGGCACTCCGGCTCTCTCTCCCTCAACTGATTTTTGGCGTCCGTGCGTTTTAAACGCCGGAGATGAGATTAGTCCAGCTGAGTGGCCCGTGGCAATCACGACTCAATCACCGGCCCCGGCTTTTGAAGCCGTCGCCCCGTTCTGCAGACGTCTCGACTCTCCACAGGTGGGGAAAAGAAGTGCTGTGGGGGTGGGGGGGATGTCTGCAGACAGACGGCCGGAGGTCAGCCAGAGGCCGATGGAGTGCAGAGGGGAGGAGGCTTCACATACGTGTGTGTGGGGTTACCTTCACATACACCCGGGTTGGGGTCCTATCGGCTGCACTGGGAGCTGGTTGGATCGGTGATCTGGTGGTGGTGGCCTCCTTGAGCCTGGATCACATTGTAATTTCTGGCCCCCTCTCTTTATTTCCTTGGATGTTTATTACATTATAAAACGTGTGTGATGGTCTTTGTTATTTATACATGTTTACTGTGTGCAACATGTGGTGCGTGTGATTAGGCCTTTGGAATGTTGTTAATAATAATTGTCTTTAAATAGCAGCCTCTATATTGTGACGGTGTCCCACATTTGTGCTTGTATACAATGTGCTTGGTTAAACATTCAATGGCTTTAATTGGACAGAGAGAGGGTGTGTGTGTGTGTGTGTGTGTGTGTGTGTGTGTGTGTGTGTGTGTGTGTGTGTGTGTGTGTGTGTGTGTGTGTGTGTGTGTGTGTGTGTGTGTGTGTGTGTGTGTGTGTGTGTGTGTGTGTGTGTGTGTGTGTGTGTGTGTGTGTGTGTGTGTGTGTGTGTGTGTGTGTGTGTGTGTGTGTGTGTGTGTGTGTGGAGATGTCAGAGAATAAGGTCTCCTGGTCACAACAATACAAATATGTAGTAGAAGAAGTACTGTAGAAGTGAGCGGCTCTTCCATTAAACAAGAACAACCCACGGTCAAGGAGAGTCCTATTAAGTCAAGAAGAAGTCAGGGTTTATTATAGTTATAGTAGTAGTTTTTATTTCTGCTATTGTGTAGTTATAGTAATAGTTTTTATTTCTGCTGTTGTGTTTTAATCTCCATTGCCCCTGTATGGTATACTACAGTGCAATGCCGTCATGCGTTACGTTTAAACCATTAGCTTAACACTGGGAAGGTCATATGGTCCATCAAGAAGCTTTCAAGGTAGAGTGATCTCTGGGAAGAAGAGAGGAGTTCTGAGACAGCGTGATTCACGGATTGGGGCTATTTGTATTCTCTTAATGGATTTCAGGGGAGTCTAGGTGTTTCTCCAAACCTGATCAGAAAAAGGCTTTGAAAAGCACTGCAAACTAGTGTCTAGAAGGCACTTATTGTAGTATGTTTTAGCAAGTTTATTTTATTTATTTTTGTAGAAATTCACACTTCGGGAGGGAATGGAGAGTAAACATTCCATTGTACTTGATGCAAGTGGCAAATAAAAACATCTTGAATCCCGAGCAATCCTGTAATTGCAAATGTAAACATTAGCAATTAGCACTTTGGCCTTTATGATAACACATTTTGTGAAGTACTTGTAAGGTCATTCATTGTTATTTCCCCCCCCCCCCCCCACAAACTCCATACTGACCGACGACGCACATTGATTCCAAAAGTCCAAAGTGCTATAGTGTCATTGTTTACATTTGTGGCAGGCCTGCAGAATCACATTAAATGCTCTTAGGCAGAATCTGTACAAGGAAGTAATTTTGACACATGATATTGGTATCGGATGTTTTAAGTGAAGCCAGGAGAGACGGCAATGGTTTGATTATTCAGACCGGTATTGTAAGCTACTTAAAGGACGGCTCACTCGCTAGAGAGGACTGCTTTCTGTAAGGGCAGTTCAGGGTTTCGAACTGGCAGCTCATCAGAGCAGTGTCTCCGGGGCAGCAAGCCACAGGAATGCATGAGGCAATGAGGCACGCTTCCAGAAGACTGATTGTTGTTGCTTTTAGAAGAAGATATGTGTATGCCATGTTTAGTCTTATTTGGTCTTGACCGAATAAGACAATGAACAGGTGTGCTGAAGGTTCAACATGAAGATGTAGCCCTAACTGGCTAGAGATAGATTTCAACAATATGGAAAACGCAACATACAGTTAATAAGGTGTACTAGAATCATGTTATTTTCAACCAAATCTAACTCGACACACACACACACACACACACTGCTGACCAACAGGAAGCACAGGGCTGTGTGTCTTGAGTGGAGTCCTTTTTGGAAGTTTTCCTGGATGACGTATTGGGCATTGCTATGGTTGTGTGTGTGTGTGTGTGTGTGTGTGTGTGTGTGTGTGTGTGTGTGTGTGTGTGTGTGTGTGTGTGTGTGTGTGTGTGTGTGTGTGTGTGTGTGTGTGTGTGTGTGTGTGTGTGTGTGTGTGTGTGGTGTGTGTGTGTGGTGCGTGTGTGTGTGTGGTGTGTGCGTGCGTGTGTGGTGTGTGTGGTGTGCGTGTGTGGTGGTGTGCGCGCGCGCGCGCGTCCAAGGAAGACCAGCAAAGCTTTGTCTTTCTGCTTCCGTTATATGGTCTGACTAAAGGGGTAACTAAACGTGGGACATTGATTTTATGTATTTATGTCTCACATCATGAGATGAGACTAGATTTTGGATATCGTAATTCTGTGATATGGCATCGTTTCCTGGTTCTGCATTACAGTAAAGTGATGTCAATGATTTAATTTGTTCTAGCTGTCTACCATTATTATTATTTAATGCAATTAAATGATTTGCCATGTATTTAATTAAAAACACAGGAGTATACAACAATAGGCTGTACCATGTGGCTATTGTATTAATACATTTATTTATTGAATTACCAGCAAACATGCTACATCATGATACATATTGTTACCGAGATATTAAATGACCTTCATCTGGGATGGAAGACCTTCCCCCTTCCGTACATTATGCTAGCGTGTTGCTAGCCCAGTGCGGCACAGCGGTGACATGCAGAGTGACATGTTTAGCAGCGTGTTTCTCTCCGTGTTGGAACTGGAGCCATGCGTGTCCTCTTTAGATAAGGTATTGCTATAGACAGACAGACATCACATAGATCGCACATAGATGTTTGGACCCTCTGCTATGGCGGTCATACGGTTAGGGTTAGCACTGCTTCCGTGGGCCTTGGGTCAACAAGGGCAGGGAAGGTGTCTGGACATTGTGAGGAGAAGATACACCAGGCTGCTTCTCACTCCATCTCTTGTTTTCATGGTGGATGACTACCAGACAGACTTTTGTCTCGTCAATTGTATTACTATTGCTATTTCTCTAGTAGTTGTCTAGTTAGTAGTCTAAATCTTATATAATGCAGTGGGGTTTTAGGGGAGACTGATCGTACGCCTATGTAATGACTGGAAGAGAGAGAGAGAGAGAGAGAGAGAGAGAGAGAGAGAGAGAGAGAGAGAGAGAGAGAGAGAGAGAGAGAGAGAGAGAGAGAGAGAGAGAGAGAGAGAGAGAGAGAGAGAGAGAGAGAGAGAGAGAGAGGAGAGAGAGAGAGAGAGAGAGAGAGAGAGAGAGAGAGAGAGAGAGAGAGAGAGAGAGAGAGAGAGAGAGAGAGGAGAGAGAGAGAGAGAGAGAGAGAGAGAGAGAGAGAGAGAGAGAGAGAGAGGAGAGAGAGAGAGAGAGAGAGAGAGAGAGAGAGAGAGAGAGAGAGAGAGACTCTCTCAGTTCAGATTCCTCTAAATTTGGAATTGCTTGACTAGATGAGGGCTGGAGGGGCTCGGGAGCCGGCAATGGAACAAGGGCCCCTAGGGGCCAATGGAGTCACAGATTCACACACTTACTAACTCCACAAGCTCTAGAGAGACAGAGCGCTAATAGGTCCCGCCCACACCGGAGGGGAGAACATTCCATTGCCCTCCATTGATCGTATGTATGTATTGCGTGAAGGTGCCTCCTTGTCATCCCGGTCTGCTGGCAAACAACAGAAAAATGCACCAAAAGCTGCTGTGTGGTGGGATGCACTACCAACAGGGTACAGAACCCAGAACTACGTTTTCATAAGCTGCCGACTCAAAGAATCTTACCTGTGTATATGTAAATATAGAAATGTCAACGTATTTCACTTCTGGACATTCAGTGCAGGGATCCTTTCTCCAAGAAGTACAAGGTAAAGAGACGGTGAGATACAATATCTCAGTCTATACACCTTTTCCTCTCTGGTAGACATCGGGTGCTCAAATAATTGACATGCTTAAATCCAAAGTTTTTAGCCAGCTAAAAGCATTGCGTTAGCATTTCCACCTTTGGTTGCGTATTGCGGTGCTTAGATTTTCCAAATCTCTTTCTTTCAATCACTGATAACAATAGATTGATATATATTGTGTACACATGCACATGTCTTCAGGCTTGAATGTTAATTTGTTTAACATTATGGTCCCGGTTACATGTCATCGCTGAAGCAGGGAGCTGATTCAAACAGATGGTTGTTTGTGTTACCCAGAGACATCAATTTAGCAAAAGCCCAAAGGTATGGCAAGGTACCGTAATTACCGTAAAATAACCGTGGAAATTATTTTCAAATCAATAGTCTGTTTTGGTGAGTTGTTTCTATACAATTAATTTATATGACATTAATAAAGGTAATGAATAAAGGCGACAACTACAGTATGTAGGTACATAACATTGCAGTCATTTAGCAGACGCTTTTATCCAAAGCGACTTACAGTAGTGTGTTTCAACAAAGGAAGCTAAGAGAACAACTCGTCACCAGAAGTCAAAAGTGCATTTAATTTCTTAACAAGTCTCCAAGAACGGAACCAGTGCTCAGGTAGAAGTACAATAGGTTCAGGTAAAAGTACAATAAGGGAAAAGTACAATAAGTTGGCAAACCATATATAACAATATCTAGAACAATATATACCTATCTATAATATCTAATCTACTTAAGATAATCGACTTACGAGGTATTAAACGTATTGAGATGAGATGAACCCGGGAGGATTTTAAGGGAACCGTTCAGAGGATCTTTAGATATATTTTTTAGAAGCCATACCACCATGCCATACCAAAATGACGCCCCTGGTGTTGGCTGTGCTTATGTGTCTCTTGAATTCATTTCTCCTGAGAAATGACATTTTGTCTGGCAGTTTGTCTGGCCTTTATGAAGGGATACAGTAGACCTGGTTGGACGTTTGGCTCACTGGTCACTGGGCCTTAAAAGAGCTGTGGAGTGTCTCTAGTACTCTACACGGAGATAGACTAACTTATTAATAAGCATTGTTTAATATTATATTTACTCCACTATGAAATATCCACAGCCCTAACACAGAGACTTCATAGATGTCATGGACTTCACGGTCATCATGACCACATACAAAAATACCATGAGCAGCGTGTTAAAATAAATAAATATGGATCTTCGTCTCGTGACTCGGTTGTGTTCATTTTAACGGTTGATTTTGAAAGATTTTAAAGTCCCGCTTACAGACCCAAGATGTTAGACACGATACATTCTCTGCATTGCTATGTTCCAAATACAGTACATATGAAAACTAAAACACAATATGTCTCTGAACTCCCTCCACGGCAGGCATGTAGCCCACACACGTCTACGGTCGGTGTCCGACCGGTGTCCGACCGTAGGCTTTGCGCCCCTTGACGTCTGTGTTTGGTCGGAGCATAGAAAGCGGTGGTGTGACAGGGAGGAGGAGGGAGGAGAGAGCTTTGTGTGTCTGATGAGCTTCTGTCCTCATGGCTGTCCCGGCAGACGGTAACAGTGAGGGGTCAGTGTGTGTGTGTGTGTGTGTGTGTGTGTGTGTGTGTGTGTGTGTGTGTGTGTGTGTGTGTGTGTGTGTGTGTGTGTGTGTGTGTGTGTGTGTGTGTGTGTGTGTGTGTGTGTGTGTGTGTGTGTGTGTGTGTGTGTGTGTGTGTGTGTGTGTGTGTGTGTGTGTGTGTGTGTGTGTGTGCTGCTGTGTGCGCGCACGTTCTGTCATATGGTGGTGGGACGAAGGCGAGAGTATTTTTCGCCATTGGATATACTTATGTCTTTCCTTTGAGTGAAACGTATCTTCATACTTTGTGTGTGTGTGTGTGTGTGCAAATCCCCACCGGTGGATTCGGAATCATGCTAACGCAAAAAGGGAAAGCATTCATTCAAGGCAGTGGGGAAAAAAAAACAAGAACTCCTCCTTCCTGTTTGTTGCCCCGTCAAAACGGAACTGCTTTGGAGTTACCGACGTCTACCCGCCGTTACGGTTTGTAGAGTCGGCAGTAGGTCTTTGTTTTGACGGAGAGCGTGGACGACTGGACATAACCGCTTCCTCTGTGCTTTTCCCTGTGGCTCGATGTTTCAGGGACCTCTTCCTCTGCGGTGTCTCCGGGGACCTCCTCCTCCTCCTCCTCCTCTGCGGTATCTGGCTATCTCCTCCTCGCAGCTATGGCCACTGGAGTGGTAGTTGGTCCACCAGATGCAGACGGTGAGTCAGTCAGTCAGTCAGTCAGTCAGTCAGTCAGTCAGTCGGTCACCACTCACCCTCACCCCTCTCCTTCGCTAACAACGGACCGACGAGAGAAGTGCCCTCACTCACGTGTGGAAACGATGCACTCAAACCAACAAACCAACAACAACAAAGCAAAAAAGGACGCAATATGAAGCGATTGGAATAGTGATATTAATACTTGAGATGCAGATGAAGTCACGTTGACCTCATAAAATAGTTGAACTAGAACTAGTAAAATGAGATCATGACTTATGGGCTAGGGGATCGCTGCTCCCCCACAGTTCTGTTCATTGTTGTGGCAACTGCAACGCAAGATCTCCCTTTACGTGAGCCCGCCTCTGGGGTGTGAGCTGAGGTAGGGTGTGTGTGTGTGTGTGTGTGTGTGTGTGTGTGTGTGTGTGTGTGTGTGTGTGTGTGTGTGTGTGTGTGTGTGTGTGTGTGTGTGTGTGTGTGTGTGTGTGTGTGTGTGTGTGTGTGTGTGTGTGTGTGTGTGTGTGTGTGTGTGTGTGTGTGTGTGTGTGTGTGTGTGTGTGTGTGTGTGTGTGTGTGGCGCGCGCGCGCGTCCGCGGGAACATGAATTCACGCATGACGCGCGCGCGCGCGTCCGCGGGAACTGGATTCACGCATGAACGCGCGCGCGCGCGTCCGCGGGAACATGGAATCACGCATGAACGCGCGCGCGCGTCCGCGGAACATGGAATTCACGCATGAACGCGCGCGCGCGTCCGCGGAACTGGAATTCACGCATGAACGCGCGTGCGTGCGTGCGTCCATCCGCGGGAACGTGGAATTCACGCATGAACTGAAGGAAACCAGACTTTTATTGATGTATGTGTTATTTATATGCATGTTCTCAAGAGGTGTGTCTCAAGAGGTGGAAAGCATCATACAAGATACTCTTCAGAGCGGATCAGAATGCCTTTGTTGTCATTGAAGAAGTACAACGAAATGTTATAGCGATCCTCAAGACACCCAACAACAAAAACAACAATTGAAGAAATGTTAATTATTTAAAACAACTAAGTTAAACAAAATAAAGAACACATTCAAATTGTGCGCATAGGAGTTACAACTGCAGTGCACAAGTCGCCCTTTCATCTGACGCCGATTGTACTACAGAGGGTGTCTAATAAAGCTATCTTCTGTCGCTGTTTGTAGCCATCGACGCCTGTCTTCTGTAGTGTTTCAGGTAGCTAGCATGTAGCGATGATCTGCAGTATATGCCAGCGGGCAGACGGAGAAGTCGGTTACGTCAGCTATAGTGTAAGTGCATGCGCTCAAAATCAATAATGCACAGGATAAAGCAATAAGTTGTCTCGACGACTCGCGTATTTGCCCTTCTTAAAAGCAATACTTATGCGGCGAGACCACGTTTGCTATCAACTATCTAGCAATCTAATGTTGAGAACATGAGCCCGGTGCAAGATTCAAGAATTCTATTTGCCATTTGCAACAAGTACAATAGGACGCTTACTCCCCATTCCCTCCCGCAGTATGACATTCTAGAACACAATACTATAACAATACTATACACAATACAATTAAATATTGAACATAAAAAGACCAATCAAGTAAGCAATGGATGATATGTACATGTGTTATAGTGTGCACAAAGCATTTAAAAGCATTTTCAAGTGCCAGTAGTGCAGCAGCATCATGGATAGCCTGTGTTTGATGTTGAGAACATAAGCACATTGCAATAACATTGCAATAACATACATTTAGCTTGTAAGTTGTTGTTTTTCTGAAGCAGTGTGGCTGTCCTCCTATTCCCCGTAACTGGTTGGTGGCTCAGCCCTGTGTAACACTCTCCTAAGGGGGCATCACACCTCAGGCCTCCCATGCAGGCAGGCAGGGTATCATGGCGTATTGCCTTCCCACATTGCTCCGATTCCACCGCCGGTGCCAAGGGGTTGGGGCGGCGACGGTCGATAGCTCGATGCACGCAAAACCCTGGCATCGGGTGCTTGTGAAAAACTCTGTGGGTGTCAGTTGTTGCCCTGCGTTTAATTTCTCTTCCACACCACCAACGATGCCAGGAGCTTGAGTCCTCTGACACCCCCCACACACACACACACACACACGCACTCACACAAGTCATGGAAACAATGCACGGACCCCCGCCCCCCTCACCCCCCACACACACACACACACACACACATTCCAGCCCCCGGCTGGGGAGACGAAGGGTGGGACAGTGTGTTGTGCTTCATGGGGTTGTGTATGTGTTGGTGGTTATTATGGCCTTATGCCGTGGTCTGGATAATGTTAAAAACTGTGTGTATTGCACGCATCGTTCCGCTCAAGTTTTGTCACCGCTTTAAACAAACTGCGACAATTTTGACCTTAAAATCAAGCTTGATTTTAGCACTTACGGTGATGGAGCCATAACCTTTGCTTACCTCACCCCGTTGTAATTTATACTGTGACTAACCAGCCTGCTTGTAAAAGGGACTACAATTATTCCTTCCTTCATGACAACGGGAAAGGTTTTCACCAACAATTTAGCAATTGACACATTTAATTTTATATTATTAGCAAATGACCATACTATTAGCGGGAAAATCAACGAGTAGGTCGGTCGTTAAACGGTTTTAAGGTGCTTTTAAGGCACACACCTACTACTAGTATGTTATCCCTTACATGACGATGTCACACCGTGTGATCAGGGAAATAAGCCATACTTCAAGACTGTAGTACGGCACTGGTCTAATCAGTGCCGCACCCAGCTGTCATTCACCCTGGTGTTGGAGGAGGAAGGGAGGAGGGAGGAAAACATCATAGGGAGGCGAGAGGGAGGGTGCAAGGGAGGGCGGCGAGAGGGAGGGAGGGGAGGGAGGGAAGGAAGGAGGGCCTGAGGCCACTGTCAGCTAGCAGGCAGTTAGCTGACAGACCATTTAGCATTCATTGTAGATGTGGTATCCGTGCAGCTGGATATTATGGTCAGGGCCGCTGAGAAGGGCAGGGCTGAAGTGGGAGTGAAAAGGCAGCATACAAAACAAGTGAGATTGCATTTTGCGGCTATTTTCCCGTGGTCTATGTGACCGTACGAGCAGATCGTTAGTGAACATGGTTGTGGTTTCCCTCCCCTTGTTGCTGTTCCTGCGAAGATGTGAAAACGTGAAAGCTGGCGTCCACCAAGGCCTCCGCCGCCCCCTGGCCGGCGCATGCGCATGATCACATGACCCTGGACATGGACGCGGTCCTGTCCGACTTCGTTCGGTCCACTGGGGCAGAACCGGGCCTGGCGAGAGATCTGCTCGAAGGTACAGTAAAAGAGTCCCCCGTGCGTTAGTCACCGGGTCACGCTGTAATAGTTCAATATCTGTGTTCCATCGCGCTTGACAGATTCTGCCTGCACAGAGTCTGTCAAGCGAGGAGAGAGAGAGTAGGAGGCAGGGAGTAGGAGGGAGGGAGTAGGAGGTGAAAGAGAGTGGAGAAAGAGAGAACAGGTAAGAAAGTACCTCGTGAGAGCAGAGGAGACGGGAGAGGAGGTGGCGAAAGAGTGGAGAAGGGTAAGGAGGAAGAAACACAGTGCGTGAGAGAGCGGAGGAAGGAAGGACAGAGAGAGAGAGAGAGAGAGAGAGAGAGAGAGGGGAGGAAAGAAGAGGTGGAAGAGGGAACAAAAGGACAGGGACGGAGAAGAAAGGGGTGAGAGAGAGAGATGGGGAGAGGGATAGAGCTAGAGAGAGAGAGAGAGAGAGAGAGATGGGGAGGGGAAGAGAAAGAAAGAGAGAGAGAGAGGATGGCCGAAGAAGAGAGGAGAGGAGAGGAGGAGGAAGAGATCATGCGAGCAGTAGGCATGCTGATATAGGGGCCCCTGTGACAGGTTTACGAGTGCACTCTCCAGGGAAAGCTTTGTGCCCATTCAGTGGAACTCATTGAGGAGCCTTGTGGTATTTGTAGAGCTAACATACAATACCCACTCTGGGAAAATCAGCGGCACAAAAGAGCAACAAAAAATAGGCCATACATCAGAACGGCAATTGATATAACGCCAGAATAACTACTAGAAGGGCACCGGCATTTGAATGTCTGTATTCCAGTTGCCTGACACAATACATGTTTTACAGTCAAAGCTAAACGTACTGAATTAATTGTATTATGATACTAAACTACTTGCCTAACTTACCTACTTACCGTTACTCACTTTAATAAATAATGCTGTACTGATAATAACTAGAGTAATACAATTATGATTTCAGGTTTTATAGACAGAGAATTATAGTTACATACTATTATTTATATATATATATATATATATAAATCTCAGCAATAGTATGTAACTATAATTTTCTGTATGTGGAATCTGAAACCTGAACTCATAATTGTATTACTCTAGTTATTATCAGTACAGCATTATTTATTATTACAGTAAGTATTATAATATATATTATAAATAACTAACTGGAAATGTTGGCGCTGAAGTTCTGACTGACGCCAAGACTGCATGGGTGCGTTTGATTCTCGAGAAACTTTTGGAGACTTTTTTGTTCTTTAATGGAGTGAATAGCTGCAATAGCAAAGTTAGACACAGCGCAGGCTTGGGTTTCAGTACACTCTCCTGCCCCACCCTACAACTGCAAATTGCACTCCTTATGAGCAAGGCAGGAAATGGAACATTGGTAATGGCTTTTCTACAACATTAATGGCGGATATGATATGATGTGATGTGATGTCCGTCCGGCGCCGGCCGTGGTGTGCTGAACTAACCGATCCTCTAGGTCATGTGACGTCTGGGGTGGATGTTCTGCAGGTAAGAACTGGGACCTGAGCGCCGCCCTGGGGGACTACGAGCAGCTCCGACAGGTCCACACCAACCTGCCGCAGGTGTTCAACGAGGCCCGCCTCCGCCCGGGGCCCGGGCCCCGGGCCACGCCCACCCACGTCAATCAGACCGTCAGGCCCTCCACGCAGGGGAGGCAGGAGGACAGCGCGCAAGGTACAACGTCAGAGATCTCTCTCTCTCCCACACACACACACACACACCACACACACACACACACACACACACACACACACACACACACACACACACACATTATCACACACACACACATTATCACACACACACACATTATCACACGCACACAGACTCACACATGCACACACATACACACACACACGCTCACACATAATGACACACACACACACACACACATACTCACACGCACACATACTCACACACATACACACACACACTCATACACATACACACATTATCACACGCACACATACTCACACACACACACACACATACTCACACATACTCACACACGCACACATACTCGCACACGCACACTCACACACACACACATACTCACACACACGCACACACGTACACATTCTCACTCACACGATACACACACACAAACATAATCACACACATACTCACACACTGTATGCGGCAGAAATTGCAAGTGCATCAGAGCAGAATGGTAGATAAATGGAATTGATTTGAACAAAAAAATGCTAACGTTTTCTACGTCCACGCGATTTGGTTTGGTTGTTGTTGAATCCACATAAAGAGAGGACGACAGACAGAGCTATACAGAGTGGGAGCGAGAGAGATGGAGAGAGAGAGCAAGAGCGAGAAAGAGTGGGAGCGAGAGAGATAGAGAGAGAGAGCAAGAGAGAGACAGAAAGAGAGAGACAGAGATAGACGGAGTGGGAGCGAGAGAGAGACAAAGAGACGAACAGAGAGCGAGTGAGAGAGAGAGAGAGAGAGATGAGAGAGAGAGAGAGAGAGAGAGAGAGAGAGAGACGGCTATCTACTGTATGTAGGCCAATCATTTTGAACCAGCCCACTTCTGATGTACCTTCTGTACAGGCAGAACACCATTCATCAGACATTACTTCTTCTTTTTGACTCACCAGAGAAGCGCCTGACGCGGGGCATCTCCCACGCCAGCTCGGCCATCGTGTCTCTGGCCCGGCTGCACGTGGCCAGCGAGCGGGCCGAGCAGATCCCCGTGGAGATGCCCATCTACACCTTCCAGCTGCCCGACCTTAGCGCCTACAGCGAGGACTTCCGGGGCTTCATCGAGAGGGACCTCATAGAGCAGTCCACCATGATGGCCCTGGAGCAGGCCGGTACGACAACTCCTAGGGTGGGCGACGGGGACGGGGGGGAACGAAGTGGAGAGGGATTTATTGACCCCCGGTTTCAGAGATGCTTCAGAGGTGGCCATCTTGGTTCCAAGATGGCCACGTGAAGGAGGCAGATAGATCTAGAGTCAATAGACAATACATTCTGTATAAATTCTAAACGATTGCGATAGAAAAGTAGATAAGGATGTTGAAACTCATACGACTCAAATCAATTGTCGTATGGATAAATTCTGAAAAAAATTGAGTAAATATATTGATGATATATCAATATATTCTATATATATATATATATAGATAGATAGATAGAGATAGATTGTGTGTGTGTGTGTGTGTGTGTGTGTGTGTGTGTGTGTGTGTGTGTGTGTGTGTGTGTGTGTGTGTGTGTGTGTGTGTGTGTGTGTGTGTGTGTGTGTGTGTGTGTGTGTGTGTGTGTGTGTGTGTGTGTGTGTGTGTGTGTGTGTGTGTGTGTGTGTGTGACTAAAGCGCCTCAAACTAGTTTGACCCCCTGAGGGTCCAACTAAAGCTGATGAGAGCTGTGAGAGACACTATGTGTATAAACTTGAGTTGTCGTTACCCCTGCGGATAGATAAGAGTAGTGTATACGCTCAACACAGTTAGCAAGCATCTTCCTGCTTGTCAATTGTTCTGTGTGTGTGTGTGTGTGTGTGTGTGTGTGTGTGTGTGTGTGTGTGTGTGTGTGTGTGTGTGTGTGTGTGTGTGTGTGTGTGTGTGTGTGTGTGTGTGTGTGTGTGTGTGTGTGTGTGTGTGTGTGTGTGTGTGTGTGTGTGTGTGTGTGTGTGTGTGTGTGTGTGTGTGTGTGTGTGTGATATATGAGTGTGTACTCCACTAAGCATGAATGGAGAGATGATTGAGCCCGTTTCAATACAAGGATCTGGGATCCCGTTCTCCAGAACAGGGAACAGAGACTCCTGTTTGCTTCCTCCTCCTGTGTGCTACGTTGAGTGACTGGGGATCGTCGTCGTCGTCGTTGTGGTTGCCTGTTTCACGTAGTCGTCGCTCTCGCCCATGCGCTCCCTTCCCTTCCCTTCCCTTCCCTTCCCTTCCCTTCCCTTCCCTCCCCGCCCCGCCCCGCCTGCAGGTCGTCTCAACTGGTGGTCCACCATGTGCTCCAGCTGTAAGAAGCTGCTCCCTCTGGCCACCACCGGGGACGGGAACTGTCTCCTGCACGCCGCCTCCCTGGGTGAGTCCATTTCACCTCATGCCATGTCTCAGTCACATATCTCAACCTGTATAACAACAGCATATATAACAACACCATATACAACCCCATCGATAACAACACCATATACAACCCCATCTATAACAACACCATATACAACCCCATCTATAACAACACCATATACAACCCCATCTACAACAACACCATATACAACCCCATCTATAACAACACCATATACAACCCCATCTATAACAACACCATATACAACCCCATCTACAACAACACCATATACAACCCCATCTACAACAACACCATATACAACAACACCATATACAACCCCATCTATAACAACACCATATACAACCCCATCTATAACAACACCATATACAACCCCATCTATAACAACACCATATACAACCCCATCTATAACAACCCCATCTATAACAACACCATATACAACCCCATCTATAACAACACCATATACAACCCCATCTACAACAACACCATATACAACCCCATCTACAACAACACCATATACAACCCCATCTACAACAACACCATATACAACCCCATCGATAACAACACCATATACAACCCCATCTATAACAACACCATATACAACCCCATCTACAACAACACCATATACAACCCCATCTACAACAACACCATATACAACAACACCATATACAACCCCATCTATAACAACACCATATACAACCCCATCTATAACAACACCATATACAACCCCATCTATAACAACACCATATACAACCCCATCTATAACAACCCCATCTATAACAACACCATATACAACCCCATCTATAACAACACCATATACAACCCCATCTATAACAACCCCATCTATAACAACACCATATACAACCCCATCTATAACAACCCCATCTATAACAACACCATATACAACCCCATCTATAACAACAGCATCTATAACAACAGCATATATAACAACATCTATAACAACCCCATATACAACCCCATCTATAACAACCCCATCTATAACAACAGCATATATAACAACAGCATATATAACAACATATATAACAGCATATATAAAACACCATATATAACACCATATATATATAACACCATATATATATATATATATATATATATATGGTGTTATATATGGTTTTGTTATGTATGCTGTTATATATATATATATATATATATATATATATATATAACAGCATACATAACAAAACCATATATAAAAGGATATATAACAAAATCATATATAAAAGGATATATAACAAAACCATATATAACACCAAATGTAATGACACCATATATAATGCCATATATAACACTATATGTAAAGTAATATGTAATGTCATACGTAACGTCATAAATAACGACATATATGGTAGTCATCTCAAGTGTGTTCCAATAAGACGCACCACTTGGCGAGTGGTGCATGTAAAGTGAGTAGTATGTGAAGTGAACAGCAGGGGGCGCAATTGAGTGCAGGTAGTGTAGAAGTGAATGAGAGTCAATGGGGATTTTTCCATAAAGTCAACGTTATGAGCAAATCATTTTTCGATTGTGCCGTCGTGGTCTTTTCTGCCAGTGATACATTGAAGATACATTGTCTATGGTGTTATATTCATTCATTCATGTATATTCATTTGACCTTTTAGGTTAAAAAGGCTATTCTTATCCGATTATGGTAATTTACTCATGCCTAGTCATGAATACACTTCCGTCCGTGCCACAGTGATGACAATAGCTTCCAACTGCTCATCATGTACAAGCTATGCGCCCTAATATAGCGCTGCTGTCAAATTCATCGCTGACAGCAGCAGAGAACTTTTAAGGTGAGAAATACGTAATCTTAGACACAAAATATGTGCGTGCTTTATTCCTATGAGGCCTACTTAAAAGATCTGTGAAGAGCTTCGGGAGCATCACCACTGCTGTCAGCTGCCCGTCAGGTCGTGTTCGAGTGGAACTGCTCTAAAAAGGAGGTCATTCACCCCCATGCATTCTACTCTGTCTAGCCACTGTGCCTCCCAGTGGCCAGGCATGGTACTGCAGTATTCTTCCTATCACATTACGGTGAACGGGAGTGGCACAGCCACTCTCTCTATAATAGCTCTGGTTATATATAACGTTGTATATAAAGGTACATATTTATCATATATAACGTCATGTAGAATGTAAGAGACTTTATTTGTCATTGATGTTTGGTAACTCTCAGAGAGACCAGTAGCAATTAGATAAGAACAAGATAAAAATGAACAAGGTGAAGTGATTAGGTAACTTGCTCTGTCCATGTATAATAAATGAATACATGGATACAGGGCACTTGAATGAGGCATATAAACAATGAAAAAAACGGTTTAACAGTATTAAAAGGCATTGCAGAACAAATGAGGTAGTTAAAAACAGTACAGTCTTTAGTACACCCTCACGTAGGGGGTAGGGGGATGATGGAGGCTACAGCTCTGGGGAAGAAGCTGTTCTTCAGTCTACTGCTTCCAGACTTTGATGACTCTATCCCTCTCTTCCCCCGACGGCCAGGGGACTGACAAGAGTGTGACTCTGGGTGGGTTGGGTCCTCCCTGTGTACACGGCTAGCATACACTGTGTCCGCAGTGTAGCCTTGGGAGGGAGCGCAGTTCCCACAATCTCCTTATTTTCCGGTTCTCGGCAGTGCAGCAGGCGTACCACACCGTGACACAGTGGCAGAGGATAGTACTCCCTGTGTGGTGCTTCTGTGGAAGTTTACTTGGGAACTGAGAGGGAGGGAAGTTTGGCCTGTGTACATTTTCTTAGAAAGAGCCGGGGCGCAAAATACGAGGATTGACACTTGATTGACTTGATTGACACACTGGAGAAATCTTTAAGAAAAATTGAGCAACATTTAGAAAAAATAAAATAAATGTTCAGTTGCATAAAAACAGCAACAGGCGAATAAGAGTTAGATAAACCATCTCTCTTCTACATTAATACTTTATGGCCTTAAGTGTTTCTTTGTGTTTTCTGACTGAACATCTAGTGAATGACTTTTAGACGCAATCGTAGGACCGGCTCATCGGCTGGCTATCGTTCCCTCTTCTACTACCCCTGAAAAGTGTCCTAAAACCGTCTCTCTCTCTCTCTCTCTCTCTCTCTCTCTCTCTGTGTGTGTGTGTGTGTGTGTGTGTGTGTGTGTGTGTGTGTGTGTGTGTGTGTGTGTGTGTGTGTGTGTGTGTGTGTGTGTGTGTGTGTGTGTGTGTGTGTGTGTGTGTGTGTGTGTGTGTGTGTGTGTGTGTGTGTGTGTGTGGGGGGTGTATTCCTCAGGCATGTGGGGCTTCCACGACCGGGACCTGATGCTGAGGAAGTCCCTGTACGCCATGATGCAGAGCGGCACGGAACAGGCCGCCCTCAAGAGGC
This sequence comes from Muraenolepis orangiensis, assembly GCA_027704905.1. Lineage (NCBI taxonomy): Eukaryota > Metazoa > Chordata > Actinopteri > Gadiformes > Muraenolepididae > Muraenolepis > Muraenolepis orangiensis. Next base: position 3,772,755 of record CM051010.1, on the reverse strand, counting down.
GCTGGCGGTGGCAGCAGACGCAGCAGAACAAGGAGGTCATTGGAGCCTCTTGACCTATCTCCCATAATGCCTTTTGTTCACATCATACAGTCCGCATTAAGACTTGAAAGCCCACGGCATATAAACTAGCTTCGGAGGAACCGTTCCTCCTGGTCACTGAAGTAAAAGACATCCAAATGTCACTTTGTACTAGACTGCTTGTCCTCTTGTGTTCTTGTTTGTCGTTGACTAACATGAGCCAGAGCTTAAATGATGTATTCCACTGGCCCGTCGTACGTCCACAGATACAAAGATATAAGGCCAGAGCGTTCCATTCCTTCCCGTGAAGGATTGGAACGCAGAGGAAGGGCTAGCAGTGATCATGAGAAGTGTTCTGATGTGTGGGTGTTTGGTGTGGTTGGAAAGTAACCTGGTCACTGGGGAAAGAAGAAGAAGAAGAAAACTCCAATAATTATAATATTAATTCTTATAGGCAATGTGTGGGCGAGTGGCTGCATGTGCTCATCACAATTCCCATTTTCCTTTGTGTGTGTGTGTGTGTGTGTGTGTGTGTGTGTGTGTGTGTGTGTGTGTGTGTGTGTGTGTGTGTGTGTGTGTGTGTGTGTGTGTGTGTGTGTGTGTGTGTGTGTGTGTGTGTGTGTGTGTGTGTGTGTGTGTGTGTGTGTGTGTGTGCAGTCAGGCCTGGTGTACACGGAGGAGGAGTGGGAGAGAGAGTGGAGTGAGCTGCTGAAGTTGGCTTCCAGTGAACCACGCACTCACCTGAGCAAGAGCGGAGCTAACAGCGGAGGGTGGGTCACACACACACACACACACACAAACACACACACAATGTGTGTATCCAGTTGGACCTATCTAGCTTTACAGGGGCAAGGGCATTGAGACTATTTGGCAAATGGACTGCATTTATATAGCGCTTTTCTAACCAGTGCGGCCACTCAAAACGCTTCACAAGTCCATGCCTCGCATTCACCCATTCATCCACCGACGGCGGAGTCAGCCGTGCAAGGAGACAGCCAGCACGTGGGGAGCAGATAGGGTATGGGTGCCTTGCTCAGGGACACCTGGACACTTGGTTAGGAGGAGCCGGTGGACTGAACCAGCGACCTTCTGGGTTGTCAGGCGAGCGCTCTACCTCCTGAGCCGCTGTCGACCCAACTGACACACTCATTAACACCAAAGCCAATAAGGCCTTCTAATAGACAACACAGAACTAATAACTGGAGACAATATACTGGTTCCCCCTCATTTCAGACTGACTAGGATGGTGTGCTGAATTTGATTAAACGTGATGTGTTTCCCCCTGCTGGTTGTCTATGGTATTACCTGTCTGGGTGTGAGTTAACGGCCGCCGGGCATGGAAAGTAAGCGTGTTCAAACATTTGGTTTGTTTTTTTATGACTGTGGAATAAGGTTAGGTTTATCTGAAGCACTGCACTCACACACGTCAAGAACAAACAGACGGAGGCACACTCCCAGCCACACCCACACACACACACACACACACACACACACACCCACACACACACCTTACTATGACTAGGCAGGTTTACCATTATGATAGACGTTTGTGAATTTGATTAGACATTAGCTTTAATGTTGACCGAGCAAGCTGCCTAATCTGAGCCCAACACACACAAATCACATCTTCTGATTTTGGCATGATTTTAGCGGGTTTTTTTTTGTGTGTTTAGGATGTTATTTTAAAGCCTCTGGTAGAGCTCCAGCGGGGTACAGTAATCAGGTTAGGGATGTTTGATGGGGCCCCAGAAGGGGAGCCACTAAACAGGCTGAGTGGGATTTATATATTAAGAGGCTCTTCATTACCGCCAATTTGGCAGCACGGCTGTTTATGTGTTTGTGTGTGTGTGTGTGTGTGTGTGTGTGTTTATCTCTTTATGTGTTTGTGTATTTGTGCGTTTATGGGATTCACAAGTTAATCGCCGCGCATTGCCTGGTCTCTTGTGGCTACTTTGTGCCTGTCATTCATCTCTCTCTCTCTCTCTCTCTCTCTCTCTCTCTCTCTCTCTCTCTCTCTCTCTCTCTCTCTCTCTCTCTCTCTCTCTCTCTCTCTCTCTCTCTCTCTCTCTCTCTCTCCTCTCTCTCTCTCTCTCTCTCTCTCTCTCTCTCTCTCTCTCTCTCTCTCTCTCTCTCTCTCTCTCTCTCTCTCTCTCTCTCTCTCTCTCTCTCTCTCTCTCTCTCTCTCTCTCTGGGATTTGCATCATAAATAGACTGGGTTGTTTATAGCATAGGACGGGTTATATTACACTACCAAAGGATGAGTACCCACTGAAGAATGAGTAATGCTTTCATAGTTAGTGGTTTGTAACAATTAAGGCAATTCTATGGGACATTCTCATAACAGTCCAATGCATGCAATCGTCTGTCGTCTGAAGTTAAACGATGCTGACTGATGTGTGTCTGCGTGTGTGTGCGTTCTTGCATGTGTGTTTGTGTGGTTATGTGTGTGCTTGCGTATGTGTGTGGGGTGCGTGTGTTTGTGCTTGTGTGTTTATGTGTGTGGGTTGCGTTCGTGTGTGTTTGTGCTTGTGTGTTTATGTGTGTGGGTTGCGTGCGTGTGTTTGTGCTTGTGTGTTTATGTGTGCCTGTGTGCAGGGTGGATAACTCTGAGGAGCCCGTGTACGAGAGTCTGGAGGAGTTCCATGTGTTTGTCCTGGCTCACGTGCTGCGCAGGCCCATCGTGGTGGTGGCCGACACCATGCTCCGGGACTCTGGGGGAGAAGGTAGAACGGGCGTCTCTTTTCCTCATTGACTAAGACTTATAATATAACCATTGATTCAATGCTCGGGCGGTGGCCATTTTTGTTCAGGAGAGACGTTGGGTATCAACGCACACCCTGAACTTCCTATTTTGATAAACCTTTTTTTGTATATAAAAAAAAAATTAACAAAACACACCCGCTTGTCTTCCAATATGTATATATACAATTTAATGTGGCTTTGTTTAATTTTTTTTAATCATTATATATTTTTTAATTGCTGTTTGTAAAGTGTGACTGGGAGGATTGCTACTCAATTAAGTTGAACTTGTACAATGACAAGATTCAAGAGATTCAAGATTTTTAATTGCCATATGCAACATTATGATGTATATAATAAGTACAATGGAATGCTTTCTCCCCATTCCCTCCTGCACTATGCATTTCCTACACTAAGCACAATATACTATACTATGTACTATACTTACACTTTACAACACTATACTATAACAATACTGTGCACAATAAATAGAACAATAAAGTGACTGATGGATGATATATATACATATATTGAATTCTGCATAAAGCATTTTAAAGTGCCAGTAGTGCAGCAGCATCATGAATACAGTGCAGAACAGTGCAGTAACTGCAATGAGTCCAGAAAGTCCAGCAAAAGTATGATCGTGTATAATAGTGTACTATAATATGGATGACAATGTTATGATAATGGCAGCACTCCTAGCAGTTCAGTAGGCGCACAGGACAATTAAGGCATTCTGATACTGATTATAGCTCAGCTAGATGCTACAGGAAGAAGCAAATAAAACTCCAATAGTGAAGCAATTTGTGAAATAATAGTGAACTCATCCTTCATGAAGCCAGTTGCGTTCATGCTGCAGTGCTGTTAGCACTGATGTAGACGTAGTGTGACTATTCGCTTTCATTGACATGCTTTCTCTTGACCTGTGAAGGAAGAAAGAAGAATTCTCAAATCAATCAACAAGCAAATCGATAGTCTGATGATGTTGAATTTCCCCGTCTGTGATTCAAGGAAAAAGTAGTGTCTGCTGAATGACTGAAAACTGTAAAGCGACACAATAAAAGTGTTTGACGTGGACGTCTAACTGCTTCTACCCTGCAGCGTTTGCCCCTATACCGTTTGGGGGGCTGTACCTGCCCCTGGAAGTCACCCCCAGTCGCTGCCACTGCTCCCCGCTAGTGCTGGCCTACGACCAGGCCCACTTCTCGGCCCTGGTGTCCATGGAGCAGAGGGACCAGCAGCGGGAGCAAGGTAACTAGAGCATCCGCATGGGTCAGGCACACGACACACACACACACACACACATATATATTATATATATATTATATAATATAATATATATAATATAATATATTATATATATTATATATATATACACACACACACACACACACACACACAGTCAGGTCTCTCTTGGGAAAGAGGCGCTAATCCGCAATGAGACTTATTTTGTATGAATAAAGGTCAAATGATCAACACATACAGTACATGCAATGCATGGAGAACTTTGTCGTGTTAAGCCTGTTTTGTGAGAAATCCTGTACCCACAGGGCGATTTCGTCTTTTTAACACCTTAGCTTAGTTTGAAAGCAGACCAGAGGTCTGCTGTGCTGGACCTGCTCGGTATGAATAATGCATTAGGCCGCAGTCTAATTACCTCTAATACATTATTAAAGTAGGCCTGGCAAAAACTGTAACCAGGGACGAGCACACACCCACACCACACCCACACACACACACCACACACACACACACACACCCACACACACACACCACACACACACACACACACCCCACACCACCACACACACCGATATGCAACCAGAGAGAGAGATAGACATACCCATGAATCATTAGTGTGTGAACAGTGTTGGACGTACTACACTGGGCTGGGCTGTGGTTTCTTTGTAAACACGTGGTTGGAATCCAGCCCGTGACCGTAAAGCGTGCAGGGTTTCTAGGTAACCTTGCATTCCCCATTAACATTAAAGATGTGGTGCCGTTCATAGGAGTGCATTAGTTCTATGCCCAGGGGTTTGTTTATTAAATTCTGCAGGGAGGCCTGTGAACAGTTAGGCTTTTTGGAATATTCTGACTTTCCTGTTGGGCAGGCGTTTACCAAGGGCCTGAGGTTCTCCTGGAGCCCTCAAAGGGAGTTCCTTGAGGGCGACAAACAGACTCGGTCTCCTTGACAACCAGCTCTCGGTAGTCACAGCACTCCTCTGTATCGCCCTCACTGGGTGGAACACCGTTGTCATTTGTGTCAGAAACTGGCCACTGACTCGCTCTCTGTCTCTCTCTCCCAACCCACACACATACACACATACACACACACACTCCCTCTCACGGACAGTCCCTCTCCCTCTCTCCCTACCACATTTTCTCTGTTATTCTTTGTCTTTGTCTGTGTTTCCTGCTGTCTCTGGGCCGGGGTGAAGTGCTATTCCTGGCCAACAGACACGGACCTAGTCATTATATCTGGGTACAACCACTTGGAACCATTATCAAGAACACAGAAGTCTAGCCCATCTGACATTCAGCCAGCCAGTCAGCAAGTCAGCAAGTCAGCTATCTCTGTAGAAAAAGTCGCACATTGAAGCTCTGCTCTTCACAAGCTTTGACCAGGCATTTAAGGGTAATTCTTAGTTGCACCACAAGATGGCGCATGCGTCCAATAAAAATCAGCCGGCCCTTTTATCACAAAGTCAGTGCGTGTAACCCTACTTCATTTCTGGTACATGATGTTCCGTGCCCGGAGTAGAGAACATTTAGTCTGCAGTCACCTCACTTATATGTGTACCCTTCCATACGCTGCATCATCACAAGCATTTGCAGTTTCATAGCAGGTTATCATCATCGCGTCATAGCATATTTTTATGGATTACTTTTGTATTTTACAGAATATTTGAGAAGGGTGTATGGCCTCACACAGCACTAGGCACCTGTGGCAAACCTCAATACATACCCTCCTCCAGTCCACCCCTTGGAGGAGGGAGAGAGAGAGAGGGGGAGAGGGAGAGACTTCCCGTTTCACAGTCTGACCACTTTGTGTGTGTGTGTCCCATCCCCCACTTCAGTGTGTGTGTGTGTGTGTGTGTGTGTGTGTGTGTGTGTGTGTGTGTGTGTGTGTGTGTGTGTGTGTGTGTGTGTGTGTGTGTGTGTGTGTGTGTGTGTGTGTGTGTGTGTGTGTGTGTGTGTGTGTGTGTGTGTGTGTGTGTGTGTGTGTGTGTGTGTGTGTGTGTGTGTGTGTGTGTGTGTGTGTGTGTCCCATCCCATCCCCCTTAGAACCCAAGATTTGGTGTGTGTTCAGGTGCACTGCCAGTGTAGCCTAGGCCTGAACACTGGCCCTGTATTCAGCTCCATGGACCGACAGGTTATAGGAGCGGTAACCCGAGTCTACTGACACATCGCGCCACTGGCTCTTTGATAGCGGTGGTCGGGCCGCTGGTGAAACCAACACGGAAAGGAAGGGCTAAGAAACTCCCAGAATCCACCCCCACCCCAGAATGAAGACCTTCTTTCTCTTTCAATTCTGCATTTCTAAGGGATTTCTTTTTCGTTTTCTCCCCTGGCGGGCGGGGTGTTTGTTTTCCGTTCCCGAATGGTATGTTTTGCGAGTCTTAGCACCCGGTTGAACCAGAACCGAGGCATGTGTTATGTCAGCCGAGCTAAGTCCTCGCAACCTGCAGTCGCTGGGATAATTAGCAGCACCCATCGCTGCAGCTGCTGCTGCTGCTGCTGCGGTGGCTTATTCCAGCCTGTGGTTTAACAAGGTGCTGTAAGTGGGACTACAGCCTTACAGAAAAACAGGAGGGATTCCGTGTAAGGTGGTGTAAGTGGGGTCTTACACCAAGACCACTTACACAACAATGGGGCAAAGCCTGCGCCTTTTAGTTTTTTTTGTATCTCATGACGTCTGATTACGGTCGTTTCAGTTCAGTTTCGTTCAGTTCAGTTCGGACTTATTTATCCCTAGTGTAACGGACGCCAGCAGGTGGCGCTGTGCAGTGGTAAACCTCACTCCCCGTCGCCTAAAAAGTCGTTCTGGCCACGGGCTCTAGTTAGAGCCTGTGGGTTCTAACTTCCTGTTAGAACGTCGCCTCTCATGCAACGTTTGACCTCGGAGGTCGTGAGTTCCAGCCCAGTGTGGGACTCACTGACTGTTCCATTGGTGCTGTGACCCGGATGAGAGTGAGTGTAACGGACACCAGCAGGTGGCGCTGTGCAGTGGTAAACCTCTTAGCTCCCATGTTAGAACGTCACCTCTTCGCTCCCACGTTAGAACGTCACCTCTTAGCTCCCACGTTACAACGTCGCCTCTCATGCCGGAGGTCATCAGTTCGAGCCCAGTGTGGGACTCTGACTGTAACTACTAGCAGGGCAATTAATTTGCAGCTCACCACAACACAAGAAAAACAATTAAGATGACACTCACAAAAGACACTCACAGACAAGGTAAATGATATGTCAAAGCAACATACAAGCAACAACCAGCAGCAGTAGATCAAATGATAACAGTGACCCAATGGTCATTTGAAAGGACTTCTGTCTGCACACTACTTGCGGACAGTACATGGAATCAATGTGGCCATTTTGGGGGTTTTAGGGTAGTTTTGAATGTATTCTCTTCAAATGTGATTCCCATAGTAATTACCACTGTGTTCCCGCAGTAAACAATGTACAAACGCGTGAAGCGGAAAGAAAAAAAACAAAACACACGCTCGGTTATGTGTTGTTCCTGCTGTTTGCTGCGGTGAAATGGGGCCCTTTAGGTTTGCAGCTGTGCATAGGGGCCCCGAACGTCCCGGGATTTCAATGTGCGCACATGTGCCAGACGGTGCATACGGCTCTCGAATAGCAATAGCAATGGCGAGGAGGAGACGTGGGCTCAGTGGGTTAACACAGTGAAGTCTGAAGGTTGAGACGAAGGCTTGGCTTCAGCAAAACAGGGGGGGGGAGGGCTTGGTCAAAGGAGAGTGCGCCAGACATACTTAAATCAACAGACCTATATAAGTGCTGTCCTAATCACACATTTTCAACAGCTGCCCCCGGGTTTTGCCAAGATGCCCGAACGGTCGTTATGGCGCTTGGACGCTTTGACTCGTCTAACTCCGTCCACCAGCGTCAGTTTGAGGTGCACAACCCAGGATTGTTTTTTTTATATATAATTTGCACACGTGGTATGTTTCAATACGTTGACTTGATGTTCAAGTTTTGGACAAGGGAGGACGGTGGATGGTGCGGCGGATTTGGGAGGAGGAAACGGGACAGAACCCAGTGAAACTGTGGGCATTGCTTGACTGACTGCCGTTGTTTCTTGGCGTGCCTCACAGTCTGACCTTACAGTGCAAGAAAGACTCTGCTCCAGCGACCATGGTTACCATTTTTAGATGGTGAAGATTATCACTCTTGCGGGAGCTCCAATGACAGAGACGTCCCAGATAGCAGCACCGCTGATTGTATTGTCCAACTTACCTTGTGTCTGTGTTCGGTACGGGCAGATAGAGCGAAGCGTTCATAACATGCTCCGGATGAGTGGAGCTCTCACCCGCGATATGCCTTGTTTGGCACAATGAGAGAGTGCAAAAGAGAGAGAGAGGGATAGAGCTAGAGCGAGAGAAGAGAGAGAGAGAAGAGAGAGAGACAGAGACAGAGAGATATGAGAGAGAGATAGATATGAGAGAGCGAGAGAGAGAGCGAGAGAGCGAGAGAGCGAGAGAGAGAGAGAGAGAGAGAGAGAGATAATATAAGGGAATTTGAAACCTTAGCCTTCCAGCTCAGGGAGCCTGAGACGAGGAGGGGCCATTGCTTTCTGTTGTGAATCCTCCTCTCCCTGCACAGCGGAGCAGCCAGCCTATTGGCAGGGCCGGTGGAGCAGGAAGGAGGCTGTGTGTTCCATCTGGGACCGACGGTGAGGGCTGGAATGTCCTGGGCCTGAACAGGCTGTGCGTCTGCTGTCACCAGGAAAAACATCCAAACTCCCCCCCCCCCACACACACACCACACCCACCACACACAGCCTGAGGGTCAGGTGGGACAAGTGGGAGGGAGGGGGAAGGGTGGGGAAACACACGTCCGACCCACACCTTCACACACACACACACACATGCGCACACCTCCCACTAGATAGTGGGGGGGGTGGGTCTGGGTTGGGTGTCTGTTTTATGTATTGCGTTAAGAGATTGTATTGAGTGTTGAAACTCTCTTCCTGTTGGTGGGGAGGCAGCCGATCAGCAGGAGCTTGGAGGGGCCTGGAGTGGTCAGGGACCCCCCCCCCCAAGACCCCAGACCCCATTTAGACACCCCGCCCACCACCATTTTGTTTTCCCATAGTGATAATATTTCATATAGAGAGGACCATCAGCAACACTGAGGATTGTTTTTTTGTTTCTTTTATTTATTATTTTGTATCAGGTTTTTAGGGTTTTGTGTGGATTTTTGGTGTTGACATAAAAATGGAAGTCGAAATCAGTCGCGGAAAATGTTTTTTTGTGTTATGGAAAATAAAGGATTTGAGGTTTAGTTTTTTTCTGTTAGGGTTGTCTTTGTAGGGTTTGGTTTTAGCGCCAGGGTTTGGAGTTAGGGTTTTGGTTTTAGGGTTACATTTTTGAGATGTGTGTTGTTGTTTTTTTAAGATGCTTCAAATTAGGCAAATTTCTTCAAAATACTGCTTTGCATTTGTAATGAAGCAGATGTGGCACCCCAAAATAGCCCATCACCCCCATCAAACGTGTTCTGGAGGAGCCACGGGATATCGATTGTCGAAGAAGAATGAAAGTATTTTAGTGATCGTACTGTGCAACTGAAATGTACATGTGCTACTTGTTCTGGGTTAGATGTACAGGTTTCACTTTAAAAAAAAGTGCCTACCAAGGTGTACACCATAAGCCTGCTTGTACCATAGGTGACTTGCTCACTGCTCTAGAACATACTTACAGATGTGGACTCAAAATGTCAGCCGTGCTATTTGTGGAGGGGTTAATTGGGTGCACTTTGACATGAAGCATTCAGAGCACTCATGTTTGGAGAGCTGCCATGAGTTCCAGACATTCAGATTGCCGGTGCATTGAAAAGCGGTTTGAGTTGGGGATAACTCATCATTTTTATTGTGATACGATGACAGGCATATGGGAGCAAGGCCTTGTCGCTTATTTGCTGTGTAAACAAAATCCAATGCAGTCTCACTTTGTAATGTTGTCAGCATGGGAGCTATGCAAACTATATATCCATTTGAAGTCGGACCGAAACTAAAAAACTACTTTTGTTCCTTTGTAGCTATTGTTCCCCTGACGGACTCGGAGCACAAGCTGCTGGCCCTCCATTACGCCGTGGACCCGGGCAGAGACTGGGAGTGGGGAACTGACGACAATGACAAGACCAAGCTAGCCAAGTATGTCCCGGTTTGATGCCGTGGTATTCATTTCATAACATAACACTGGGGTGGGTGTTGCCCACTGAGCCAGTCCGTGGCAGTTGGGAGAAAAATATTTGAAGTCATTTGAGTGATTCATGAGGTTCTCCCGGAATCTGCTCTCTTCAAACTACATTCCTTTGTGTTGGCCTATGACTTTACGGGCTTTATGTAAGAAATGGTGTGTGTTTCACATTCCAACCTGTCACACCTACCAATTAGTTTGGCCTCCGTTACTATTACATATATATTTTCAAATGGGTGTCCGATAACACCCAGTACAAGAACCGGGGGCCCAGTACTTGTAGTTTGCAGAGCATGGAGCCAATGACTTCATTCATAAAATGTATTAGTAAAATAATAGTAAAATATATTCCTTCAAAGCATCTGTATGTGCTTTTATTTTTTTTATTTTTTTTGTATTTGACTTTGTTTAATAGTTATTACGTCTTCTTGCAGGCTAATTTTGTCTCTGGAGGCTAAACTGAACTTGCTGCACAACTACATGAATGTGACCTGGATCAGAATCCCATCAGAAACAAGGGTAATACATTTGATCCATGCATGATGCGTGGTGTGTGCCCTGGTGTGAATAAATGAAGTTCAACTGAAATGAGGGCCGTGGGTACCACACTGGTGCATATGTAAAGCAATCTATGAATCAGTACTGTCAGTTGTGTCATTTCTTTATTTTTGTATATTTTTGTAAACAATCCATTTTATTTATATATTTAATTTGTGATTTCATTGGAATCAGTCACACTCATATGTTGATTATTTAGACTGCAGTTAAACCAGGTATGTTTAAACATGTATTTATTGATGTATTCTTTGGGGGTTTGTAGGCTCCTCTTGCTCAGCCAGAGTCTCCTACAGCCTCGGCGGGCGAGGACGTCCGGTCTCTGGCCGAGTCCATAGACTCCGACCGGGAGTCCGTCGGCAGCAACTCCAACGTCAATGCTGGCAAGCCCGACAAGGACAAGGACAAACAGCGTAAGGACAAAGACCGGAACCGAGCCGACACCGTGGCCAACAAGCTGGGCAGCTTCAGCAAAACCCTTGGCATCAAGTTGAAAAAGAACATGGGTGGTCTGGGCGGCCTCGTACACGGAAAGATGAACAAATCTAGCTCCGGCCCCGGGCGGACTGGGGAGAATGTCGCAGAGAAGGCGAAGAAGCGGGAGCCCAAGAGCAGCAAGGCGAGCAAGGAGGAGTCGGGTCAGTCGACCAGCTCTACCTCTTCCGAGAAGGTCACTAGTCCCTCCCCTACGGACGGAGAGAAAGCCTCCAGCACCTCCCCCACGGAGAGGCAGGACGGTGCGGGGAGGATCCTAGGGGACAGGACACCAGAGAGCTGGAGATACAGCACCGACGTCACGCTCAGCGTCAACATCCTGCGGGCTGCCATGCAGGGAGAGCGCAAGTTCATCTTCGCAGGGCTCCTCTTGACCAGCCACCGGCACCAGTTCCACGAGGAGATGATCAGCTACTACCTGAGCAACGCCCAGGAACGCTTCAGCCAGGAGCAGGAGCAGAAGAAGGAAGAGGAGGAGAAGCCAGGCCCGGCGGGGAAGAAAGTGGACCAGGAGGAGGCGATCACCCAGAAGGAAAGATTAGACCGCTCGCCACCGATTAGCTGTTCTCCAATCCTGCCACAGCACAGGCAGACCAACAACCACAGCCAAAGCTCACAGCCATTACTGGGCACTAAGGTGCAGGGCCGGGACAGCCCAACTCCGGCGGTGCCGTCCATCCCCGTCTCTGAGCCACCTCCCTCCCCACCTCCAGTCTCCCAGCGTGTCTGTCACCCGGTACCCGTCCCTCTCCCCACCTACCCCTCACCCGGCATGGAGGCCAAGAGACCCGGGTCCATCCCTGTGTCTGCCCATTACAGCCATACGCCTCCCGTCCAGAGGCACAGCGTGATACACCTGCGAGACGTCAACGCGCAGCCGTCCCGCTACCGCGAGGACCCCTACAGGCCCGCGGCGGCGGGCTCCCTAAAAACATGCGCCACGTACCCCCAGCAGAACCGCACGCTGTCCTCTCAGAGTTACAGCCCGCGCCTGTCCGGGGTCCGCACCGTCAGCACTGTAGACAGCCTGTCCTACAACCTGCCAGCCGAGCACAAGTCCTACACGTTCACCAACGGCTTCGACGCGGGAAACCTCCGCGACTGCCTGGAGTTCGCCGACGAGGAGGACCCCGCCCCTCGCTCCCGGCTCGGCTCGGAGCGGGCCGGCGGGCCGGGCGCCGGGGGCTACGTGTACCGCTTCCCTCAGCGGCGGTGCAAGAGGGAAGACTGCTCTTTTTACGGCAGGCTGGAGACAGACCACTACTGTTCCTATTGCTACAGAGAGGATCTGAAGCGCAAGGAGCGGGAGACGTACAGGCCCGCGTAGCCAGGCGTGTCCTCGCGAAGACCACGGGCGACGAGGGAACAAGCGATGCCATCTGCACTCAGCATTCAGTGTAACGTGATGGCAGACACCTTACCACTCACCTGTTGAAAAAACACTCCTGTGTGTCCTTGGTAACCCCCTCTCTTGTCGGTGGAGAATAGTACTTAATTACAGGGTATGGAGAACTGGAGACGGTGAGCACTTTTGGCCAGATCTTGTGCTACTTGTGTTTTCCGTCACGTTAAATGTGCTCTTTTACTTGTTTTAGAGTAAAAGCCATCTATCGTCGTGGTCTATGTTCTGTATGTGCGGGAAGGAAACATACATTTTAATGAATGCAAGTGATTGTATTTTATTTTTGGGGGGGGTGGGTGGGAATTTGAGTATGTTTCGAATGCTGTACTTTTGATTCGTCCGTCAAAATGTATTCGTGGGAATTGTTCTAGGTGTTTTGCAATCAAAAGAGAAACAGCGAGAGGTGTTGAACTTGAAGCAATAACGCGGGGTGTTTTTTGCTACACCTCTTCCAATTTTGTCTATGCACCGATGATAGCTACTGTAAACCCACTCTGTCTTGTACATGGTCAGGGGTCGTCGCAGTGTGCTTCTGTAAACCAACGTGCAGTGCGGGAAACATACGCGCATAGAAAGCGATCGATATTAGTGCTAAAATACAACCCACTGTAAAGCTGTTTCATTTGTGAAATATACCTACACCTTCGCGTTTCATGCGGCAAGGGAATATTTTCAAAGTGTCTGAATTTGGAATCGCAGCATTGTGTGAAATGTCATGACGATTCCATCCCTTGGAGGCAACAACTCCCTAGATTTCACAAGCACTGCCAAAGCGGCTTCCGCCAATGGCACTTCTAAATTGCAGGATAAGACATGATGTGCCAAAACAAAGACAAACGATATGCATTGGATTGAATTGGTACTTTTGAATTGGTGTTTCTGTGTTTGTGGCGTGTCACCCCGGAAACCAACTGCAAACCACTAACTTACTCGGTGTGAAACATCGTGGGACGTCCAGCCGTCCAGCTGTCTGAAATGTCGTTCTGTGTCACATTCCCCACACCCAGCACTGTGTCCCAAACACACGGCGAGCCGCACGATGCGGGTGACTGTCAGTATCCCTGGTGTCGCCCTGGTCAAAGTGCAACGTTGTGTGTTCCCCACACATCCGGAGGCCATTAAAAAAGCACCTGCTGCTAAGAGCACCTCAAGCCTTTGTGACATCATTAGTGCTTTAATCAATCAGTGGGCGTCAAGCCCCTCCCTCCCTCCCTACCCCCCCCCCCAACTCCTCCTCTTCCCTGGGGCCTCCCAAGTGCTTTTTTTTGTTTTGTTTTAGGTTTTTCCGCCTATTGACGTGACTCCGGTGAAGAAGAAGTCGTGTTTGTACCGTGCTGTTCGTTTTTTCGGTGATGCCTGGATAGTTCTGCCCTGTTGTTCATAACTGAGTGTGTCTCTCCTGGCCAAGGATGTCCACTGCCTGTCTCGGTTCTCCTCTGTGTTTGTACGTCACGCACTCGAAGGTTTCCCCGCTCACCGATATGTGACGGCCATCATGGACTCTTACCATGTTAGAAGTCTTAAGATATGAGTTTGTATTTGTTTTATTTTTAACGTTTTACACAACTTCAAATGGTTTATTTGCACATTAGGTACAAATGTAATATTATAATAAAATGTTCTATTGTTCCAAGTGTTGTTCTATTGTGTCGTTTGTTCAATTGTTTGCTCACTATAGTGGAGATAATAGCAAACTCATAAAATATTATTTTTACAACTCAATTTGCTTAAGCTGACTGTCAGTTTGTGGACCATCCACAGTTTAGCTATGCACTTGGAGGAAGACCGTGACGATGAATGAAGTGCTATTATGTCTTCACTTTCATACTGCTAATAATGTTTATGGGGATTTAACTTTAAATAAACAACCTTTCATGCGTTTACTTTGTCTAAGAACAGAGCGTTCATCGGGATTTTCACATGATTCAGTGTGACTGTGTAAACATGTCATACGGAACGTAGCACTAAGTCTACGGTCGTATTTAGTTTCGGCACGGTCCATTTTGCACCACATAAATGTGTCTGTCCGGTTGGCTAGCTCCCGCTGATACCCATAGCGCCGGTCAACAGAGTTTCTCTGTCGGCCTTGTGTCATGTGTGTGCGATGAATTCTTGGGAGTCTTGTGACTCGTAGGCTGGCGGTGGAGGCAGTGTGTGGGTCAGGGCCGATTCATTCCTTCACGCTTCACATCACCATTACAGACTCTTAAGTCGGTGTACACACACATGCAGGCCTACAGTGCAATTCATCTCCAACGACATTGGCAAAAGTTTAAACAATAAATACATACCTTGAAGACGTCGAGTGCATTCTAATTTCTTTCCTTGACGTCAAGTTTATTCTAATTTCTTTCCTTGACGTCAGATTTGTTGTAATTTATTTTTACAGGTTAGGTTTCCAGCTGTTTTCATCGTGCCGCTAGCACATCCGGTACATCCGGAAAAATCTTCCAAAGACACGGCAGGAATCATCGTGATGTAGTCTGTGTGTAATATGTTGCACACTTCAAATATAAATCAGCTATTTATCGGGATGTCTCCTGAAGCTATGGCTATGTTTCTCATGATGTCACAGCCAGTCACGAGTGTTTATGTGTTGTGGTTGGCGAAAAGTGACGCTTCACCTGAACTTTACACACGAATGACAAGAAAAAGTAACCATTGTTTTAGGGCATAATGCCTGCACGTTGTTGTGTTATTGGTTGCACAAATCGGTTTCAAAAGGGTTCTTGTATACGTTTCCGGGGGATTCCAGAGCGAGAACCAAAGCGAGAGGCCTGGATAAATGACATTCATAGAAAGAACTGGAAGCCTTTGAGTCACTTGCGACTCTGCGGTATAGACTTCCTGTAATGTCAGTATTGGGTAACGATTATGTTCAGTTTATAAACTTTTGATAGCAGTTTGCGTTATTCAATGTTTTGGTACAAATTATCTTAGTTATTGGAATTTAAACCGTTCGAAAGTTGATAAGCTTTCAGTGATTTGAAAGCCTTGAGGGGCTACTTCGTAAAGCTCAAATCTGGCTAAAGAGTGGGGTTAGTTTGTGTTTATAAACATTGACGTGATTTGTGCGCATGCACAGTTTTACGGTTGGCAAAAGGTTGCGTTTTATTATCTATTACAAAGAAAGCATGGCGTGCTTGACTGCTTAATGTGATTTCCTTGTCTCTGAATACGTAAAAACACTTCAGCTTCGTTGATATTTACACATACCTGATCTACACGCCAGGGATAGACACAAAGGAGTCTCTCAAGGCTTTCAAATCACTGAAAGCTTATCAGTTTACGAATGGTTTTAATTCCAATAACTGAGATAATTTGTACCAAAACATTGAATAAAGCAAACGCTTATCAAAAGTTTATAAACTGAACATAATCATTACCCAATAATGACCTGACAGGAAGTGTATACCGCAGAGCCTGAAGGCTCCCAGTTCTTTCCATGAATTGATCGAGGGTTCTCGTTCTGGAGGATCCTCAGGACACGTATACTAGAACCCGTTTGAAACCGATTTGTCCAACCAATAACACAACAACTTGCCGGCATTATGCCTAAAACAATGGCTACTTCGGCTTACAATGGCGGTCTTGACATTGTTTTCTAAAACTTACATGAGGAGAGTGCATTTGGCAGGACTTGAACCCAGTGCTCCAGTGCAGAGAACCAAATGTCTCTCTGCTACACCACAATATTACTGGTCATGGATTGCGAGGAATTTATAATTGACATCACAATTCAGATAACATTGTTTTCAAAAATGTTATGATTGCATTGCAAGGAGAGGGGGCTCAGATTTGAACAGGGGTCTCCACCCAAAAATATTTTTGCCCCAATCTCCGCTTTACTCTTCAAGCTTATTATACTCACCAGGACTGAGTGTGGAATCGAATCTGCACTCTGCCTTGATGAGTATAACATAAAAATATGCCTTATCCTTATTATATAATATATTTTAGACCCAAAAATATTTTTGCATTTTTGCATAACTCTACTGGCTTAATCTACTCATCAGGACAGAGCGTGGACTCTAATCTGCATTATGCCTTGATGAGTATAGAAAAAAACATGTATAGGCCAAAGAATACGACAAAGTTCAAAGTGCTTCAACTAATGTACACCTTGTAAGTCGCTTTGGATAAAAGCGTCTGCCAAATGCCCTAAATGTAAATGTAAATGTAAAGTACCTATGTCGTTTTTTTGGGGTGTGGAATCGAATATGCACTCTGCCCTGAAGAGTATAAAATCCAAAATAGTTTGGGTGCAATATGTCTTTTTCATTTTATACTCATTATCAACAACGACGGCACTCAAACCTAGGTCACCAGAACTACACTAGCAGCTCTAGCAAGTGCGCCACAGAGACGGTTCCTATGAAATGGTCGGAATTGATAAATTACATTATTCACAAGATATTGTTTTCTAAAATGGTTGCATGAGGAGAGACTTGCAGGACTTGAACCCGGGGCTCAAGCGCGAAGAACCAAACACGAGAAGCTGGATAGCCAGTGCAGAGAACCAAATGTCTCTGCTACATCACAGAAATACTGGCCACGGATTGCGCTGAATTTATAATTGACATCACAATTCAGATAACATTGTTTTCTAAAATGTTATGATTGCATAAGGAGTGGGAACTCTGCAGGACTTGAACCGGGGGTCTCCACCCACCTGCACTCCGCCTTGATGAGTATAAAAAAATGATTTAGAGTATATATGAGTATAAAAATGATTGGGAACTCGGAACTGGAAAGTGGGAAGTGGGAACTGGTACTCAGAACTGGAACTCAGAACTCAGAACTCGAAACTAGTCTTTTTTTAAATTATTATTTTATTAAAATAATGCTTGTGTGAGAATGCTTTGTCGTTTCCTTAGTGCCAATTTTTTACATTTTCCACTTTTATCTGTATAAAGGCACTTTAGGTTGATTAAAGTGATATATATATATATATATATATATATTCTATTGCTATAAGTGCGTCCCCTACCTTGGGACCATACATTTAATTGATTTTGGGAACTGGGAACTTGGAACAGACACTATTACAGCTAGTGATGCCAAGTATGCTTATGTGTCAATCAGAGTTTCAGTTTCATCGTGCCTGTTCTCTGGAACTGAAAAACCTTGCACACGGAAAGACTCTCTGCTTTTCACGTTCATTAGAGCATTGTGCTTGTAGGCTTCTCGCACACAAACAACAGGAAATGACATGAATCAATGTTGCGACACACATTGAACTCATTTCCCAATCAAGGCCAAACACGGCCTTTGTTCTGTTTGTACTACGTTTCCGACGATGATAATCAGCGGGGGAGGCAATTATTTTATAAATCATGAATCAATTTAAAACGTTCATGTTAATCAGCGAACTTGACAATGGAGGAAAAAAAAAGGGGGTTAATGCGTAAATTGTTTTACTAGATTTAGGCCTGCCTGATCGGCTTGAAACCTACACGTATGCACACACACAAACTCACCACCGGCTTGTTCTTAGTGTGTGGTGCCAGCCTCCAGTTTCCTGTAGCTAACCACCACCCCCTACCCCCTGGGTGCCAGCTCTCTGTAGGTCTGTTCTGTTCTCAGGAGTGGGTGGCGACATCACATGGCCCTCCCGCCTGGTTTCTCTTGAGGTTGGGAGGAGATGAGAAGAAACACAGAGTGCAGGTAATAGTAGACACACATAGATAGGTGATGCCTGATACTACTGTGAGTCAGTCTCAAGTGGGGCACGCCCACACACACACACACACACACACACACACACACACACACACACACACACACACACACACACACACACACACACACACACACACACACACACACACACACACACACACACACACACACACACACACACACACGGTGAAAGTTTTCCTGAAACACCTACTACTACTGACAGTGTCTCTCACTCCACCCACCTACACCTCCAGCTCTCGTTTCTTATTTAGCTCGCTCGCTCGATAAAAAACGTGTGAAACTCTCCCTCGCTTGCATAACTCCACCAGGATACCCACCACGCTTGGAAGCGAATGACAAAACCAAACAGTGGATTAACGTTGATGACTTATCCTTCGCCTGCTTTGTCTCCCAACCCATCCCCCTCCTTTGCCCACATCCTCCTCTGCACCACAGCAGCTCCAGTGTGTGTCCTCGGATATCGTGGTCTCTGCCCAAATCATCATCATCATCATAAGCATCATCATCATCATCATCATCATAAGCATCTACGCAACTCGGACCATGGAGGGAGGAGATGAAGGAGGCGGTTCACAGGGAGAGCACAAGGGACTGCAATGTACTCACCCACAAGTTGGGCAGAAACACAGCGTGGTAATGACGCGGCACACGCATCCGGCGTATGCTAAATAATTCCCCGGCAACAGCACACGATTGTTGAGTCATTTGTATTAGCAGTCATTGTTCACATGGGGGGGGGGGGGGGAGAATACCAACCAAAAAAAAATAGGCACTGTTGTAAGTTTCAAAGACGGGACTTTAGTCTTGGAAACATGGAAAAGCATGAGAATAGTATTATAATATCGAGTGGCTTTTAATATGGAACATCCTGCCCACAGTGGCACAAGCTCACGTAACACATGCTGTTTCCTTTTGGTGGGTCTGGGCTCGGAGGCTGCGCGGCGGTGACAGCACACGAAGTTCTGTGGCGGTGCCAGGGACAGCAGCTTGTTCGTATCCATGGTGGGTCCAAATTGCCTAGAGACAGGAGGTGTAATGATCGAGGAGGGGAGCAAACACACACGCACACCTTCTCGGCGGCGAGCATTTTCATGTCACTCCTGCTCTCTTCTTGATCTTTCTCTCTCTCTCTCTCTCCCTTTCTATCTCTCTCTCTCTCTCTCTCTCTCTCTCTCTCTCTCTCTCTCTCTCTCTCTCTCTCTCTCTCTCTCTCTCTCTTCTATTCCTTCTCTCTCTCTCATTCACAGAAAATTGTTTCGCTGCGAGTGGCCTCCGCAATATTGGTTGTCATTTTTGTACTCTTTGTATGTCTAAATGAAAAGAAGGGTAAAGCTGAGGCCCACATAGAAGAAAAAAAAACAGCCCCGTCAGTATTGGCCTCCTGAAATAGACCCATAGACATGAAAGTGACGTGTTCATTGTGCCCTCGCATTACCGTGAGTGTTTTGCATGGGTGGAACATGGTGTTCTTTCCTTGCTGATAGTGTTCTGGGACATGGGGAGGTTCTAAAAAAATATAAATAAAACACCCACCAGGTTATTGTTAAGACATTGCTGTTGCCATCCACACTGTTATCTGCTGCAGGTCCCAACAGTGTGTTTTACTTACTGACAAATCAATATAGTATTATTTGTTTTATTTTATTTTCTTGCAGAATCGCGGAAAAAAGCACAATTTACTGCTTATTTTATGAATTTATTTCCAAATGTAAACTTCACTATTTCATGCATACAAGTTATGACAACATACATATTTCAACATCTCTTTTTGTTTTTTTTTATTTGCATAGGACATGGTCACATATATATCATCTAACATGTAAAAAATAATGCCGTACAAAAGTGTACAGCGAAAAGCAACTATGGCCCAGCATGTTGAGTATGTGTGGAATAGTCCGTGGAACTGTACAACTGTTAACACTTGAGTGTAGTGATTTTGGTTGACTTGAGAGAAAGACAAAAAACAACATCAGGACACCTGAAGGTTAGGTTGAGGTCGGAGTAGTAGGAGATGCACTGGCCATATTTCAATCAAAACCTTATTTACACAGTAGATAGTATAGGATGGTGCCAAGGGCAGCACCACGGGGTCACGAGAACAGGCAACTGATGGTGATGGAGAAGAGGGGGGGGGGAACACACACACACACACACAGAGGCATCAAGACGGCATGTTAGTATTACACTGAGGACAAACAAACTGGGTAGGCTCTCTCTCTCTCTCTCTCTCGCTCTCTCTCTCTCTCGCACGTCAATAGGGTGCAATGGCAGCAGAACCTAAAGCAGACATAAGCAATACCGGGAAGATGGCAGGGGGAGGCTGAAAGGCCCTTGATTGATAAAATAAGAATATATTTCTAGTAAGGAGCCACCAGCAGGGTTTCTGTTGACAGTCAAATGAGAAAAGGGGTTGCTTATCATTTTTTAAATATAGTTTAGAAAAAGGTCCATGTGAAGCAGATCCATTGTAAAATGGGGCAAACAATCAACCCCAGGTTTTAATGGTGTGACAACCTGGGAGTCCAATGCTACACTGGGCACCCAAAGACTTAAACATTCATATCCCCCCCCCCCCCACCCAATTCTCAAGCCTTTGGTTAGGAAGTGAAAACGGTTTAAATATGATAGTACCGCAGGCTGATGCAGTTTGATCGTACTTTAAGTATCTCCGTCATCTATGAAAAAAGCCTTTACCACAAGGGAAGACAGTCATCGTAACTAGTTTGCCTTTACAACCCACTCGCTCGTGTGGTTCTGTTGATTCATCCGCACAAGCAGAAGACAGGATTGCGAAGACAGAAGGAGGAGGATTTGTTTGACATTGACAATGACAAACAAACTGTGTACATCACTAACAATCCAAGACATAACGGTGTAGAAAATTGGAGCACATTCCAAGCAAAAATAATATTCACAAGCGATCAGACATCGTGGGCATAGACAGCCAAAGGGGGGAAATAATTTAATGAGAAAAAAAAATTAACAAATTAAAACTATTCTCCTATGAAGCCGAATCATCGTCAACTTTAAACTGCTTACATGTTTAGTACAATGTCGCTTCCTTTAATCCTGTACATGGACATGTGGAAATAAGATAAATGGCAGTAGCATAAATGTTAGTCTTTGAACGTCAGATGGTGTCAGTGAACTTAACTTTTGGCACATAACTGCGTCTTTTGATTTGGACATAGGCCAATCAGGAAGTTCCGCAATAATCTTCTACAAAATATCATAATTCTCCAGTTTAATATCATCAGTTCAATGATCATACTATTCAATCCGAATCAAAGTCATTACAAATTGAGAACCTGCTGATACAAATGACATATGATCAAATTGTATAGATTGTTTAGTAAGAAATTAATTTATGGATTTATGAATGATGTATTAGACTTTGCTGTCCTTGTTCTACAATAACGTGTATTGTACAAAAAACACATATTGACTATTGCCGATGTCTGGGGAAAATAGAACAGAAAATAGAATCCTGATGCTAACTACCAGATAAATAAGGTCATGTAAACCAACTACCAGATGAATTAGATGAATTAAACCAACAGAGGCAGAATTGGCTTGCTGGCTTATTACAGAAGAGCCTTCTTCCTTGAGAGAGAGTGACGACAATGACAGATAGACCCCAACCACATCCAGGTTCCCATGTAACAAACAGCAGTCCCATTGTATACATATATTTAAAATCCAATGAAAGGTACATACCAATATTTTAAGGAGCGGCAATTTGAAAAACGCAATATCAACTGCTACTTATATCAAAGTGATTTCATGAATACATTGCTTAAAAAGCATACACATGTGGACTTGAGCAGGGGGAATCTTACTTAGAAAAGCAACATCATAGTAATAAAGTTATAAAGATAATGGCGTAAAGGAAATCGGTTGGTTAGGAGACATGAATTGAGCAGTGAGATTTCAGTTGGCCCACCTTGGTTTGAGCTCTCCAACCACCCTCGTTTTAAAAAAAACCCTCTCCTGTCCAACCTTGTACATCGCTCATCGATTCTTTGCATATCTCATATCGTAACTGGGATAATCTGTATCCTGACATCAATAAACTATTCATTCATATTCATCGTTTCTCGTCAGACTTTGTGTGAATGTGTGGCTTGACATGACGCACACAAAGACGGATATTGTTGTAAATCAAAAATATATATATATAAACAACACAAGGGTTGGATTAACACACCTCGTTCCTCCGTTCAGATGAATTGAGTTACACACAAAACCCCAAAAAACGAAGAATGTATAAAACAAAACAACCTTTGAATATGGACCTGTGTGGGTGTGTGTGTGTGTGTGTGTGTGCGCGTGTGTGAGAGAAGGCATTGTGTTCAACGCCCATTTTATTTCAAGTAGATTAACCACATACAAAAATAATGTTCAGAAAGAGTACATGAGGTGAGCTGCAGTATCTCATCGAGGGGAGAGAAAAAGAAACGCCTAAAGCGGATGCGGGGACTGAGGACTTCCTGTGTGTTGAGTGCAGAATCTCACGGACCAGCGGTGAAGACCCTGTCTACGGGAGCCCCCAGAAGGCCCGGCTGGAACTGTGCGCTACCCCGAAGTAACGCAGTCCACACAACAATAAAGAGAGAGGGGGGAAAAAGTCTCAAAATAAAAAAAATCCTGCCCAACGATTTCTTTGCTGATGTTGACCCTGAGGTAAATGTGCAGATTACTGGTTATTATGGTTGGTCGGATGAACGATTGACTGAAATTATTCTCGTGATGCACATACAACAGACCAACCAAACAAAAAAATAATAATCACAGAAGGAATGGTAAGGGGAGAATAGCATTTTGTGCCAACATTATCAAAATAGAGACGGACAAATAGAGACAAAACAAACAACAACAGTGGGAGGACATTTTGCTTGTTTACAGAAAAATATATTTTACAGAGGGTTCATTAAAAAAAGAAAAGAAACGTACACTTTATCTCATAAAGCTGTGCGCTGGACAACGTGTGTGTGTGTATGTGTATGTGTGTGTGTGTGTGTGTGTGTGTGTGCGCACGCATGTGACTTCCCACACAAGACCCTTCAAGAAGAAGCAATGAAAAAATATGTGGTTGGTCTACGCTTGTCTGAACCAGGTAGGCAGGTGGATGGGTGGTCCGGTGGTCCATCTACCATATAAAACAGAACACATGGAGGTAGTAGCAAGCGGGACAGAGACAGGGTGGAGACAAGCAACACACACACACATCAAGGACATCAGACTTTGGCAACAGTCAAGAGGGTCGAGCGGATATAGGATCAAAGATCACCAAATGACACGACACAAAACGCCCAATGTTATGCGTTTTGGAGAAGAAGAAGAAGAAAAAAAAAAAAGATGAATGCCGATAGCGCAAACCGGGCGGGCGGGGGGGGGGGGGTAGGGGTGGGGGTGGGGGGGATCTGCAGTGGTTTTGATAGTTCTCGTCCGGAGGGTTAACTGTGCCCTATTTTCCTCGCCCTGACTTATCGAGGCATGTTGGACTAGGAACACAAGTCGGGGTGTTCTCACGGGGGGACATGGATTGGGGGGGAGGGGAGGAGGGAGGGAGGGAGGGAGGGGGGACGACGACTTCACAGGGCGGCTGATATGTTCATTTTGGTTCAGAAGTTTTCACAACCGTTTAAAAAAAAAAAAAAAAAAGCACTCCACCCCCCCCCCCCCCCACACACACCCACCCTTGTTATGAGTGTGATGAAGTTTTAAAGCAGCCGTTTATGAGCGTGGCGGATTTGGGTCAAATTTGAGGCAGTAAATTCCCTGGCATTATGTGGATCTGGGCAGCTTTTTCGCCTTGTGCTTAGGGTAATATTAGGGAACATGATCCCGTGTATAATGCCAACATTTAGGTAGTGCTGTTGTCTTTTAAGTTTTTTTTCTCCGTCTTCTGTCCACACATGGGAAGGGATAACCTGAGGAGGGGGGGGGGGGGGGGGGTAATTGACTTCGGCATTTATTATTTTAAACACACTGCCGAAACTCTGTCTCTTTTCGTTAGGCTGACATGTGCTGAGCAGCCTAGCGGCTATTAGCCCCGCTGAACCCGAGCGGCCTCCCCCCGTCTCCCGCGGTTAGCTACCTCATTTACTGTGCGCTGCCCACAGCGCTGAGGAGTCCCACCACCTTAGGCGCTCAATCTCTGTAGTACCAGAGGCTGTTCCAGCTACAAACCACCTCTGGCCCCTGGCCGGTCGGCCTGCTCTCTGCACTAGCTCATTCTGTGGTTCCATTGATAACATTTTCTGGCAGAACAGGTAAGAGACAGACCAGCCAGGGGGAGGGGATGGTGTGTGGGGGGGGTGGGGGGGGACTCTTGAGGAATGCCAACTCGCCACTTCTCCAGCGCCTTGTGGGACACAGGCGTTTCCCTACCAAGGAAGAAGGAGCTGGGGGGAGAGGGTAGGGGGGAGGGAGGGGGGGGGGGGGGCTGTCTGGGCCTACCTGCGATGATGAAGACGGGGCACCCAGACGCAGGGCTAAATGAAGGCCTTCTACGGGTTCTGAATAGAGCCTTTCATTCACCCTGGTCTTTGGCTCTTCCCATGTGCTTGTGAGGGGGGATAAATATAGGCCTATAGATTGTGTTGGCATTCGCCACCGGCGCTGTAGGTAGGCAACGTGGAAAATACGCTAGGTGGTAGCGGGAGGGGACGGCACAGCTGCTTTAAAACTCAAACACGTCTCTGGTGTAAAAAAAAAAAAAAAGGACTGATTTACAAGAGGCTGTTGTCCTCCCACTGTAGATCTATACTCCTAGCCTGATGCTGCACATCACACAACAACTGAACACGAGTGGATGAAACTAAGCGTGTTTACTGGTTGCGCCGTACAAGCTACTGCTATAGCTTACATGAGCACTCAAGTCATTCGCAATCAGTGGGGGGGGGGGGGGGGGGGGGGGGGTCGGACGATTTCCTCATCCTATCCTATATCTATTATGTATTACAGTATACAGTACTGGGGTGTGAATAGCAGTGGAACCAGGGGCTAGTTTAACAAAAAGAAAGAAACGGACAAAGGAAAAGAGTGCAACACCCGGATAGATGTAAGGCTGCTATATGTAGGTATATATGCTTCTCATCGACGTCCCCTTTCATTCTTTCAAGCTAACAAGGCCGTCCCTGAGCAGGGCATGAAAATTCGAGCCCCCGTTGAATTTCAGAGTAAAGTGATGCGTATATTGTGCAGTCAAAACAAGGTTTGAGTACGGAAAGTTTTGTGGTACTCTGAATGAGAAGCCATGTCTTCAATCCTGAGGTGTGTCATGTATCCCTTATCCGTAACCTCCCACCCGCAACCCCACCAACTAAACCCAAAAAAAAAGAAGAGGAAAAAAAAAACAACACAAAATGCTTTGATAAGACTCAAAAGTGTCCGCGACTTTTTCCTGCTTTCGGCTAACCCTTGTTTAGTTAACAGATAAGACACGCACACACACACACACACACACACACACACACACACACACACGCACACACACGACACAACCACCCATGGCCAGAAGCTAGAACAAAAAAAATCGCCCACAGACATATGGTAGAGAATGTACATATTGCCATCTGGGAAAAGCGTAACTTTAAGAAACACACGCACACACGCACGCACACGCACACGCACACACACACACACACACACACACACACACACACACACACACACACACAATTGCACTACAATAAGCAGTTATGTACAGTATGGTACACCACAGCAAGCACAGGATTAGCAGAGGGGGGAGGGGCGGGCGGGGGGATGGATCAGGATGGGCGGGCGGTGGGAGGGGGGGGGGGGGGGGTTGCTGACGAATATGCAACACAATTGTTAAGAAGAGGCCTCGTTAGTTTGAAGGGGGGCCCCCAGAAAAGTGCGACAGAGGTGGCAAATCTGTTTTTGTTGTGTCGGGGGGGGGGGGGTTTTGTTTGTTTGTTTTTTCTTTAAGGCGAGTTGGCGGGGCTGAGGGCGGGGCTAGACGCGTCGGAGCGGCTGTAGTCGCTGAGGGAGCCGGGGCGTGCCACGCCTAACACGCCACCCCCACCCCCACCGCCACCGCCGCCATGGGGCTTCTTCAGCATGCCGGGCTGGAACTCCGAGTGGCGTCGGGCGTGCTTCATGAGGTGGTCGCTGCGCATGAAACGCTTGTCGCACAGCGGGCAGCCAAACTTCTTCTCTCCGGTGTGGGTGCGGTAGTGGCGTGCCAGCTCGTCGGAGCGGGCAAACTTCTTACTGCAGCTGGGCCAGGTGCAGGGGAAAGGCCGCTCTCCTGTGGCAACAGACAAGGGCAGACCACCGTGGTGGTGGTTAGGTTTTTTTATTGCCCAGACACAAAAAAGCCATTGATACAGTTAGACAAGAACTAGGGCTGGGCAATAGTTTAATATTATATTATATTCAATATATTGTAAGATATCCAGTTATCGTGATCAGTTTTATAGTACAGATGAAATACGATGGGAAGATATGGCCTTAAAATGATAAAATATGAGTTAGTAAAACGTCACTGACAAAGGAAAACTAGTTTTTCTGTCATACTTTACATTTCCATATATAGAGTATTTGACCCTCTTTGACGAGACTGTTTAGAATGCTATTTTGTTATATATAGCATATCGTTATATACAGTAAATCTGTAGGATTTAACCCTGTGTGTGTACATACATGTACACACACAGTGTAATGCCTTTAACCCATCCTAGTAGTAGGAGCAGTGGGCAGCTATTGTGTATATAGACCGTGCCAGGGGAGCAGTATAGGGGGCTGGTGCCTTGCTCACGGGCACCTCGGCAGTGTCCAGGCGTTTCAGGAACTTGAACGGGCGAACTTTCGGTTCAAAGCTAAGTCCCTACTGACTGAGCTCTCCTGCCGCCCAGTATATCATTAGTGTGAAAAATTCCCCATTATTATAGCAACAACACATTTTTCCATATTGCTCAGGCCTAGATAGAACATCCATAAAAGACAGCGATTACATTATTTATCCTTGTACAATGTGTTTGCAAAGGAAATGCAAACAGCCAGTAGTAAGCCATAGAACTTGGAAGTAAATCGCCTCAAACTTGGCTCCATACCGGGGGAAACAGGCATGCTGTTTCATTAGCTAAGCTCCACATGTTAACGGCCTTCACAATAGTGTTCCTGCCTATTTTCCACCACTACACCTAGCCTACGTGTGCGAGTGTCTGCACGGGATACAATACCCTTCCCACATTCACCAGTGATTAAAATGTGGCTTAGACACAAAACTACCAGGCGCCAGATGGTGCAATATATCTTGTCGCGATTTTCTCCCATTCTGATATGGAAGTGTCAAAATGCTGTGCTCCTCCGCACAGTAGCCGACATGGCTAATCCCGTACTCCTTTAGCTCCGTTTCGGTGGTTTTCTGCCTGACAATAGCGAGATCCAGTGGTCTATATTTGCCAGCGTGACCTAGTACGACGACACCA
Organism: Muraenolepis orangiensis; assembly: GCA_027704905.1. Lineage (NCBI taxonomy): Eukaryota > Metazoa > Chordata > Actinopteri > Gadiformes > Muraenolepididae > Muraenolepis > Muraenolepis orangiensis. The sequence continues at coordinate 3,744,946 of CM051010.1, read as the reverse complement.
AAAGGGGCAGGCCGTCCTTTCTTCATGATGATGCAGTTCTTTACAAAGAGGAGAGAAAAGGACCCATCATATTGTTCAACACTAAGCCAGCCTTCGGAGACGTGAAGAGAAGGAAGAGGCTCTGGTGAACGTTCAGAGCTCGCGTGACAAATGAGCACATGAAAACCACTCTGTGGTTCCCCTCAGGGCCGCAATGGAAACTGTGCATTTTAAGATCAAACTGAGCTACCTGGTGCCGATGAGCCTGGTGAACAGAACTCGGCAACTCACGTCTCCCCCACCACCACACCCCCCTCCCCAGCCCTGTTCCACAAAGCGTGCCGACAAACAGACAGACAGACCGAGCAAGTCTAGACAGCCGGCCTGTGTTTTAACTTCAGACGCCTCACCTCAGCTCCAGAATAACTCATTCTGCCTGCCCACAAGGATCCCGTCTGGCTCCTACTGAACACATGCCTGTTTACTGAAGGGTGACTCCGATAGCGTTCTAGCATTTCACAAAAGGCTGCATGCACAGAGACTCTTAACGTTGGACAAAGTATTTATGCATTATTTTTGATTAACCTCCAGTTTGATGATGTTATCACTAATGCAGCTCATGCTAAATGGTGTACAATATGGTGAAGATCATAGATTGTTGCCAAACAATTACAATCATCTCTGTTTCATCAGGACTAAAAACAGGACGTATGGTGCCGCACATACTGCAGGCTGAGCTAAGGGCCACGAAAAGCGCTACGCTATCCGCCCGGCTGAATCCTCCAGCAGTGTAACAGATCTAACATCAATATTTAACCAGACACCAGAGACCTGGGCATGTCCAGCCTAACTGCCCTGATACAGTAATGCAGTCATAGTGGAGGCATCGGGTATCTAACGCAACGCTAAGCTAAGACGCCTGTTCTCATTTGGACGGCTTCCAGGTCTCTCTTAAGAAACAGGGTGGACAACAGATAGACCGCCTATTCCCCACTTCCCCCCCCCCCCACCACCACCACCAAGCCCCGCCCTTCTGCTAAGTGCTTTGCTGTTTACTGTAGTACAACCGTAGTGGACTTAATTTAGATTCAAACCAATGAGAGGAAGAAAGATGCAAGAAAATGCTAACGCCAGTCTTGAAATATTGACTTATAAAGACGCAATACGCCGCTTCATTTTGAAATCTTTTATCGCAGCACTCAAGTCTGCCTTTTGTGTCGTACTTCATTATTTTCACGCGCGCGTGTGTGTGTGTGTGTGTGTGTGTGTGTGTCTTGGTTTTGTGATGAAATGAGTTGGATAACAGCAGGAGGGAGGGGGGCAGCGTGGGATAAAAATCCATGTTATTGCATCACAGGGAATGCGACGAAAGCAAGTCAGGTCTTCTGTGCGTTTCACTCTCCTTTCTGTACATCGTGGTATTTATCTGAAGAAGAAGAAGAAGAGGAAGAAGAGGAAGAAGACGATCCCGCCAGCCACTCCCACCGGCTGACCGCCTCCGCTTCCTGCCGTGTGAACGTACATGGGGGGAGGGGGTATCCTAACAGAGGGAACTACTGTGGCCACCATGAAGAAGCAGTCAGCCTATCTTCCTGGAGCCGTGCCACATCCACAGCCACTGTGGGCGCACTGTGTACGTGTGGTCCATCTTCTTCAGAGTTGCGACAGACGGAGGGTGTGTGTGTGTGTGTGTGTGTGTGTGTGTGTGTGTGTGTGTGTGTGTGTGTGTGTGTGTGTGTGTGTGTGTGTGTGTGTGTGTGTGTGTGTGTGTGTGTGTGTGTGTGTGTGTGAGGGGGTTGGGTAATTAGAAAAACCTTTACTTGGTGACCCAGTTAGTCATAGAGTTGTATCACGTGCACAAACTATACGTCTACTAAGCAGTAGCAACCCCCCCCCCTCTCTCTTTTCAGGGCAATGTGATTATTATGTCACAGGTGCTTGGGTTGTGTAAGTGTTCCCAGAGGGGCCACTAGGTAAGTAAATAAAACGCTCATTTCACTTCCACTTTATAGGTCCTCCTCCCTTGAATTTCCTGGGTAAGGACATATAGAGATTCTGCAGGAGTACTGGGAAGCGCCGAGGTCCGGTTACATCTTTGGACTTTAGGGTTACGCCGGCTGCAGACGAGACGAAATGCAGCAGTGGACACCGAGTAGGCCACGTGCTCTGACACACCAAACGACCCGTATTCTAACACAAGGGCAGATCACATTCCTGATGCTTGCTCAGGGGTTGTGGAAACTCTCACACGGATTAGAATACTCACGTGATCCCTTGACGCTGCAACAGAGCTGTTGCCCTTGCCTATGCCCGGACAGGGCCCAACACACAACTAGCCATCATCTGAACACACAGCTGGCCATCAGACCCTGTGCAAATGTGCAGTCGTGCCAAGTTAAACAACAAGGTGCCACACCGACACCACAAGGATTTACAAGTGGACACATGTTTTCATGTCCTATTGTAGTCGACACAGTTCACAGCTGAGCTCAGGTGCTGGCAGAACATCAAGTGGATCACAGAGGCCAAAGCATGGCAAAGCATGCTGGGTAACATACACAGAAAGAGGCGTGGGGGGGGGGGGGGGGGAGGGGGGGGGGGGGGCGTGAAGGGAGGACACGCCACTGCTAAATGCAAGACGGCAGGACTTATCAGAAGCCTGTAATTTACTTGCATGTTTATGAGCAGCCGTGGCCGGGAGCCAGACTGGAGCCACCACCCCTACAGCCACCGCCAGACAGCTAGGCACGAGGCTCCACTCCTGGATAATGCTAAAATGACTGGCCGGGGCCACTGCAGCAAGGCTCTCCTCCATGACATCACTCCTCCTGAGCACGAGCCGTTCTAGCTCTGCATTACAAAAGGATAGGGTAGGAGTTACGCTCTCGCTCCCACCACCATCGTCGTCAGCCTGGCTGGGGCCACACCCTCCTCCGTCACACGCCAAATGTGACCATCTGCAGGGGCTGGCAGACGGGACATTCTTACTCCTTATTTCATTATCATTTAGGCCATATATATATATATATACACACACTGTATATATATTAGGGAGAGAGAGCGAGAGAGTACAAGAGAGACAGTGTGTGGCCATGCAGCGGGGATGCCACTGCAAAAGCAGAAGCACAATAAAAAAAAACAGGTTAAGAGAGAACGGTGTGTGCCCTTCGAGAGGGAGGGAAAACCACCACCTCTGACGTGCATTGTGAATGCAGAACCGAGAGACCCACCATTTGCATGGACGTTCAAGCGTGACCAACTGTGAAGCGGTGTCAAATGAACAAGAAAAGCATTTAGGGATTGCTCCGAATGGGTGTGTTTTTTAGAATACCTCTCAGCTCAGGCATGAAGTAGGAAGAAGACAATGCTCAATGGCACAGATGTTGACATGGCCTGCCTTATGCTCGCTCTCACACACACACACACACACACACACACACACACACACACACACACACACACACACACACACACACACACACACACACACACACACACACACACACACACACACACACACACACACACACACACACACACACACACACACACACACACACACACACACACACACAGTTATCACGTTGTTGTCTTGATTGAGGGGGGGGGCTCTTGCTTGCCCCCTGAATAGCCCGGCCCCTCCTGTCATGGAGCCCCTCCGCCCCCTCTGCCATGCAGCTCCGATCAGGTTGTGAACAATAGAAGCAGCCTTGCTCCCAGCAGGAGAGCCACTCCCGTAATGCATTTCAATCAGACGTTCTTCTAACCGCAAGTTCCCCCTCCCCCCTCCTGGTCTATACTGCACAGGTTATTGACGTTGCGCACCCATAGGCGCAGAGCCGGGTCGAGGGTGACTACAGTCTGCAGACACTCATCCATACATTACTTTATCCTTTTAACTCTTTGGGGGCCTGGGGGGGGGTGAGGTGGGGGGGGGCTGCATTGACCAGCTCATCACTATTGCCTCAATTAGCTTGAGTGGGTACTCCCTTTCAGCCTTGAGTGCCGAGCTAAAATGACCTGGAGCCTGGTTGTATTTGCAGGCAGTGGGCTAATCTTTTTAACCCTGGTTAACTAAGGACTTGGGAGGCAGCTGCCACCATTAGAGGGTGTTTACAGTACGTGCCTGCACACTAGCACCGGCCACTTGCCGTGGAAGGGGGGGGGGGGGGGTCTGCCGATACATCCCATCATCCTCTTTGCTCAGCCTAAGCAGCCGGCCAGCAGTTACATTCGGCCCGTGGAGGTCTTCTAACCGGCTATGAGATAAGATATCCCCTTACTAGCCCCCGTTATCAGACAATGAGCCACAAGAAGAGCTGGGTCCCGTAAGGTCCCATTACACCGCATCACGGAGATGAGAGGAGAATCGGGCTGACGACACACACCGACAGCATTCTGTCCAATGTTACACCTGATACTCCGAGGGAGGCTTGGCGAGGACGGATTACCAACACACACACACACACACACACACACACACACACACACGCACACACCCCTTCCCAAGGCTTTGCCCCATGTGCTCTGACAAATCCACCTCATCTCCCTTACCAAAGAAGGACCACACCCTCGACGTGCCACCGGCTGACTGATCACCCGGGGAGGGGAGGAACAAGCATCAAAAGCCCCACGGGGACCTCTAATAAAAACACATTATGAGGTCCTCCTGGTTCTAGAAGAGGAAAAACACACAAAGCTACCGATTTGTTTTCAACTACCCCCACGGTGGAGATCTCTGCATTTGATTGGCAGCGGTCGTGTTTTTCCAACAAAAGGTTGTGGCCCCCTTCCGAGGCCTTATCAGATTATCATGGGACGATGGTAAATAAACGACCCACGATCAATGGCGGCCATTGACAGTGGAACCGGTGAAGCGACCCCTCCCCTCCCCCGCTGTGCAGCGCCGCACTTCATACACGCCCCCTTTTCCTCCCACTGCCATCGCATGCGAGGCGGTCGCTTTCCAGTGTTTTTGTTATGGAGGGGACGAGGGGGGATCCAGTGAACGTCGAGAAGAAAAATATATATACTCTGTTCCACAGGTCTATATCCCTAGCTTCCTGTAAGACGACACTATGAGCCCAGGCTGTGGGCCAAGGGGCTCAGCCTCAGAACACTGGGTGCCTCAGCATCTGTTTGGCCTAGCATTAGCAGAGTCGTCGGGAGAAAAAGGAGACGGTTATAGGTGTAATCTAGAAGGGGGAAAAAAAAATAAAGGAATAACGTGTACCCACAATGTGCCATTAAAAAGGAACAACACGGCAAAGAGGAAACCACAAGGGAAAAGGGTCCATAGCTATAATCCGGCCTTTACAAAGCAGCACTCATTCAAAGAATTAGAACAGATCATGGGAAGCTGGACATTGTATGGATCAAGCAGATTCAACTAATGCCTCTTTTTCATTTTTTTGACTTCATTGGAAACCGACCGTACCGTTGCGTGTCCCACTCACCCAGCCCAAGCAGGTGGAGTTTATAATTGCCCGCTTTTAGGCAAACGGACACAATGCCCTGTATTTACCCGAGGGTAGATTATGAGCCAAATACAACATACAAGTAATCTGAAGCATAATGGTGGAGAAAAGAAATGGGTTTGGTCCAAGTACATACCCTCTCTATAGTCTATTTATTCTGGTCTGATGTGGCTGGGTATATGGGTATATACACCGATTGACCTTTTGAGCCCTAAGGGAGCTGTGTAGCCCATCGGTTAGTCAAGGTCAAGTTGACGAAAGAGCGGGGGAAACCAGTTATCCGCCCTTCTGACCCATTGCCACTATGAACTATGGAGGAGGACCATGGTATAATGTCTAGCGACACGGAACCCAAACTTTGTAAGGAATGTTCCATCACACGGTGCTCGTCTTAAAGTTCATTTAAAGTACAGGTAGGCAAAAAGGTAAAAAAGGAATTAGTCAAAATATTCCCATAAGAGAATATGGAAGATGGAGAAGAAAGAGATATGTTGCTTCCTCCTGGATACATATATCTTTTTTGCACTGGTCTTGTACACTGACAAGATGGCCTTTGGGGAGTCCCAGCTGCAGGGGAGCCACAGAGGAGGGCTCTCAGTCTGTTCTCTTCCTCCATGAAGACATGACTTCTAATGAGTTTTGGAGGGGGGCCGTCGTTCCGTTTGCGCCGGCGGCCTGCCTTGACGTGACTGGAGTAGCGTAATGGGGTTCCGACGGAGTACTTCTAGTCTACCTCTGTGATCGTCTTCATCCACGAGACCCTAACAGTGGGGAGGGGGAACGATCGTCAAGATCTTGTATCTTGTATCTAGTCGTGAAATGACAGAATGTGCTGATTTCACAGCTCTCTCGAGGACAAATAAAGGCAGCAAACAGGAGGTTGTTTTAGGGGGAAAATAACGCTATGCTAGTGGTGGGGCGGGGGGTTGGTGTAGAACGTGGTATCGCATTTGTCGCTTTGCTCTGCTTTTCATTTCCCCCCTTCTCATTGTCTAAAAAGCTGAGGTCCTCCAGGGGGACCCCACCTCCCTGTTCCTGGAATTCAGACAAAGCCGTCTGGTAACCTTAGACCCCTAAACCGCCATAGATTCCAGGCCATCAAACATAATGCAGGATAATGAGCCGTTTATATTCAGCGTGTACCATCTCGTCTGTACATCCTAATGAAACCTCCTTCGAGAGGGGACAGTTGAAAGGACATCTGTCTGGGTGACTGACTGAACTCATGTCTACTGGAGTGATCTACTACTGGAGGGTGAGCCTAAACTAAATGTTGTCAAGAGTATCTGTGCAAGTCCTCAACTGATGACAAAAAACTTTAGGCCAAGAAAGGAAGGTACTACTAAGAGATCTGCTTAGTCTAGCCATTAGTTCCTGCAAGTCAACACCGCCACGCCCCCTTGGATCACGAAATGCAATAAGCATTCAGACATCATAATTATGGTACTGGTTTTAAAAAGATCAGTCTTCAATTATGAGCATAGTGTGGCATAACAAGTCAGTTCAGCATAAGCCTGACACTCTAAAAGACTGGCTCACATTTGACAGGCTATCACGTTTGTACTTTAGTATCAAACACATCGTATGGCGTTATTACTGGACGGTGTCCAAAATATCACAAATCGGCTTTTTGAGTCCTGAGCACATTGCCAGAAACAGGCTGCTAAAATACAGTTTGGCTTGGACTAAGCACATATCTATTCTCTCTTGACTCAGCTAGTATGGACTGAAAGGAAGCAAGGCTCTGCATGTTGGCTGAACTCAGGTGACCCACATTTTCTAACTTAACTAGATATATGGATAGATAAATATACAGACAATGCATGTTCAATGCATTATTAGTACAGAAAGGTATATCACTTTACAATGGACCATTTTTAAGTGATGCATGGGGAAATTGCATAGAGATAGAGACATTGCATAGATTAGAGATAGCTGTGATCGTGTCTGTGCTCAACTAGCTGAGTCTGTTGCTGGCCAGATCAGCTGGCAGTCTGTCTAGCGGGGGTGTGGCACATCACAACAAAGGGCTTTGAGCAGACAGGCGACTGCACAACTATGATCAACCCCCAATTTCGGTTGATCTACATCGTGTTGACGTTGTTGGCCTCATCTCGTGGAATGCAAAGAGCTTTTATAATTGCGGACGCGCTATCTTGACTTTCAAGATGAATATATGTAGCGGCTTGGTTTCGCTTAAATATCTTTGTATCTGCAATAGGACACTACTACAGCTATATAGACTAAAAACAGGATTATACAAATACAACTTCGTGCATGTTATTTTGCCTACGCAATGTAGACACTGCTCGGCAATGCATCATCATTAATTCCGTTGCCATGTGCGCACATAATCTACAACGAATTCTGAATTCAGAATGGTTAAAAAAGAAAACATATCTAATGTCAATTTGAAATGTGTGCAGCGTATTTGCAATGCATTGCCTACTTTATATAAAAGGGTGTTGAAGAGCGCTATGACAATGCGGGGCATAGGCAGTGAGTAGGGTGGCATTCTCAATTTCTACACTATCCGAATGTAAATAGGAGATTATTTGTGAAGTTTGACAACTTAAGGCATGTATACTATATATAACTTGGGAGCAGGTTTTATACTGCAATTATTTTGTCGGTACACGCCCCCCCCCCCTCCCCCCAGAGAAAAACATGTAGCTCATATCAGAGTTAAAACACCGTTTTAATTCAATTAAAAGATAGTGTATTGTCATTTCGACTGCAAGAAAAGTAAACAAAAGTTGTATTTAGCTGGTTTCTCTGTAGCCTATAAAAGAAACCACGTTACACCACAATACACCAAACAACATTTGCTTCCAAAAACACTGACCTGTGTGTGTCCTTAGATGGGCTTTGAGATGAGAAGATTTCCCATAAAGTTTTTCACAACCTGAATAGTGGCATTTGTGCTTTTTCTGTGGAGACTCTTGTTCAATTCGACCTCTGAATTTTTTGCCTCTTTGTTTGAGCGACGGATCGGAGAGGCTGGTAGGTGTGGCAGAGTTTCCATCTATCAAGCTCGGCATGCTTTCCTCTTTTATTTTAGCTTGATCTGCAACATTGTTGGGAGACTGTTGGTTAAAATCCGCCAGAATTCGGGCCACTACAAAAAGAGACGAGTTGTCTTTAACCAAAGGGTCTTTGATTTCCTCTCCGTTCTTCGAGGCGGATGGGATCTCTGGTTTAATCTCCTTATTCCCTTTTGGTGCGTGGACAATCGCACGGCTGGACATTGAAACAAGGCACTCTGCTGCAAAGTGATCCATCTTGTCTTTGAAACAACCCCTCTGCTCCTTTATGACATTCAAAAATGGGCAGCTTGTAAAAAGTACTTGTTCCGTTGTTCCCTTTGTGTGGTGTTGTGGAGGTCGCTCTCATCTGAGAGGCGACTTTGTGATTCTACACCCGGCTTCGCAGTTTCACCCACATCCTGATGAATCAGCGTTTCAAATGTATAAATCTGCAAATGGCAACAACAACAAAAAAACCAAAACAAGTTTCGCTATTCACTGCGACGGCTGCGACGCGGACGAGTGCAAAAACTTGAATGTCATGACTCCCATCGCGGCATCAACGCACTCCTCTCGGCACAGTGTGAGCCTCCCGTTGAGCGCCTGTTAATGCTGATTGTATCCACGCTGGGGGCGGGTCCACCGGCAGCGCTCGGCGGGTATCGTCAGCGGAGCCAACCGTTCATTGGATACCGGTTGTCCCTAAATGCACCACGAACCAAAAAACTTCATTCCCTTGAAAGTTTCCTCAACAGTTTGCAATGACGCATCAGGAATTGTTAAATGTCAACTAATGGAATGCGATACGTCTATCTGGTTTCACATGGTGTTTGAATTATTGTGTACATTTCTCCAATACACGGGCAGGTAACTGTAGCCTATAGGCATGTTCAATTACTTTTGTTCTGAAAGGTCAATCTAAATGATGTACTGCATAATGCTAGAACAACAATGCCCATGGCCTAGGCTAGACCTAATCTTATGGTCACTCTGACCCGTTAAAGCCCATTGATAAAGACTACGGACATTTTAAAAAGCATAGTTTTTTTTAAATAATAGTTTGCAGTATAATAGTAAGAAAGACAAATGTTTCGGTGAAAATATTCTTAAAATATGTATATAACGTAGTGTATATGATAAAATACACCACAGTGCGGAAGAAAAGCTTAGTGTGGCACACTATACAAGCATTGAGTATATGTTGGATGAAGAATGCCCTCCACACCTATGGGTAAGGCCTACAGGAACATTTGTGGAGCCGCGAGATGCTCTCCTGTGCAACTGAATGCACACTTTCAGCATTGTGAGCACAAAGGGTTTCACTAGAATGTTCCCAGTGTTCAGTGTGTGAGCACGGGGCTGCCTGGCATTCAGACGGCCATCTGGCTGTATGACTTTACATATTCTTTCACCACACAAACTCTTGTGTTTCGCACAAGAGTGCTTCGGTGGCCTGCGCTATACGACAGCTTGATGGGCACATAAAGTTGTGCTTTCATGAGCTCAATACAAACCACTTGTTATTATCAACATCCAAAGCAACCTGACTGAAAACGCTAGTTTGAATCAACCAGTATGCATGAAGGGCGGCAGGATAGCCGCTCAGTATGTTGGGACTTGGCTTGGGAACCTGGAAGGTTGCCGGTTCAAGTCCCCTGAAACACATGGGCAGTGCCGAGGTGCCCTTGAGCAAGGCACCAGACCCCTACACTGCTCCCTGGGCGCTGTATATAAAACTAGCTGCCCACTGCCTCCTAATACTAGGATGGGTTAAATGCAGAGAAAGTCATTTCACTGTGTGTATACATGTATGTGAACAAATAAAGAGGATTCAATCCTCCAGAATTCGACAAAACACTACATATTTTGTTTAATCTTCTGATTTGTTATACATATATACATACATATGTACATATATACATATATACATATATATACATATATACATATACATATATATATACATATACATACATACATATATATGCTTTATATCTATATATTCAGAGATAAACCCTTTTCGCTGTACTGTACAATGACAATCAATTTGAATCTAATCTAATCTAAACATGTTGCAGTACTATTCAGTGGTGACTCAAGACCAGACGTTTTGTTGACGTCCACAACATGGTGACTCGTCGGGAGAACACAGTGTCCTGAAACACTGTGTGGCAGGGGAAAGATATTATATACTCATGTAGAGTAGTTGTGTTTGAAGTGCACAGAGTGCCCTCTTCTCGGCACAGGGCAACCTGACCAGCAACACCCTGCCACCCAGCCAAGCTGCAGGAACAGAGAATTTCAAGAGCAGAACAACTCAAGCTCA